>VZTR01024232.1:99548-120914 GCA_013400775.1 Chaetops frenatus
CTCCAGTTCATATTGAAGTTCCAGCATGTCTGGAACAGCAGCACTCAGAGGCAGTGTGACTTCATTGAGGCCACGATAGTCCACTGTCAGCCTCCATTCCCCATTAGATTTTCACACTGTCATGTGAGGCTGCTAAAGGGTGTGAGCAGGTCCTGCCGATGACACCTGGGCTTTCCAGTCAATTAATTAATTTATGGTTGAGAGTTATGGAGCTTTGGTTGGTGTGATACTGCCTCTGGTGCACCACTGTGGTAGTGACTAGCACCTGCTGTTCTTCAGCCTGCCACAATCCCACACCAGAAGAGCTGTCTAAGAGACCAGGCAAGACAGACAACTTTAATTTCCTCTGTCTCTGAGGCAGCTGTACCAAAAGCTCACCAATACCGTTTTGGTTCCTTGAAACACCCTCTCCTGAGATGCCTATGCCAAGGTTGCACAGAGCCTCTGGACCACTCACTAAATAGTTTTGGATGTCCTGCAACTCACTCAAGTTAGGGATTGAGTGGTGGTTGACTCTTCTGTCTGTTCTTCCTGTTCCTATGATGGCCCTTGTGATGGCCTTGGTAATGGCATTGAAAATGGCCCTTGTGATGGCCCTGCTTCTTCATCCTCTTTTCCCTCTCTGACCTTCTTGTCCTTGACTGCTTTTGCTAACGCTTTTTTACAGTATGACTTCTGTGTGCATTTCTTCTGCTTCTGTACAGGGGCAGCTGACACTGGCACGTGTTGGTTCTCTGGTTCAGTAGCAGCATCTTTCATTGGGGTTTAGAGCAGCCACACTGTCACAATAGTTGGAGTAGTAGTGTGCATTGTCTTATCTAGAGACCTTCTTCTCCACCAAGAGTACTGAACACCATTGAAGATCACTTGACAGTTCTGGGTCAGGCCCCAACATGAAGTGATTTGGGTCCTCTCTGGGGTGCCAGGTTGACAGCACACCTTTTTCAAATATTTTACTATTATTTTTGGGTTTTTTGATTCTGCACTTGTTCAGGGGCAAGGAACAAACACATGGGAGGTGTCCACTGCCCTAGGTACTTGCCCATACCGTCCCACACACCCCAACACTCAGAACTAGCCACCCTTTGGGCAGATCTCTGGGTGATATTCTTAGTTAATTATCAGACCTTCAAAAAGACCAGAAACATTTGCACCAGCATGCTGGTTCCTACCAAAAAGACCAGGTTGGTTTCAAGATTGGTCAAAGGATAGTCAAAATCCTTAAAATTTTCGAACAGTATAGTAATCAGCCTGAAGGAGAAGGAAGGAAAGAAGGAATGAAGATGTAGGAATGTTGTCTTTCTGAGGACAAAAGGCCACAAGTATGATTATTATTCATTCCCATTATATCATTCAGTAGATGAGTCCCAAAGTACAGGTGTTTGCAATACTGAATACATTCACCAGACTGGTTTAGTCACCAGCAACACTAGCATATCATAAGCCAATACTACAAAATACTCATCAGTTATGATCTTAGCCCAGGCCCCAAGGACAACATACATTACCACAGGGAACACATACTGCAAGTAAGATACTAGTGCTATTACAGTGCAAAACCCTGGGCTAAAACATGATTGTGAGAGCAAACAAATCACCATTATAACCAGCAACTATTGAACCAGTACAATGAACGTTTATAACAACTTTCATTTGATACATTATGGTCAGATCTGTCATCTCAACTTGTTGTGCCCCACACTGGGCACCAAAAAGGACTGTTGCAGTAGAAACCCAGCTTGCAACTAAGGACCATGCAGCTGCTTGCTCACACTCTCCCCACTCCTCCATCCTCAGGGAAGGGGGAGGAGAACCAACAGTAAAACTTGTAGGTTGAGATAAGAGCATTTTAATGACTGAAACAAAGTAAAATATATTAATAGTATTAAATAACAATAACAACAACAACAAAAATAATAACAACAAGAAACAAACAAGGAAAAACAAGTCATGCACAATAAAATTGCTCATCACCCACTGACCAACGCCAGACCCTGTCCCAAACCCTGATCAGCCCCACTTCCAGAGAACTTGCCCAGTTTATATACTGGGCATGATGTTCTATGGTATGGAGTATCCCTTGGGCCAGTTTCAGGCACCTATCCCAGCCATGCTCCCTCTCAGATTTTTTTGGGTACTTCCTCACTGGCACAGCATGAGTCATTAAAAAGTCCTTGATTTAAGATTAACAGAACCTAGCAGTAACCGAAAGATCAGTGTGTTACCAATATTATTCTCATACTGAGTCCAAAGCAGAGCAAATTACTAGCTACTAAGAAAAAACTAAATCTATCTCAGCCAAAACCAGGACACAAATCTATTCATATATGCATGCACTTATGGTTAACAGAATTTTACCATGTAACTTTAAATATTTATATTTATACATGAGTATTCATCCATTTCTTTGTACTTATTAAAGTAATTTATACCTGTGGTCCTAGAAGAGGGTTTGTGATAGCATATTTAATAATTGAAGACAAAAGTTCTTAACTCAGTTAGACAGTATCACTAATTAAGCAATGACTAATTGGCAAGGTAAAAAGTAATGTATCTTGATGCTGGAACGACAGCCTTTGAAAATGAAACACACTCTCAGTGTTCGATACTAGAAGTGCTGTATAAATGAATAAAATGTAATGTAATAGAATTAAGGCAAAGTTGATGTCAAGTGTCCTTTAAACTGAGATTAAACATATTATTCATGACAGTGCAGGCATCATTAGACATGTATAATATCTATGAAGAGGAAGAAGCTATGCAAGAGGATATCAGTAACTGAGCTTGACATCACTAGTAAGCCAATTGAGATTTTTTTTTTTAATATGCAAGAGATATAAATCTTTAGGAATAATATTTTCTGGTGGAACTGGAAACATAAACCTGTGTAACAGCAAGTCAGGGACACAAATCTCTATACTTATACAGTAATTCATTTGTTATCATTTTGCAATTGATAAATGATACACACAACATGACCAGAGAAGTGGGAGGTAAATTTCGAAGGTAAAGAAATAAATGTAAGAAAGAAAAGAATGGGAGGAAAGAAAATAAAGATGAATGTCTCACCCCAGTACCATAAAACCCAAGTCAACAATTTCAGGATGAAATATGAGAGAAGGAAGCATAATGAGAATAAAGGTGAAAAAAATTTATGAAATTCAGTAGTTCACTGATGTAAATTATGCAGTCTGGTTCTGTTAAAGGGTTATTGCCATATGCTATGAAAGTTTAATATCTTATGTAAAATGGTAAATATACTTTTGAGAATAAATGATGTCTTAACCATTTTGTCCAAGAGAGACCAAACTCAATCTTTTTTTACTACAACAGTATCACTTTGCTCATAGGGACATTTTGTCATGGAAGTCTTGTTCATTTGTGACAGGGTGCTTACAGAGGGCAAACGAGTATACACATGTTGATTAATATATTTTAAAAAAATAGTACTGGAAGGTGTTGGAACCACAGGTGTTGGTAAGATTTAAAAGGGCAGAAACACCACCAAAGTCTTTCTTTGATTTTCTGCTTGCATGTCATTACTTTTTCTTCTCTCTTCCTCCTCATCTGTTTTCTTAAATAATATCTAAATGATTTTGTTTTCCTCTCCTCACGCCTCTAGATTACTATTACTTTGTTCAACAGTTAACAATTGCAATATATCTATATCAATATTTATACCTATATGTGTGTCTATATATCTATATATCTATGTATCTATATAAATATATAGTAGTAGTAGTAGTACTCCACTTACTCGTCAGATTACTGACAAATATTTGACAGCATTTACAGACTGCATGAGGCCATGGACATGTATTTTACAAAATGCTTTTAGTGAAGTATTTTTTTCCATGGTTCATGAAGATAAATTCTAGTATATAAACTATTTGTTATCATTTAAATATAGCTATTATATGTAAGTCTATCATCCTGGATGCTGAATTGGGTATTAATCAAACATATTTCTGAGAGATGAAAGAGGTAACACAATGTTTTGTCCAATACCAAAAAGAGAATCACTACAGATCAAAAAAACCCAAACAAAAGCAGGGAACGATGAGAACAAAATCCATGAAAAGGGCATTTAAATCTATTAATTTAACCTAGATGGTAATTATAAGGGTAATGAACCATAAATGAGAGCATTTTATGGGTAAACAAAAGAAATAAAAATATCACCTGCCTTGTCATGGGATTTGCTCAAGTCAGATAAGATTATGAGTATTTTTTACCAAATATCAATTCATGTTCATCTAGATGCAAATTACTTTGTTCTTATTTCTGTGCAGTCATACTTGTATTACACAGTAGCATAGAACATTTCAGAAAATCCATGTTAAATTAGGAGAATATGGTGCTATGGACATGAGCTCAGTCAGTAAATATACAAATGCACATACTTAATCATGCATATATAATAAATATACATCAGATTTCTGCATTATTATTTGTAAGCTTTCAGTAGCACCTTCAATTCAGGAGTAAACTGCCCTCCATTATGTATTAGCTAAAAAGACAGACATTTATATGAAGCAAAGGACACCTCTAGGTTCCCTCATAAAACTTGTTTATAGGTCTATCTCTTTATTTGGATGCAAGTGATAAACAGAAGAGGCATTAATCATTACACTGAGAGGAATGAAGTAACATTGGGATTTAGCTGGTGCGAGAAGATGGATTAGCTCTCTTCTGTAGACTCTAGTTTTGATATCTGACTGCTGAACACAGTGCTTACCCTGCATCTCTGAAATGCTTATCACTACTATGTAACACTTATCAGCCTACTCAGTCTCTGCAAAAATTTTAAGTACAATAATATTTAGCTAGGAAATTTAAATTGCAATGAATCATAGAGGGACATGGAAAATTCAGATATTAATAATGCTCTATTCTGTGAACTAACAGAGATATTATTTCTTATTAATTTATTTGTTCTTTTATAGGTGCAATTCTTCCTGAATTTTCACTGTAAACTATTTCTTTTGGTTTTGCTATTTTTGTCATTCATCATTTCTTCCAGATAAATTAAAATACTTAAAAATTATATCTACAAGATACAACTTTTCTAAGCTTCTTATTTATTTATAAGTGCTTGGTATAAGGTCTAAACAATAATTTTAATATCATTTTCAATGTTCCTCTTTCATTTCTCAGTTAATAAAAAGGCAGTAGGTGGTCCATACCTTCAAATATTCTGTAATTTCTTCTTGCATTAAAAACATAAACTGTTGAAAATATTATGTATAGTGAAGAGGACTTGCAACTAGCAGCAAGGGCATCCCTCTTCTACAGCATCTCTAGTTGTGTTCTGATAACTTTGGCAAAGTCCTTTTCAAGATTTTCTGCAGGAATAAGCACGACTGGTGTATTTTTAGAGCTGTCTTCTGTTTGTAGCCTGTTCTCTTAAATACTTGAAAAAAACTTTGAGAATCTGCTTTTCAAAGAGAGCAAGCATAAGGATTTAATGAAACTCAGTAGATTCTTAAACTACTTATCAGAAACCACTATCATAAAGATAACATGCTCA
The DNA here is from genome assembly GCA_013400775.1 of Chaetops frenatus. Taxonomy (NCBI): domain Eukaryota; kingdom Metazoa; phylum Chordata; class Aves; order Passeriformes; family Picathartidae; genus Chaetops; species Chaetops frenatus. Next base: position 105,079 of record VZTR01024232.1, read on the forward strand.
AGTATAATGAGGCACAGATAATCCTGCCTCTGACAACTGGAACTGTTTGCTGATTAAGTCAAATAAAAAGCAGAAGCTACATACCAGTGATTATGAGTAATGTACTTTCAATACTGCACTAATCAAGTCCACAAATTTGTAAAACAAAATTAATGTTCTATCAGCAATGTTCAAATAATAGTTCATGTGATGTTTTAAATGAGAAATATTTATGTTAATTTTTGATTGATTTTTTCCTCTAATGTTCAATATTTTTTTGTAGTTAGCCCCTAATATTTGACTTCATTTGTATCTTCGAAAAGAGGATATAAGTTGTTGGAAGGTTTTAAAGAAGAAAAAAAGAGACATCCTGAATTCTTAATTACTATATTTTAAGTTGTTCAGTGAGAAAGATTTTTCTAAAAATAGTTTCTTCAGAACTTATACATATAAATCTAGTTCAGCAGAAATAGATAAAACTGCTAAGCTGAGAACAACAACTAAGTGCAGACAAACCACTCCCCTCCCATTACTTGATATTTCAAGACCCAAATTTAGCCACTTTCAAGAACCATGTCTTTAAGGTCTAGTTTATGTTACAGTGCGTTTTCCAACTCCACAAAATTTGAAAAAATTCTTAGTAAGGAGTCCATCAGAAGCAAAGCACATCTTTAAATGTTTGTAACTGTATGGCAAGACATGAAGATTGATCAATAGTTTTCATAAATATGATGAAGGGCACTAATTGTGTTGTTCACTTAAAGAATCTTAGTCAGCTTAAATTTTTGCTGTCTTGACTGAATAAAGAATTAGTGCCTGTAAGAAAACTTCTCTACTAGTAATACTCTTCTAGAAAACACTGTTCTAGACTCTAGTTTTACTTTTCCAGTAATACACAAAATTTCCAAGTTAGTATGACATGAAAAAAATTAAGTTCTAAATTGACACATTCTTGGATAATATGACTAAGATTGCCCTATTAGACCAGAATAAATAAGGCAAATGGACTTCTTGAAATTCAACTTGTAGACTACTTCTATAAACATTTTCCTTGAGAATCAAGCTTATCATCCATACATTCTATCAGCTTAAAACAAAGTGTGAGCATGAAGACATTCTGTGCTAAGCCTAAGGATATTTTTCTGCTTTGTTCTGGTTCTTCTTGTCCTTTCTGGCTCATCTTTTTTCCTGGAAATAAAAAAAAAATAGAAAATAAATTAAAAAAAAAAAAACAACCTGTATTTTTTCGTTTGTTTAATTGAGTTTTTCAGCTACTCGCCTTCTGTTCATTGTGGAGAACTCAACAGTTCTTAATTTAAAACTTAAAGAACAACTTTCCTATGCTAATCTGACATTTTTTTCTCGCATGGCAATTATTTACTTATTCATTTCTGATACATAAACTTCTGTACTATACATGGAAGTGAAGGATAATGGAAGACAGTAAGAATAAAAACCATAATCCTGGAACCAGATGTCTGTAAAACTGTGATGTGGGATAGTTATCAACTGGACTAAGCGTTAGAATAAGCAGTAAAATATCATTTGCATTTATGTTTATGTTGCCACTATCTGAATAAAGAAGACTTCAATATATAAAGGAACATTATAAGCAAGACAGAGAGAGACTTCTTACCAAGGCCTCTATAACAGGATGAGGTACAATAGGTTTAAACAGAAAGAGTAGATTTAAATTGGACACAAGAAGGCATTTTTTATGGTGAGGCTGGTGAGACACTGGACCAGGTTGCCCTGGGAAGTTGTGCATTCCCCATCCTTGGAAACTGGATCAGGCTGGATGGGGCTCTAACAGTGGGCTGAGGTTATCAGTCGTTTTCTCTGCTGCTCCTTCCTCCTCAAGGGGAGGACTCCTCACACTCTTCCCCTGCTCCAGTGTGGTGTTGCTCTCATGGGAAACAGTTCTTTACAAAATGCTCCAGCACATTTCCCTTCCACAGGGTGCAGTCCTTCAGGAGCAGGCTGCTCCAGCATGGGTCCCTTACGGGGTCACAATTCTTGCCAGCAAGCCAGCAAAACCCGGCCTGGGCTCCTCTCTCCAGGAGTCTGCAGATCCCTGTCAGGAGCCTGCCCAGCGTGGGCTTCCCACAGGGTCACAGCACCCTTTGGGCACATCTGCCTGTCCCAGTGTGGGATCCTCCAGGGGCGGCAGGGGAATCTCTGCTCTGCCACCTGAAGCACCTCCCTCGCCACTTCATCACTGACCTTGGTGTGTGTAGAACTGTTTCACTAACATATTCTCCCTCCTGTTGTTCCACAGCTTTTTCCTTCCCTTCTNTACGGGGTCACAATTCTTGCCAGCAAGCCAGCAAAACCCGGCCTGGGCTCCTCTCTCCAGGAGTCTGCAGATCCCTGTCAGGAGCCTGCCCAGCGTGGGCTTCCCACAGGGTCACAGCACCTTTTGGGCACATCTGCCTGTCCCAGTGTGGGATCCTCCAGGGGCGGCAGGGGAATCTCTGCTCTGCCACCTGAAGCACCTCCCTCGCCACTTCATCACTGACCTTGGTGTGTGTAGAACTGTTTCACTAACATATTCTCCCTCCTGTTGTTCCACAGCTTTTTCCTTCCCTTCTTAAGTACATTATTCCTGAGGTGCTGACACTGTCACTGATAGGCTCAGCCTTGGCCAGCAGAGCTGGCATCGATCCTGTCAGACCTGGGGGAAGCTTCCAGCAGCTTTCACAGAAGCCATCCCTGTAGCCCCTCTAAAAAAACTTTGCCACACAAACCCAATGCAATGGTCCTTGTTTCAGTGGCCATATTCTTCAACAAGTGCTGTTTTATTGTCAAAATCCATGTAAGGATGGACTGGTAAAAAAGGCAGTAAATGATTGGCATGTGCTCTTAGTTTCAGTTATAGTTTAGTTTCTGTCATAATTCAGTGAAGTTGTGCTGAATGTCACTGGATGTCAGAAATGTCAAAGCTGTTAAAACCAAAGTCAAATCCCAAGATGCAAACTGTGACATCAAGGTTCATAGCATTGGCCGCCAAGGGCTCTGTTTGATCTTCTGGAACATAAACCTTGGCTTCAATTTTCACTGAGGTAGGTGTTTGTATCACTTTCAAACTCTAAAAAAAATAAAAAAGGTAAACAAGTTCTTCAGTAAAACCTGTCATAGAAAGTAGAACAGCAGCGTAAGCATCCAGATAAAGGATTTATTTCTCATGTTAAAATACATACTGTGCATCTGTACCACCATTTCACCTAACATAAGTGTCCTCCATGGTTAAACATTTTTATGTGTGATGCCCCATCCTCAAAAATTCTGTATGTTATGATGCAGCTTCACAAAATGGCATTAATTGATAACTTATTGTTTCTCTTAAATAAAGCAATTGATTTCTTCTGATGAAGTCTTTTCATTTCTGAGGGCACTAGAGAGGACAGTTCTCCTATCTAAACAACATTGCATTTTGTGTTTGAAATCAAATTGTTTGTACATGTTTAATGGAAAATTCCACACTGTTAGTGTGATGATCCTTTGAAAATTTTTGGCTAAATAAAATTTTGCACTTGCTTATTTTTTCCTTTGAAATACCTGAAATTTGCTTTATTTTAAAAAAATTGTATTAATGTAATAATTCTGAATCTTTATATAAATTTCCCTATTTATTTACACTGGTAATTTTGGTTGTTTTATATAATTACAGGCAAATTATGCCAATAATAAAAGAAAAGGAAGTAAAGCTGTTAGTAGATCTCATTAGTTCTTGCTTATCATTACGCTATTTACAAGAAATGCATAACATTCACAATATATACAGTATATCAAGAATTCTTGCATTATTTCTAAAGAAATAATACAAGGAACTTATTGGAGAATGGATCTGACATACATTTTTAATACAGCTTCATCACTATCTTTTCATTAGTTAAAATATTTTCTTTCTCCATGGAAATAATCAACAAAGTAAAATCATATTGGAAATCCAAAAATTTTCAAATTTTACTTCCTTAAGTTTTATTATTTTAAAGGGACACCCTGTGAATGCAGGTAAAAATACACAATGATTTGATCAGCAGGGTAGTACTAGTGGTCACCAACAAATCTACTCAGTGTTTTTTGATCCAATCTGCAGAAGGTAGTCATGTAATCAAGTGTTCTTATTTTAGATGCTGCTTTTGTAAAAGCCTTGAATTTCTATGGATAAAAATGAGGCGGAGTTCATAGAAGGTAATAACTTCTACACAAATAAAATAGTTTGTAGAGGGGAAGAGACAAGAAAAATAAAGGTTGAACAAGCAAACCTTTCCACTTCTTTAAAGTCAAGTAGAGGAAACCTCAAGCCTTAAATATTGTAAATTTAACTTAATTATGTTAATGGATTAGATAAAGTAAAGATAAAGATGACTGGCAATTGCAACATAAAGGGGACTGTTAGGAAGGGAAGAAGGATAAATTTTCTCTATTTTTACCAGGCTATAGACAATTTTTCATATCAAAAATAATAGCTATATGTAAACTAACATCAATTGTCAGTTGAAATACAAATTATGTTTTGAAAATACACCAAGGAGGGCTTTCTTGACAACTTCTAAGCAATTAAACCAGATGATTTAGTAGAAAAAATAACGAATAACAAGTGTTTCTATTGACTTTACAGAGGTATGAATCTGACAAGTGGTTATCTGACAAGAGGTATGAATCTGGTTAAAATAAACAGAGCATTTCCTATTCCTACCATGAGTGGTATCAAATAGAGAAGAGCTCTGTCCTTACTAAACATATTTAAGCAAATTTTTAGAAAATATTTTGTAAAATGGTTTCCCCAGATTATTCTAAATTATGTTAATAATGCAATATAAGCATCAGAAAGGCTGATGATCATTTCTTAGCATGCTATTACAGTAACTTTTTGCTATCAGTTTACTGATCCCTTTCTCCTGCCTTTTTCCATAATGACCTTCATGATGTTGATAATTATACATAGAAGAAACCTTATTTAAGCCTTCTGATGTTTCTTCCTCTCAGTTTATTTAATTTAATGTGAAACTACTATTTCTCATAATTTTTTATTTTATTAATTCTGTCATCACTTCTGTGCTGTCTATATCTGCAGATCTCCAGCATAGCTTTTCCTCACATGCTCTTTCTCCCCTCTTAAATTTGTCACCTGAGGTGATTCATAGTATGACAAATTGGTCCATCTCAGTGCTCACCCATACTGTAAAAACTGAAGTCCTATTTCTGTCAGGTGTAGAATCATTCCTGCTGGGCAATGGAAAGGCCCTCCATGTTTTGGTCTGCACTGTCTTCCCACAGTCCCACATTTGGGAGTCCACAGTCCCTTTAGGGGAATAGAACATTTTCTACAGAAAATATTTTTAATTTCATGAAATAAAGGACCCAGACATGGACTTGGGACCTCACTTTCATGAGGTGAATGCTTGGATTGTAGCACTGCAGAGAAAACACTTGTGAATGCACAGCAGAACGTTTGCTCTCACATTGCTCAGTTATGAGAGGTTCCTTGTCTTTGTACTGAACATTTATGACTTATTTTGGATTGTAACAAAGGGCTCAAATATCAGAGAGAGAGTTGTTAGGCAAACTTAATGATCTTAAGATTACAGTTTCAGTCAATAAAGAGGTCATCTAAATATTCTAGGATTTTGGAAACTGAGCAAAAAGGTGGAAATAGATCTTTCCAATATAAGAAGGTAAAATGTTTTCAAAAGGGTTTTTTTGATGCTCTTCGTGTCTGCACAAATCCGAGACTTTCACAATCACTGATTTAATGTTTTTGTGCCTCGTGCAAAAATGTGATATTTCTAGCAAGCCTGTGCCCTCTAGCACCATACTTCAGTTTCTAGCTTAGTACAGACTCAAAAGTTAGTAGCATTTGTGTGTCACTAACTCCCTTTTTCTATAGCAGTAGCAGAAGCAACAGTGTTTTTCATCATTACATTGTCATTGAAAAATAATAGTTTTCAGAAGTTTTTGTAGGAAAGTCCTCAAACAGTCCTGCTCATCCATCTATAGCCATAAGCAAAATTCAATTCTTAGTAACATTCCCAACATTTTGTTACAGGTTGTACCACAAAATCTGTAGCATGGCATGTTTTTTCAATAAAAACAGACACATAAGGGAAACAAAACTGACCTATTTTTATTTATCTACTTCTGCATTATTACTTAAGGGAAGTAGTAAAAACAAACATTGGATCTGTAGTTGTTTGTAACAGAAAAGAAGATAGCTTAGCTGGCTACAACACAATGAAAACTACTATCAAAAATCTAAAACCAGAGGAATTCAGACTACATGAAGGTAAGGATTTTTTAAGAGTGGAATGCCAGGGAGCAGTGAGGGACAGCTACACCTAAAGGGACAGGAATCCGGGAGCCAAGGCTGGCTCTGCACAGGCTATTTCCCTACTGATGGTGAGGGAAAAGGAGGGGCAGAGCTGAGTACAGGTGGCAGGGTCCATCAGTAGGACAAGCAATGAGCCAGGTTCAGAGTCCTTCCAATATCTCACCTGGGAGCAGAAGGAGAAGGAATCAGGGACAGACGAAGGCAAGACAAATTTTAGTGCTGGGGGGTATATCCAGGGGAGCAGGGCTGGGCTGCAGACTGGTGATTCTACAGTATTGTTTGGGGAGCTGTGATGGTCCCAGAGCTGAGATGAAATGATGCTCTAGGTTGTGTGCAGGGGTGGCTGAGGGCCCCAGGTGAAGCTGTTAATGCCTTTGGGGCTGTGACAAGATACTAGGAATTCTCCACTGCTTCAAGATCTTTTAAGTGGTACTGGTATTGTAACTCAGCCAGATGTGTCACGTATTGTTTTTTCAAACACATTGAGCATGATGCCCTTGCTGACACAGCTTTCTAGGTGCTTACAATTCTGCTTCACTGGAATTAATATCTATAATAAGAGCAACATTTATAAAATTAAATATACTGTAAATTGATATACCTGGACCACTTAAGATGAGATTGAGACTAATCTTTAACGCAATAGTACATAATTGATTCAGTTTAGAAATGGTAGTGTCTTTTAATTCTTGTCTTATTGATCATGCACTAGATAAATTCAAAAACTTTTGCAGAGATGCAAAGATGAAACCTTAGCACTAGAAAAACAATTTTCTCAGCCAAGTGAAGTTTCTCAGAGATGACACAATAGAGGTTTTTCATGTTATCTATGACTTTGAGAAAAATAAAAATAAAAGCAATGCAGAAAACCATTCTGATAATATCAAAAGGTGTAGGGATATTGCAGTTGTCCTGGGCACAGAGGGAAAGAGGGGTGGTGTTTCTAGCACTGTTTAATTCCATAGCACCCCCATCACAGTGGGGCGGTGGTTTCAGCGGGAAGAGCCGGGGAGCTGGAAGGGCCTCCGTCTGTTTGTCGGGCTCTTTTAGTGGGAGGAATGTGCCAGGCCAGGCTCGGGACTGCGCGGCTGCTCAGCCCTGGGACAAGGCCGCCCGCCACGGCTCGGAGCGGCCCCGGGCTGCAGCGGCACCCCCTGAGGGGGAGCTGGCCCGGGACCCGAGCCCTGCCGGGCAGCGCAGACTGGGCAGATCGGCAGCAATACACCTTACCGGAACCAGCTCTCCAGCTTCGATTCTGTCCCTGGTTTCCACTGTTGGCGGACTGGGGAGAGGAATGTGAGCGGGAGGAGCCGGCCTGGCACGCTGGCTTTGTTCTCTCGGGCGCCATGCGATGGGCAGCCTGAGGACAGGCCGCATTTTGCCTTTGTCCAGAAAACAGGGCCAGGCTCTCCCCTTATCCTCCCCCTCTCTCTCAGAAGTGGTTTTGTTTGTTGGATGGTGAATACCCTCTTGCGGGTAGAGCGCTCTCTCTTTGGTGCCCTCTTTTATTAATATTGTTGTGTTTATGGTGAGTTGTTCAGTAAAATTGTGATTCCAGCTTGAGGCCTATCCTAGTATTTCTTATGCTGTTGGAGAGGGGCAGGGGAAGAGGTGCGGCTTGAGTGAGGTCAGTATTTCTGTTAGGTTTTAAGCCAGATCAGCAATCATATTTAGTTTTGCCTTATGGTTTCTTTTTTGTAAAACCTTACTATGATTTATTAACTTTTTAATACAGTTTCCCAAATGCTTCTTGTATAAGACACTCTGTTAATACCTAAAATTTATAATGTTCCTTCATGTTCATATTTTTTCTTTATTTTCTTTTTTTTAATAGACCTTATGATAGAAGGAATCAGGATGGGTAAGATATTCTTGGTCAGTGCTTTTACTGACACTTTCTAATGTAAGCTCCAAATAGCTGTATTTTATTTAAAGCATAATTTAATAAAATCCAGATCATACTTTTTTATGTTTTATATGAAGTTGAATTCCTATAATTCTTTATTTTTTATTATCATATATTCCTTGGGAAGGTGGGAGGAGATGTTGGGGGATTTTTTTAGGTATCCAAATATATGTTTTAGCTAGTCAGGACTAATTTATGACAAACATACGTGGTTGATCCACGTTAATATATACAGTAAAAAAGTTGCATTTGGAAATCTGTATTTGAAATTCTGGAAATTCCTTCATACTTCATAAGTGACGTGCATTCTGTTTGATGTTACACTAAGACTTCTCAAGGGTTAATGAGCACAGTAGTGTGTGCGTGTGTGTGTGTGTGTGTGTGTGTGTGTGTAGGTTTACATATCTCCACCTAGTTCTTAATGTCTTTCCTTCTCATTATATCTCTATTATTTCTTTGTAGCCTTCTCCAGGTCTTGTTTTTTTCTCGTTGGAGTCACTGTATCAGGAACAATTCAGAGACTTCCAAATGTTAACTGATTAGAATTCTTATTATCTAAAGACAGCTCTTTTAAAGATGCCTGTCACTGCTTTAGCTGACAAGTTCAGTTTAGTCTTCAAATATCAATTCTGGCTTTGGTACTGTCTTGATCTTTGATACAATCTGCATTTTTTTGAAATTTTATGTTCAGCTATATCTATACAGTCTTTTTTACATATTTGTTTGTGACTGAAATTAATTTATTACTGTCAATGCAATCACTACATAAGGAATACTGATATGGGAATTCCTAAAATGCCTATTTGACTGAGGGATTCAGAGTGTTTGCTGTTTAGAAAATTAAAGCAGCTGAAGGATGGTGAGAGGTGTAGAGAAAGGTGATTCAGTGTTCTAGCAATCTGATTAGTGATACTGCACCAGTTACTTACCAGAAATGCTACTATAAGTATCATTTCCTATTCACCTGAAATTCTTGCCCCTCCAAAAAATGCCTTTTTCAAGAGGCTGTGGCAAAGAAAAGAATAAAAAAGAAAGAAAAAAAAGAACCTCAGTTGGATTTTACTTGGGACAATTAATGCCTAAAGATGTGATAGTCAAAGACAATAAGTCTAATAGAATAGCAAAGAAGTAGCAACCCAAGGATATATAATAATATTTATGACACTTTTCTAGACATGTATATTTACATTCTCATCCTGAATCCAGAACTAAGCATCTGTTCTAGTCAGTGAAGTGTCAGAAACTAAACCAATTATTTACTAAACCACTCCAAAAGGAATTGAGGAGTAGTCATTGAGCTAAGGAGGTAGTCTTTCTGTTGCTTATTTCTTCATTATTCCTTCCCTAGAAGGAATAAGAAGGCTTATATGTTTAGAAGATTCACGTAAGAAGTGAAAATGATGGGCTTGATACATATTATGAAAGGGAGACACAGGAATGACATTTGAAGTCCAGCCTCCAAAATTTTCACATTGTTTTAAAGGCTGTATATAGGCAGTAGAACTTCTCTAGCCTGTAGTGTTAATGAAAGAAACAATACCTAATGTGTTTTTGGTTTTTTTTTAATTCAATATATTTTAAGTAGGTTTAGACAATATCAAAACCCTCTTGGGAATTTAAAATTCTCTCTAGGCTCTGTTGGAAGGTAACAGCAGAACTGAAACACATAAATGTTTAGTGACTCTATTAATTAAATAAAAAGCCCCATGTAAAAATAAAAGTAGCCAAGGTGCTTGCAACTCTCTCTGGTCTGGAATGATAATGCTGATTGAACTGCAGATCCCCCTGGCTAACATATTAATGTAAATTTGAAATTGTCTTTTCCAGGGATCTAACTGCCTACATTCAATGGACTTGTTTCAGAGGCTTTAATGAGATGCTCAGAACCTTAGCTGCCAGACAAGAGACACAATGTGATGTCATATTTAATATCAAATAAGTGTAATTATTTTGAATCTCTCCTTATTGCCTGGTTTCTGTGGCAGGCTGCAAAAATTTTCAGCTTGCCATAACTTGTACTGTGTAAGATGCTGAACTACATGACATTTTTTATTAATTTCCAACACAATACCTCCTGCTTGTATGCATTCCCTTATTATACAAATTTAAAGGTTGTTTGTCAGTTATTTAAAGGACATCTGTTTAAATTAAGAACGTGCTTAAAAGAAAAGGTACTGTCTTCCAGTTTAACAGAGTTCCTGTCTAAAGAGTTCATCTTGCTAATGTCATAGGTTGCCTTCAGTTACCTCCCTGATCTCCTGGCATCCTGCAGGGTCAGAAATGTGTAATTTCTCTGCACTTCATTGTCAGAGAAAAAAAGAGAGAGAGAGAGAGAGACACCATTACACATGACATATTTTAAACCTTGCTTTGAACTTCATAAAAATTTATGCTTTCTTTGTAATTAGTTGCTATGTAGTAATTTAATGAAGAATGAGAAAGAAAAATCAGTACTTGTACTATTTTACTTGCCTTCTAGCCATTTCCAACTGTTTTCATTAACTATATCAGCTTCATGGATCTGACTTAAAATTTACATAACACATCAAGGAACACTAGCAGGATATAATACTTAGAGAGTTGCATACAAAAAGAACTGATAATGAGGATAACTGCTTGGACAAGAGCCTGATTCGACTAGGCCTCCTCTACTTATGGTGGAGATACATTTGAATGTACTTTACATTTGTTCTGCATGTGATCAGGTGAATTGGCTGAGGTTTAATTCTATGCACAAACCACGGGACAAATGCTTGTGTAGAAATGCCAATGAGCATTTCTGGAAAGCAATGAATTTACTGTGATGCCAGGCAATGACTGCTTGGTTTGAAGATTTAAAATTTTTTGTGTTATCTGCTTTTATGTCAATGCCTTATAAGAACTTTGGTCGCCACCATATGATATATGCATAAAATATATTCAATTGGATTTACAAGTTTTACTGCAGTCATTACTAGAATTTTTTGACATATGAAAATTTACTGGGGATTGCTGTACCTTTCTAGTCATCCAACTAAGAAAACCTCATTGCAAGGCAGCTCTCTATATAGCAGAGTGATGAATGTAGCAAGGGACATTCAAAGAACTTAAATTTATGAAAAGCATTTATCTAGTTGGGTGAGAACTTACTGTGATTTTTAGTTTGCTCTTCTGGAATATCATTCTTTTCCCTGCATTCTTCAGGTTGGGATCTATACTTCTTTTCCCACTGTAAAATAAATGACCAGTCAAAAATGCTTTGGGTGCCACAATATTTAACATTTATGTCAGGATAAATACTGGTAGTGACAGGTTAGACTAAAATGTGAGTGTTATCATTAGACTCTCATGTCAGGACAAAACCAAGAAGGATGATTGAGTTAATACTATAAGGTAGGATTAAGGACTTTCTGCATGACATCTCCACAGTCAAAACAATGACAATCATTTGTTTGGGATCTCTTTGGAACAATGAGTGCTACAGTCTGCATATAAGTTTAAATCATGTAAATTGATTGCTGTAAATGAAGACTGATTTGATTTATTTGAGGAATACTGCAGCATAAAACAACCTTAAAATAAATATGAGAATATTTTGAGGACAACTGAATTCTCACACACACAAAAAAAGAAAAAAACTTACTTGCTATTATTTCTCTTAAATTTTTTTTTTTCTTTTAAACTTTTGTAAACCTTGAAATGAAATTCTAATTCAATACATCTTGCAAAAAAGTGGATGAATAACACAGTCATCAGAAGTATTCATTTAAAAGTTGATTTAAAAGGAGGACAGGGACAAACCCAGGGTTGCCAGTGATAAGTGATAGGATGGTGTGCTAGAACTTGAGGAAATGGGCACTGATGGGATCTCTCACTCTGTTTCATGAGGTGTTGGCTGCAATGTACCACACCTGAAATGTTTCTGTACTATTGGATGTAGCATGAGGAACAAACAAGAGGAGGTTGAAGCTTTGTCCCAGGCCCAGAGATTTGACATCACTGGCATAAGCGAAACCTGGTAGGATGAGTCCTGTGTCTGGAATGCCCTGTTGGAAGGTTACAGGCTGTTCAGGAGTGACAGGCAGGGCAGAAGAGGCTGGGGGTTGTCATTGTAATAGAAGAGTTCGAATGTACGGAGCTCACAGTTGGCAGTGGGACAGTTGAGAGTCTCTGTGTGAGAATCAAGGAGCAAAAAAATAATGCAGATGTCATTGTAGGAGTCTGCTGTAGACCTCTCAACCAGGATGATGATGCTGATGAATTTATTCTTTGAGGAACTAAGGGACACTTCCAAATCAACTGCCCTTGTCCTTATGGAGGGCTTTAACTTGGCCTTGCCAGAAATTGACTGGCGCATGCCACAGCTCCAGAAGATTCCTAAAAAACCTGGATGACAGCTTTATGGAACAGGTCCTAAAGGAGCCAGCTTGGAAATATGCCCTCCTTGATCAGCTGCTAGTCAACAGAGTGGATCTCATGAGCTGGTGGAGATTGGCAGCTGTCTTGGCCACAGCGACCATGAAGCCTGACAGAGTTCAAGAAGTGCTTGGGCAATGCTCTCGAGCACATGGTATAACTTCTGGGGAGGGTCCTGTGCAGGGTTAAGAGTTGGACTCAATAATTCTTGTGGGTCCCTTCCAGTTTGCATATTCCACAATTCTGTGATTCTGAAAGTAGCCAATTATTATTTGAAACTTTAATAATTGTTTTTATACAGTAAATGTGCAGTATTAACAGTTTTGAAAAAGACAATTAAGTGTTAAACCTATAACTGGTTGGCATTGTGCAACATCAGCCTTGCACCTAACATAACGTTCAGTTCTTCTAAATATTAACATAAAGAAAGCCAAAATCATCTTCCTGGATTGCAACCCAAATTTATTTCCCCCCAGAACAGTGCATTTTTTCATCTTATTTTTCTTCTCTTATTGCTATTAGCATTGCTCCCACATTCAGACATATCCATATCCGTTATTTTTTATTACATTCTACTGAAGCCAGTTTTTATTCCATATACTTAGTTTTTGATCACCTTTCCACTCTTAACCTTTTTTGTGATGGCAGCCATTGTTTCATCTACCCCTTTATACAAAAAAGCCTAATCACTTCTTAAATATATCTCCAGCATAGGACAGACTGCATATTCTCCAGTTTCAGAGAGCATTGTGATTTCTTATAGCTCAGAGATATTCCTGCTGCTAGAAACCAAATTCTTTGTCATAATACATTGTTGAATGTAGACATCTCCTATGGTTGATGTCTTTGAAAATTGCATTTCCTGCTGAGACAAGTCACTCTTTTTGCTACAAATGTCTTTTTTGTGATGAAGTTTGCTTAAAAGCATCCAAGCATTTCCCAGAAGCAAATGTTTAAAGGCAGAATGCAATAAAAAAAAAGAGAATTTCTGCTGGCAAATTTCACTACTGGAAAAAAATGTCTGAGCTCTGGGACCACACATTCTAGAATATTAAAAAGACTTAATCAAGGCAAACCAGCTGTAAATCAAGGTTGTAACTCTGCAGAAACATGGGGAGGCAGAAAAAGAAAAACAAATGAAAGCACTATACAAATCATACACAAAGCACTGCCCTTTGTTTAAAATCTTAGTTCAGAGTAGGTGAATAAAACATCATTATACACGACCATCCACTAAAGCATTTTTCTAAATCTGTAAGTTTTGTCTTTAATAAAAAAGAAGAAAATCAAAGTTTCATAATTGCTTCTAGGATAGAATAAAATTTTATCAACCAGCTAATCTACTTTAGATAATTCCTGTTGCAGCAGCTATATCAAGAACAAAGGATTAGCACTAAGAAGAACTTCTTAACATCTCAAAAATGCAAAGAGTCCTTTTGAGAGGAAACATACTATCACTGTGGTGAAGCCCAGTCATCAAATGTCCAGGAGGGAAGGCCATTGTAATTTAATGAACCTTAAAGCAACATGGGAAAAGTGTTTGCAGGCTATTTGACTGTATAATAGACTGTATCATTTGACTGTATAAAGAAAATTTAGATTGTTTGGGGAAATTATATGGTAACTTAAAGCTGCCACAAGAAAACAATTCTCTCCTTGTGGATCCTACTGTATGTCAGAAGATGCATAACTTACAAACAGAGGCTGTTCTAACAATTGTGTCAGAACCTTGTGACCCAGCCCAAAATTTCCAACTAAAATTCAGGAAAATAACCTATCCACTCTTCTAAAAGGGAAGTTTAGAACTCTTTCCAAAGCCAAAATTTAAAACATTTTTAGTCAAGCCTCTTAGTTTATGAAAAGGCTTAATGAATACCTCAATTAAAGAATTGATAATGACTTTTTTAGGACTTTTTCTGAATCTAAGAAAATTGCATGTTTATCTCAAAAATGGAGTAGAATAGTTTCAGTTAGAAGTGACCACAATGATTTTCTAGTCCTTCTTCCTGACCACTTCAGTACTGACCAAAAGTTAAAGCATGTTATTATGGACATTGTACAAATGCCTTTTAAGCAATCACAGGCACTAATCACCTCTCTGTGATGCCCTTCCCAGTATTTGATGATGATCTCAGTAAAGAAAGGTTTCCTCACATCAAGTCTGAACCTTCTCTGATGCAGCTTTGAACCATTCTCACACACCTGTCTCTGGATATCAGGGAAAAGAGATCAGCCTCTCTCTCTCCGTTTTACCTCCTTAAGAAGCTGCAGAGAATGATGAGGTCATCTTTCAGCTTCATTTTCTTTAAACTAGACAAGCTCTAAGTCCTCAGCTACTCCTGACAGGATATGCCTAACAGCCCTTTCACCAGCTTGGTTGTCTTTCTCTGGACTTGTTCAAGGACCTTTACATCTTTTTTAAATACCATTCAAACAATGGAAATATAAGTTATTAAGTTATATATTATATAACTTATTATATTATATAAGTTACTATATAAGTTATATAAAAGTTATTATCTAAAGACTTGTAGACACAAATGAAGCAACCCTGCACATTAAATCCAGTACAAAAACATATGAGTATTCCGTTTTATTAATATTCACTGTATAATCTACAGAGGTTGGTAGATTCATTTGGAGTCTAAAAATATTTTTTAGACAAAAATATGCAAACTGTTTCTTTCATAAGACATATCTCTTCATTAATATTCTGATTTGTCTAGACTACCAATATAATTGTACCAACAGCTGTGGAATATGAAGGCTTAAGACTCAACAGTCAAGAGATCTGAAATAAGAAATGAGTAGATTTCCACTGTGTTGTTTCCTGTATAGGTTTATTTCATTCCTCTGAAGTCTTTCAGTTAAAATTGTGTTGGTAGTGTCAGATAATAGAATCAAAGATCAGGTATTTATCCATAGAATAAGAATCACAGTTTGGTTTAAGGGGTTGACTGCAATTATCACCCACAATATCTCATCTATACTGACTGGAAATTACTCTTAGGAGACTATGTAGCTGATCCTGTATGATGACACTTTCCCAGCTGTATTGTAACAAAATGGAGGTTTTCATTGACATACGATACTGGCACACATGGATGACACATTTATTTCCTTTATTATTTAAATTTAAAAGAGTAGAAATTATAAAATTAAGACATATGGGTTAGCAACAAAGAGTTGCTACAAAATGTTGTTTGACAGGGTATTCTCTAT
>VZTR01024232.1:128297-144410 GCA_013400775.1 Chaetops frenatus
ATCAGGTCAAGATAGCCACATCTTAAAACTGCAGAACAAAGAACACTTCAGCATGTTCTGAGGGCATTCCTTGACAGTTAGTATTGGACCAGCGCTGTTTAACATCTTTGTCAGTGACATCTACATTGACATCCAGTGCACCATCAGCAAGTTTGCCATCAACACCAAGCTGTGGGGTGCAGTCAACACAATGGAGGGAGGGGATGCCATCCAGAGGGGCCTGGATAGGCTTGAGAGATGGGCAAATCTCATGATGTTCAACAAGGCCAAGTGCAAGATCCTGCAGCTGAGCGGAGTCAATCCAAAACACAAATACAGGCTGGATGGAGAACGAATTGAGAGCAGCCCTCAGAAGTGTATGGGGGTCCTTACAAAGAAGTAAAAATGTCTTCACCATTTTGAAGCATGTACCTGTCTTCTCTATCTTATACATAAATTTCACATAATGCATTAAGTAGCTAAGGCACTGTTACTGATAGTTTATAACTGAAGGAGAAAAGAACAGCTGAGAAAATGTAAAAGGATATTAAATATCATAAAACTTACTTGTTTCTAGAGCAAAAGAAGAAAAATAATGAAAGCCATGGTGAAGTTGGTATAGCACCTCAGTGCTAATGCAATATAATTGCTTTCTATCCCTTCCATCAGCAGTGAAGCTCCAAAACATTGATCAGACTTGATGACTAACATATAATGCTCAGGCTGCAGCACATTGTTACAAGTTCTCATCCTTGTAATAATTGTAGTAAGAGCCAGCATAAAGATGAATACTTTTTCTTAAATGTTTTTTTCAGTTCAGGCAGATAGGATTAAAATGACTGGCAGGAACGAGCTGTATTAGAACATCAGTGTCAATAGATACATCATGGGCAGTTGCCTGGAATGGAGAAAAATGCTCTGAACATTTTACATTAGTACACAATGTAAAAGCATAACTCAATGTCAAACTCTTGCTCCACAAAGAAGTCATGTACACCCTCAACTGACAAATTGCAAACTGAAGCTGTTTTAAATTACACACATTAACCGATGACATAANAATATGCTTATGACTTTGCCTAGTATGATTTAATATGATTTGACATCAGTAGATTTTTATGAAGCTATTGAGATAAAGTAGATTAAGAATTTTAAAAAATTTTGAAAAGATCCATTTGAAGGATCCATTGGAACCAAAACTGGCACAGGAATGTGTGTTACAATTAATGAATTACGCATATGGAGACAAATAAGAGAAATAAGATTAACAAGTAGAGATTAGAGGTTTCCATACTGGTTGATATATTTGCGTTTGTAAATACAAGGTTTTAACTAAAATCATTAATATGCTAAAAAATAGAATTTTAAGTAAAAACTGAGCTAAAATTTTTGGATAATGACAATTCTTTGAAGAGTGATTTCAAAATTTTAAACTATTTATTCACATAACTAATGAAAGAACAACTGATTATGGCTGGTTATGGCTACTTAAATCTCACAATGATTTCTAATTAATTTACAGGTCAGATTAGTTTCTTTTAAACGTGTGCAATGTTTTCGGGTTCTTTTCTTCAGATTCAATTACAAACAACTAATTATAATACAATATGCTATTAATGGATTCTCATTATAATTCTCAGGAATGTTATTAATTTAAATTGTAAACATAATATGGATTTGGAACATGCAAGAATTTCAAACTCTGAGTCAGTAAATCATAGAGTACACCACAGAATATATTTTCTAAATCATGTGGAATACAACATTTNCCTAATACTTCCAGATATTCTACACATATCTTGCTAGTTCTATTTGCATGTACAAATATTAATCATGAGGGAAGGTTGGCTGGATACTCCTTTTAAAGGTAGTTCACAGGAATTTAATTACTTGAGTTTAAATATATTTTAATTTCTTTGCAGTGTGACGTTCCCACAAATTTTTTTTTTTGTGAAATGTACAGAAAGAATTCTAGTATTGCCTTTTCTAAATTAAAGAACAATCAATATACTCTCATTTTCTTCAATTAATAGTTTTCCTGAAAGGTGGAATTTATTTTAACTACTTTGGATATAATAGGAATGCCTAATGTAGTATTCTTTTCTCAGTGCTAAAGAGATAAAATGATGACATGTGTTTACTTCTGAAGCACTGGGTGACAGAGAAAACTCATTTTTGCACAGAGCCCTGCAAATGCATTGAGTCTTTTACTCCCAGTTCACATCTGCATCAGATCAGATAAAAAGCAACCCATTATAAATGAATTAGTTAAATTTTTAGTGCATAGACATGTCTGCCTTAAAAAACCCAAATTGACGGCATTACTTATATGGTAAAAGTAAAAGGCAAGGAATCATGGACTATGGCTTCTGGACTGATATTTAGAGATAGTTCTGTGCATAATGTTGATGCATATTGCCAAAATTACACAGAGGTCCTTCATTGTTATAGAGTCCTCTGCATCATGTGCAGTGAATCAAAAATTTAGGGACTACGAATCTGATATTTTTCATTGTTCAATTTATTCCCTCTTCTTTTTTCCCCCTTTATATCATTTATTCTCTTTTTTCTTTTTTGTCTCTCTACTTCTATACTTTTTGCAAAGGCATGGGGCGATTGAGCATACACTTGCTGCTTTTCGTACCCTAAAATTTGTATTTAGTCAGTTCCTAAGAAGTTTACATTTCTGTACAGGATTTTGATGCAGTAATATGTTAGTCTTCTGTGACCCAGTTGCCCCATACCTGAAAATGCAGACCCTGAATATGTTTTGGCCAAATCTAGCTCTTCCAGATATAAAACAGCCCAGTGGTGTTGAATATACATGGCTGCTTTCTTCTCTAACCACATTCACTATATCTATATTTGAAGACCTAAGAAAGCTCTCAAGAGCCTGGTCTCAGACTAGGGTTGTGACATTTATATTCTGTTTTTTCTTCCTCATTTAGCCATGCAATAGCACAGAATACAGCAAAGAAGATAAGATACATAAATCTGAAGTTTACTTCTAGGTGATTTTCTTGGGAACAAATACTTTTTTATGTGACAACAGTGATAAAATCCAAAGGTTTATCTGAAAATCATGTGTGATGTAAGGCAAATCCACTCATACACAGGATATATGTA
Organism: Chaetops frenatus; assembly: GCA_013400775.1. Lineage (NCBI taxonomy): Eukaryota > Metazoa > Chordata > Aves > Passeriformes > Picathartidae > Chaetops > Chaetops frenatus. The sequence goes on from VZTR01024232.1 coordinate 131,403, forward strand.
GCAATAAAGAAAGAGATTCAATGTGCCAAAAAGTGTATTGTTATATTCATGACACACATTTTTTTTTTTTAAGATTTCTTTCATTTGCCTGAGCTCCTATACAAATAAAGCTAACATTTCACTTGGGCCTCCAGGCTGAATCACACTGACAAAAAGCAGAAGGCTGCTGCCCTTTCTTTGCCATCCACAAATATCTGTCTCAAAATATTACTGCCATTCACACTAGTTAGTTAGGGGCATTTTTCAAGTGCAATTGTAGCTGGAAATGCAACAAAGAGAGAGAGCTTGTTGTTGCTTGTAAAGGGATCTGACTTGAATTGCTGTCTGGAATGCTGTATCTACAGAAGTCCTTTGCTTTAATTGGTTGCTCATAGAGTCTTTAAGAAAATTGTTTGAGTTTACAATAGATGTGGCATGCATGACCAAAAGAAAATGAGAAAGTATGTGAGTCTGTTTTAAAGTTAATTATAGACAAGGCACTTGGTCCCTGTGGATGGATCTGTTGTTTTGAAGTGATTTAATAGAGTTAGAAGTTTGCATCCTCTGTGTCACTGTACTGAGCTGGACAAAAACTACCTACACGAATTTATTAATCCTAGTCATTCTTCCTAGTAGAAGTGAAATTCACCTACTGAAATAGAAATAAATACCAATAAAATTTGAAAATTTAAAATCAGCATCATAACTGTATTGACTAAAACTAGACATATATATGTGAATTGCCCATCTCTCTGCAGAATGAATGGTTTGAATTCAATATGTTGATTACAAAATGATTTAATGGTAAGTTGGTTTCTCAAAATACATGGATAAATAAACAGTAACAATACTTTCAGTTGCAAATAGATGGAGTTGTTTGATATTTGAAAATCATGGTCACAGAACTACAGAACCTGCTCAGGTAGGGCCCCCTGGAGTGCATTACTCAGGATTTTATCCAGAGGACTTTTGATGTGTCTGGGAAAGGAGACTCCACAACCTCTCTGGGAAACACCTTCCAGTGCTTCACTACTCTCACAGCAAAGAATTTCTTCCTAATGTCTAACCCAAACTTACTCTCTTTCAATTTGAAGCCATCCCCCCTTGCCTAATCTCTATATCTTGTAAACTTCCTTTAGGTATTGGAAGTCTGGTATATCATCCACTGCCTTTCAAATTAAAGTTAACCAATCAAAGAAGATTTTTTAAAGTATCAGCCTTTCAAAACTCAAGCATATCAATAACATGAACAAGAGTAATCTGGCTGACACTTCTGATTACAGAGAAAAGCAATTCAGTGGAACAAACTCAGTCAATGAGGCAGAGGGTAGCAGCAACAGGAAGTTCTGTGGCTGAGTGTTGGGGTGCCTCAGGAAGAGTGTGGCCAGAAGGTTGAGTGAGCTTACACTCTCCCTCTATTCTGCCCTGATGAGACTGCATCTGAAATACTCTTTCCAGTTTTGGGCTCTCCAATTCAAGAAAGACTAGGAATTACAGGACAGAAGATCCAGAGGATCTTTTAGTACATCTGTAACTGGGTTCCAAGTCAGTCAAAGTTTTTACCCAAAGCTTCTGTCACCTCCTCTTTAACACTGGCTCCTAAAACAACATAGAATTCTAAATTTTTTAAGTCTATATTTTAGAAACTCAGTGGGAATAAACTATTTGTAAATGTCTCTCCTTTTCCTTCTTCACAAAGTATGTGCCACAGGTCTCACTGTCAGACCAGCATATGGTGAATTCCTAGACTGGAACATCATTCCCAAGCACAGGGATATCTGTCTATGACTGTCTCTGGGGTGAAAAAGAATTACCAGAATCAATGCCTTGTCAAACATATGTGTGTCAGTCAGCAAAACTGAGAGCACAGCTAGTTTCAATGCTCCTCTGGAATACCAATTTAAGGCATCTTTGATGGAAAAAATTCTTATTTTTTGAAGGGAAAAAATTCTTACACGGTTAAGATGCCTGTTAAGATGGTACAGTTATTGCTTTATTTTTAGATTTTTTTTTAGATCAACTATATCAATTTGCTTATTTCTAAGGTGCATTTCTTTCATCTGCCCATGTTTTTAATGTGTCACAGTTTTTACTTTTGCAATTGACATTGTAGTGTCTTAATGAAATTTCTGTAGTTTTAAATTTAGTGCTATTTACAAAACCTCTTTATTTATTATATGTATAATACTCTTCACTAAGAATATTTTTCAGATTGTTTTTACTTCTGTCTGGAGGAAGGTTATCTACCCATTAAACAGACAGCAGTCATAGTTACCTTGTGACCAGCCCCCTATAGAGTAGGGTAGACTTTCTAGTAGTAGAGTGCATTAACAATAAGTACACCTCAATTTTTATATTTCTTACTCTTTTTACACAAAATTTAAGTTAAAATTTCAACCATTTGTGTTCAACCAAGTTTCTTATCTGTATCTTTAATTGAAAATATTTTTTTTTCCACTTATGTTCAGTATATGGGTTTCAAAGATACGTATGGAAAGGATCACATGTAGACATGGATCACTGTTGATAGTAATAAATTTTCTCTCCCCTGTTAGAATGATATTGCTTTCCTGTAAATGGATTGTAAAGTTGGGTTTTGTTGGCTTTTTATTACTTCCCAGAAGTGTTTTAGTAGTAGCAAAGGCACTTCTGCTTTCCTACATGTTTTACTATCAATCAAAAAGAATAGTGTTTTCTTAACACTTCTGAGAAATATTCTATTAATTTATATGGTCAAGGTTGACTAGAATTTAGACACTTTTGAAACTAGGAGCATGATGATGATGAAACAATATTTTTCTAAATGAACACTGTAAGTGCTATGCAGATCTATAAGGCTATATTAATATTATGAACAATGATGACTCACCTGAGAACTGCTGATTCAAGCTTTTAAGAGAGACTGAATGACTTCACTGATTTAGATTTTTATGTTTGATTTGGCTCTTCAGATATGACTAAACCAAGAAATTGTTCCTTTCCCACTCCACTGTTCTGTCCATTCCCCTCACATGAACTGTCATAGTTAAGTTAAAAAATTAAAATGAAGTGATGATCCATAGCTCATTTGCAGTGATTTGGACAACATAATAGTTGAAACAGCACAGTTTTATTTTTTTGCTCCTTTCTGTGAAGCTTCATTAGTAAATTTTATTGTCTAGATAGAGAAGATAAAGAACTTTTAAGTGGTGACATTTCCTACTGTATCAGTATACACCTTTACTGTCCCAAATTTACCCAATTTCCCTCTCCTTAATTATAACAGAATTATTTAATAAATGCCTTAGAGATCACTTCTAGCTACTAATATCAACACTTGATAATGCTAAACACCTGCACTTCTCTTTTGATTACTTTGACAGACGTTGCCATGTCACAGTTTAATACTTTTGATACAAGTATTTGTTAGCTAAACCTTTTGTAGGACAGTTATTTTCTCACTATTGTATTGTACTCTGAGAGATTCTCTCCCACACTTTCAAATTGAAAAGCAAATAGGCAGAATTTTTGTAACAGCCTCAGTAGTGTCAAAACACTTCAAATGGAATAAGGGGAGCATAAACACTATAAAAATAACTCCTATTTTGAAACAGTGAGATTTGGGGAACTACAGTCCCACCTCTATGCCTGGGAAGGTCATGGGGCAGGTCCTCTTTGAAATTATGCTAAAGCACACGGAAAAACTGGAAGTGATTGTTGACAACCATAATAGCTTCACTCAGGGCAAATCTTGCCTGACAAATTTGGACCCTCCTATGATGGGAGGACAGTGTTGGTGGGTAAGGGAAAAGGAACTGATGTCATCTCCCTGGACTTGTGCAGAGCATTTGACACTGTCCTGTGTGACATCCTTTTCTCTAAATTGGACAGGCACGGATTTAACAGATGGACCACTCCATGGATAAGGAATGGGGTGAAGGGTTGCAGTCAATGGCTTTATGTCCAAGTACAGAGCAGTGATGAGTGGTGTTTATCAGGAGCAGTATCAGGACTGGTGCTGGACATCTTTTAACATCTATGACCCTGGGACTCAATTATATTTGTATTGGTGTTTAGACTACTGTATAATATGTTCTAAATGATACTACTGAAGTAAAACCTTTTCATCCTACCTATACAAGACTTTTTGACCTTACCAAACACAAGTGTTTTGTCAAGAGAAAATTTAATATACAGTAGTATTTTTTTTCAAAAAATACTGAAATTTTACATTTTTGTTTCAATTTGTGATACAGAAAAGGTGAAATTCCATCCAGCTCCAAAAATATTTTGGCGTAATATTTATGTGTATTAATATGCTTTCTTGAGTAATATTTTAATAAGATCTTTGATGTATTTGATGTGTGCTAATGAGTTGTTTAACAGAAAAATCATATATCATTTGTTCAGCTGCCTTTTTAATTTCAGTGGCTATGGAGAGAAGTTTATTTTTAGGCTTTACATAAACTCTTCTCTGTAGCTGTTTCTTTAGGAAAAAAAAATTACACACTGCCATCACTATCCCTTCACTGTCTGAGCAATAACTCAGTTTTTTCTTATAGTTGCAATTCCTTGCAACAAAAAGTTGATCATATCCTACATAAGTAACCTCCACAAAAGCAAAACCTATGTTCTTGTCCCTGGAGTTTCAGTTTACTTCTCAGCTTTATTTTATTGTCCTACTATGCTAATATTATTTCAGGACTAATTTCCAGTGATTTTTCAAAACTCACTTGCAACTCATGAAAGCTGATTTTTCAGTTTATAGCTGATTTTACAGGGTTCTGTGGTCTCTCAGGCGTAATTTAGGGAAATTAGCCTCTGTCCTATCTGGTTAATTGCTTCATCAACCTTGCAAATTTATGTAAAGAATACAACCAAAAAAAAAAGGCTTAAAGAAGACAGAACACAAAACAAATGACAAAGAAAGAACTAAAAAGTAGTTTTTCACCTTCCAGCCAGTATGTCTGTGAATGACAGATGATATTTTTGTCATTGTTGAATGGGACCACTTTTCAGAAAAAGCAAGGGAGCATTGTTATTTATAGTTATTTATTGAACAGTGGAATTTTTATCTGAAGTTTTAATTAGTAACTGGTATAAATAGAAATAAACAGAATTTTTAATTTAAACTTGCACAGTATAAAGTTTTGAGTTTTAGGTTTTTTTACTGCCTTATACTCTGGATTGCTGTTTAACAGCAATGGGACACAAGTTCAATGTGATAGCTGGGATTTCCTCTTTAATAGGTCATCTAGTCAAGATAAAAATCTCTGTGTAAGGAGCTAGACATGGAAGACTCTTGGAATGTACTAGAACTATGGAAAATGCTGTCTGATTGTGCCTGCCAGCATCACAGCTTAGAAGTCCACTGTTCATTACATTCAAATGTCCAGCACACAACTGGATAAACAAATCATGTGATGGGTGAGCAGTGGGCTCATGTGTTGGGCACAAAGGGTTACAGTGAATGGGGTGACATCAGACTGGTGACTGTCACTAGTGGGGTCCCACAGAGTTCCATCTTACAGTTTCAAGATGAGAATTTTCTGGATCCTGCAGAAAATATAAAGGGAAAAGTAGCTGCCTCACCTGACCAGGGCCTAAGCTACTAAGATAGAAACTATGGAAGTCGTGGTTGTATCAAGAGCTGAATATAAGCAAAAAGAAGCAAAAAAAATTAGTGGAACAGATGCTGCTGGCTCACCAAGGGTTTGGTGTCTAAGGCCAAAATTAAACCAAATATGTAAAACTGGAATAAATGGCTAAAAAGTTTAATGGAGGAGAAATATTTATCCATGAGGAGGAAATAGGGGAAAAAACCTAATTATAAGGTGAAATAAAGCCTGTGAGTGGGGCTGTTTGGAGGTCCCTGGTGAGCACCCCTGATCTGATCAGCAAAGCCTGAAGCAGAACAACAAAACTGTACTGATGAGAACACAGGTGTCTGACTTGATTTTGCATCAGGGGACATGGAGTTTTCTACATAATATTGGTGAGGGAGCAGCACACTTCACACTCATTTAATAAACTCAAGGAGAAACATTTACACCAGCTGAAATACTCACCTTGATAGCTATTTACTAAAACAACCTCCCTCTTTTTTTTGAGATAAAGTTATCTTCTCTGGTAATTCCCTAAGCTTCAAGGGTATCACCCATGCCCATCTCTGCTGGGCCTTCTTCCATTATAGGGGTCACATTATGTTCCAAGGGTTTAGTCCATCAAAGCCTGTGTCACCAAACACAGGGCTGCCTGTCAAGTATCTCTGTACAGCACCAATGACATGATTTACATAAATTGTTATTATTTTTTTTCTGGTTCTGGACCCTTTTTTTACCACCCATACACCCTCATATAAAGAAGCTGCCCTTATTTATCTTTATCTCCTTCAGTCCCAGCACCACTATATCCATACTCAATTTAGTATTTTTGCTATCACCACGTGGGTGACAGTGATGCACAGCATTACTGGCACAATTATTTGAGCAAACACAATCCCAAGAGGACTCGGTGCTCCCTGAAAGGATCTATGAGTTTCAGGATTTTCCTATTTCTGTCTTTAAGCACTTGTGAGCTGCATCTCTGCTTTGTGGCACTGTCTTTAACAGCTGGCTGCTTCTCAGACTACTATTTGTCATGTCTGGCGATTTCTCTGGTACTTTATCACATCCTGCTCAGTTAACTTCAGCCCAAGGCCAGGTCAGCAGTCCAGGCACGTGCTTGCAACCCTGACAAATGCTTGAAGAGTTACAGTGAGCTGACTCTGGAGAGCAGCTAAGCACCACACAGCCGCTCGCTCGCTTTCCCCCACTTCTGGATTCAGGAGTCAATAGGAAGACTAAATCCAAGAAAACTCATGGATTGAGATAAAGACAGTTTGGTAAACAAAAGAAAGAGAGACATATTTCCCACACCCAACCTCTCCCCAGAAAAAACTAAAAATAACCAAACCTACCAACAAAAAAAGAAACCAAAACACACAAGTGATGCAAAGACAGTAACTATCTGCCATTAGCAGATTGATGTACAGTCTCTGAAAAGCAACTACATTGAATGATCCCTGCTTCTTTTAATTAATTAATTAATTAATTAATTTATAATTGCTGAGCATGACATGATGTGGCCTGGAGTATCCCTTTGGCTGTTGAGGGTGAGATGTCCCTCCTGTGTCCCTTCCCACTCCTTCTTGCCCACTCCTGGCCTACTTGCTTGGTACAGAGGCAGAGTGAGAAACAGGGAAAACCTTGACATTATCATGCCCAGTTACAGTGACAAAATAGATGTGTTAGCAACACTGTTTTAGTCATGGATCCAAAACATTGCACCATACAGGCTGCCATAAAGAAAATTACCTCCATCCCAGACACCATGTTGGTGTTTAAAGAGTGTTGTTTGCACATAACGAAAGCTACAGAGCCATTGAGAGCACAGGATAAATAATAAAATTGAATTTTGTTTCATTTTTCAGGCCTTCCTAAAATTGCTTGTAGAAAAACTAGACTTAGGAGGAAATCAAGCCTTTGGGAACAGGATGTGTTAAGACCTATGTACAATGAAGTACAGCAATGTTTTGAGGGTTTTACAAAACTAGCCTGTTCAAAGGCTGTTTTCTGGCTGTCAGCATAAATTATGATTTATGTGTTTTCCCCTACAACTGTAGAAGTAGGAATGAAATACTCTGATTCATATCTGAGAATTAAAAAAAAATATTGTTAATGTTTGTAATTCCTTATTTTAAACGAATTCTATTTTAAACCTGATAGGTTTTCCCATATTAATGATAGCATAGGAACAGCAAATGAACAAGAGTAAAACATCTAAATATTTAATTACTGGTATTATGTTATTTTGTAGCACCTGAAAATTTTTCAAGGTGACAACTCTCTGACGTTACAGCTGCAAAGAAAAAGAAAACTGAATTCCTCTGAAGTCTGCTGCAATAGCTGCGTTTCTATGGAACTTCTATGCAATATACCCTGGTGCACAGACCTATGTTTAGTATGGCTTAAAGGAACATCTTTCAGAAAAAGCATTTAGTTCTCCCATTTGTATAAAAGGTTTCTCAGAGCTCCTTTGCTCTGTAACTCTCAGACATTCTTCAGTTGCAGCTTAAATCTTTTAATATATTACAGTAATGATGGTTCTCTGAATGCACACAACTGAATTAGGCATCTTACAGCACACACTTCACTGCATTAATCATAAAAAATAATGTATTTCCAGCCTGTGCTGTTTTAGAAGGCTATTTTGTCATGGTTTAATCACTTGTCACTAGAACCTGGACTGAAAATTGAAAGTGTTATTGCACTGAAACATTTCTAAGGCCTAGAAAACAGACTTGTTTCTTCTATGTTCTTTTTAGAGCAGACTATTGATTTCACACACTTTTTGTAAAAAGGGAAGATTGGACTTAAAAGTCATGCTTTCTAAAACTTACTGTGGTAAGTATTCAGATCTGTTCCTAAACAAGAAGAAAGTGGATTAACTAGGCTGATTGGAAAAAACATAAATGGCAAATCTTCCACTATGGTCTGATCCTCTTGTGTGTTCAGGTTCATATCTACAGGCTTAGTGATCAACATCAACATCCTCCTTGCTGTGTCAGTACTGTGGTGTCAATATATGTGTAGAAAAATTAATTGTATTCTATTCTGGTCATATAAATAACAGGACTCAACTGAATATTTAATGGTGTATTTATTGTTGGTGGAATCATTAAACAAAATTAATCTTGACTTTCAAACTCCAGTTTACACTCATCACTCAGATCTTTGAAAGGTATTAGACATCTATTGCTTTGCACAGGCCAAGTCTATTGCTGCTTGCACAGCCTTTCTATGTGATTTGTGCTTCACTCCATTTTATCATAGAATTACAGGATATCTGAATTGGAAGGGACTCACAAAGATCATTGAAGTTCATCTTCTGGCCCTCCACAGTACCACATCAAGAATCACGCAATGTGCCAGAGAGCATTGTCCAAATGCTTCTTGAATTCTGTCAGGCTTGGTGCTGTGACCACTTCCCTGGGGAGTCTGGTCCAGTGCCCAGCCAGGGTGAAAATCCTTTTCAGAATATCTAATCTAAATCTCTCCTCACTCAGCTTCAGTTATTGGTCACCACAGAGAAGAGATCAGTGCCTGCACCTCTACTTCTCTTCATGAGGAAGTTGGAACTGCAATGATTTTTCCGCTCAGTCTCATATATTGGTCACCACAGAGAAGAGATCAGTGCCTGCACCTCTACTCTTCATGAGGAAGTTGGAACTGCAATGATTTTTCCGCTCAGTCTCCTCTGCTCCAGGCTGAACAGACCAAGTGACCTCAGCCAATCCTTGTATGGCAAACCAGGGCTAAAGAAGAGGTGCAGGACCAACCAGCTGGAATGCAAGGGAGGCGAGGGGAGAGCATGATTCACTCATAGTCTTCAAACAAGTGACAACAAATAAAAAATTTTCTGAATTAGAGAAATTTCAATAAATACAGAAGTAGTATGAATTAAAGTAGAAGGATTCTGTACTATAGGTTTTATCCCACATGTATAGAGAGTTATTTATTCAGCATCTACAAACATCATAACTCTGAATCTCAGCCTATTATCCTTATTTATGTTGAGAAATAAAACTTCAAACTGTCTTTCCAGCATCTTTGCTGCAACAACTAATCTGAGCAGAGCAAGGCCAGAGTTAGAACTTGCATAATCTCTGTATCTGTAAGGAAACTGGACAAATGGAAAACTGGAACAATGATTTTTTTCCTCTGTGCTTCCCTCCAAGTCCCATGTGGTGTTTAGTGTTGCTGAGACAGCATTTGGCATTGTTCAGAGGTAGTAACAAATTGCTAACCCCTGGGAGTAATGGGAAAATAGGGAGGAAATCATGCCTTTGTGAGAGAATAATATCTTTTCTTGATGCTTCCTGAGGCAATACAGCTATATGTTTCTTTTTAAATGGGACTGCAAAGAAAGAGACAAGCTACCTCTGAAGAAATAAAATACTAGTTTTGTTCAGGCTTTTGCATTCTTTTTTTCTTTGAAGAAAATAAATTTATTAAAGCCTTCCTTAATATTCAAGTAGAACTCTGCAATGCACTGAGGAGTGTGCTGTAAACTTCTGAATCAGTGAGACTGGCATGGATGGTAATAACACTGTCACTAACATTGCTATGGTACTAAACCCTTACATGATGACAACCTGCAAGGATAACCTTGATTATTAAGTAGACTAATCAGACTTTGCTTATGATTTGTACATGACCTACATTAAATTTGAGTGTGCCTCCCAGTTTATAGTTGTGCTCTTTTGACATCAAAGGGAATATCTTTGCTTATGGTTGGCCTGAGCATCTTTTGAAGTCATATGATCTCATTGAATTCACCTGGATGGATTCAGCATAGTAGAAAGAGTCTAGCTTTCTTCTGTTTTCCCTAGGTAGAACTGAATCTGGGGCCAAGTGTATTTCAGTGTTACCATGTTTGGTTCAAAAAGTGCAAGTCATGGCAAAATGTTTGAATCAGCTTTAATTCAACCTGAACAGTTCACTCAACTCTAACAGATATCCTTTAAACTACTGATTAATACAAAAGCCTAGAAAAGATATAATTTTAAGAAGAAAAGTACTATATATTTAACAAGGTGAAGGATTTTTTCCCTCTCCTTTAGGGTACTTCAATATGACTTCAATTAATTCTAAGAACTCAAACCTAGCACCTTGCATTTGGACTTTTACATTACAACAGCTGTTGAACTTTTCTTTCTAATGTATGACAGAGCAATGCTTTTAGTATGCAGTTACAGTAAACTGAGACATGCATGTAGCATTTTAAGCCTCTAGCAAGTCTTTTTTTTCTACACAGCAGCTCACCAATTGAATATTAATATAATGCTTGGCAATTCAGAAACACATGGTGAATTTCCTTTGTCTGTAAATGTCTGTTTAACAACTATTTAATATTCAGGCAAAGAGCTTGAATTCTATACCTGCACCTACCCTTAGAGTATGAATGACTTATTAGCAAGGTGCAGTGGCATTTGATACCTTTACATCCATTTTTATAGAATATTGCAAGTTACTGCTATGAGATTTTCCACTATTTATAATCAGACTTATATTTCAAAGTGATAAAACAGCCTGTAGCTCATACATTTATAAGATACTCCTATTGAAACCTAAAACATATTACAGAAAAATAAAATATTTTCAGTTCTTGCTTTGCACTGAAACTACTGATATTTTTTTCAGTATTTCTGCATGCAGTTTTTGCATTTACCTTTCCTTGAAACTCCTTTCTTGTAAGCATGCCAAGCTCAGAGATAGAGTCTACCAACAATTAAACAGGTCTTGAAAGCTGAGGCAGACTCACAAGTCTGGGTTTTTGTATTCTCTTTTGTCCATTATTACCCCTTATTCTCTCTCGCCCAGTCTTGTCCTTCCTTTTTTTCCTCTTCCTTAAAATTCAAAATGAAATTAGGGGATGATATTCTCACTGGTCAAAATTAAAGCAGTCAGAGTGTTATTTGGAACTATTTTTTTTTAATTTCTTCTCCTTTATTTAAATAATTATTGATTTTTAATAATGTTATAGATGCAGAAAACTGCAGCTTCAAGTATTTGGTTGTGGAAACATAATTTCTAACACAAATATAAGAAATCAATCAATTTATTTTATTGAAAAGAAATTTATTCAGTAACCTGAGCAGCTAATACATATGTAGCAAGGAAATACCTTATTGTAAATTTTCAGTTTAATCTAGTGAAAGAGCACAAGGTTAAAATCAGAAAAATGAAAAATAGATATACTGACATATTTTTAACCCTGGTAATAGTTAACATCTGGAATGCTAAAGGTAGTGAAGAAGAATGAATGAGTCTGTGTGGAATGGCCAACCTGCTCCAATACACTCTGCATCTATGTCTCCCTTTAGTTTGTGGGACCAATGGGCTGAGGTCAACAGTGTGAGGTTCCACAAGGCAAGGTGCTGGGTCCTGTGAGGCCACACCTTGAATACTGTGTCCACTTTTGGAACTCTCACTTCAAAAAAAGATATTGAGGTGCTGGAGCATGTCCAGAGAAGGGCAATGAAGGTGGTGACTGGTCTAGAAGGTAAGTGGGAAGGACCAGAACTAAGCATGTTTTGTTTCAAACGTTCTGTCTGTTACAACAGCAAAAATGTAATCGGAGGAGATGATCCCATGGAAGTGGAGCACTGATGTTTTGAACCAGCTTCCTGTTCTACCTTCAGACTTGTGCTCAGTCATGTCCTCCCTACCCCAGCTCACTTGTTGGAGGAGGGCTGATACATGAGCAAAAAGCACAATAAATCTAGTTTACATGATAGGCATGCACCGGTTTAACTATAAAAGGAAGCAGATTAGGACCCCTCGCTTTTTGCAATCTTTCTCTTTTGCCCCAGCTCTGGACCATCCTCGCAGCAGATGAACGTGGGATCTCAGGAGCCAGGTGTTATTCTTTGTTCTCTCTCTCCTTTTTCTGTCTTGATTTCTCTCCTCTGTTGCTTTGACCATTCAAAACACAGCTGTTACATTCTACCTCATAGTATTACAACAGTATTAGTACTGAACTTTGTTCTGGGAGTGGGGAGCTTGCACAAGTGTGTTGTGGCTTGTTAGCCAACACCTTTGAGGATTGGTGTGTTGTGGTGGTTTCTTAGCCAGCACCTTTGGTGGTTTGTTGTGGCTTGTCATCGAGCACCTTTGAGAGTAGTGCTGTGGGAGTTGAGAACACACAGAAATGTACTGTACAAAATCTAAGTGCTTCTTAGCCTCCACTTTTTTACAAAGGGTATTGAGAATTCAAGGGCTTGTTAGCCAACACCTTTGAGGCTACATAGTGGGCTAGTTGCCAGAATTAAAGTGACTGTACAATAAAAGCACAAGAGTTCCCTGACATGTGGTCCAGTGTCTTTGTTCAGCCTGATGAGAATTTGCAATGAACATCTTGCCCATAGATCATAACAGTAAGTCCTATGAGGAATAGCTGAGGGAGGTGAGTTTGTCTAGTCTGGAGAAAAGGAGGCTCAGGGGTCAC
>VZTR01024232.1:146157-157700 GCA_013400775.1 Chaetops frenatus
AAAGTGACTGTACAATAAAAGCACAAGAGTTCCCTGACATGTGGTCCAGTGTCTTTGTTCAGCCTGATGAGAATTTGCAATGAACATCTTGCCCATAGATCATAACAGTAAGTCCTATGAGGAATAGCTGAGGGAGGTGAGTTTGTCTAGTCTGGAGAAAAGGAGGCTCAGGGGTCACCTTGTCAGTCTCTGCAGTTCCCTGGCAGGAGGCCGTAGTGAGGTGGGGGTTGGTCTCTTCTCCCAAATAACAAGTGGTAAGACAAGAGGAAATGGCCCCAGGTTGTGACAGGGGAGGCTTAAATTCGACATTAAGAAGAATTTCTTCACGGAAAGTGTTTTTAAGCATTGGAACAGGCTGGCCAGAGAGGTTGGGGAGTCACTATCCCCAAAGGTCTTCAAAAAATGACTGGATGTGGCATGTATAGCCATGGTCTAGTTGACAAGGTGGTGATCAGCCAAGGGTTTGACTCAATGATCTTGGAGGTCTTTTCCAATTTAAACAATTCTGTGACTGGATTATGTGAAATGAGTCTTGACAGAGTTAACTTTTAAGCTAATAAGTCTATTCCTTGGTTTACAATCATGTCTCATGCTTTTAGATTCCTAGACCACAGTTGGTTCTCAATAAATTGGCAATGCTATTGGTATGCTGGAAAACAAAAATGAGAACTGGAGGGATACCGTGTCCTCTACAACTGAGCTTCTATAAGATGTTCTCCTGTAGGGAAGTGTCATTAAAACTTCAGCTACTCTTGGGCAGGGGTAGTTTCAGATCAGATTGCTTTTAATTTATTTTTTCCATCTTTCTTTTATACACATAATGTAGAATTGTATTTCACATATGAACCTTGACACATCTCACCATGCTTTTTTTTACCTGAAATTGCATTTCTGCAATCTCTGTGAGACCACTGAGAAGCCAAAACTTAGCAGAATTTAGCTCCCCTTATTAAAATCTCTCAGACAGAATATAACAGTGACACCACATAACCTTTAAGATCCTACATGTTGGTGGGTAGTAGGAAGAGTGGTTCCATTTCCTAGCATGGTTTTATAAGTTTAGAAGGATGTTATTTGAGAGTCTGTCTCCACAAAAGTTAAAATACAAAGGCAGTATTAAAAATACTGGTTCTTAAAAAAGTAAGGAAGGGCTACCAAATGTATTACTGAATATTTTATATTAATGTCTCATCCTTCCTTCAGGTTGTAATTGAGATAATGTTTAGTTTCTGCTCATTATCTTACGCGTGATTTCAAGGTATGCTGTAAAATCCTGTAGCCTCTAATTTTCATCTGAAACGATCAGAAGAATATAAGCTCTATGCATCATATGATATTAAAAATCAAAAGTGTTCACGAATAGAGTATTAGACTGTCTAGTGGAAAATATTTAGGTTTTTAATATGTCCACTTCAGTTTTTATTGGAAATACTATGTGAAAACCTGAAACTTCTCAGAATTCACTATACGCTACAAAGATATTTAAAGAAAGGGACATCTATTTGTTATGCCAATACAGTTAGAACTGATCTGTTTGTCAGGAATTCCACTGTTATTCTCTGGTCTTTCCAGAGACCTAGAACATAATGGTAAAATTATGTTTGAGAATTTGGTGCATGTCTTTTTAAAGGAAAACACTAATATGCTCACAGTTTTTAAAAACACCTTTTTTATATGCCTACTTACTCTTCAGGTGTTCATATCATTTTAACTGCTTCAGCTAAAATGAGAAAAGAACTGTGCAGAAGAAATCTCATTTTTGCAAGGAAGTACTTAGAAGGAGAGTTTGAATAGTACTCAAACTTTCTTTCATAGTTTCCATGCCACAATGACATATTACTGCCCTACAGTGCATATATACAAATCTAACTGATACTCAGTTACTAAATCTGATATAAATTACTGGACATTAAATTATCACAGAGGTCCCACCGGTGTCACTGGGGTCACTGGTGTGCTCAGCTGTGTCTGCCACAGGTCCACCTGAGATGACTGGCAGCAGCCATGCCCATCATGGGACAGCTGCTAACCTCTCCTCACCCTTGCAGTCCCCCCTGCCAGCACCTGGGCAACAGCACCCAACACACCATGCTCAGAATAGCAGGAATCAGGTAAATACTCAATATGAAATATTATCATATTAGAGAAGGACAAAACTCCTGTTATAAACATGTACTGTTTGTGCAGTCTTCTGTATTACATTTCTATTATTTCAATAAAAATCCATTGGCCAAAGGGACGTGCCCTGAAATATCCCTTTATAGCCTTTATAGGACTTAGTATCTTCTGGAAACCACCAGGAGCCATGATTTATACTGTAGGCCTTCAGTGTTGCATATGACAACTGTGCTGGACTCAACTCAGCTGGACAGCACAAAACATCACAAGGAACATAAAAACCATGAGGTACAGTCAGAGACACAATAAAGTCTCTTCACACATAGGAGAAAACGTGTGTTAAACGTATGTCATTTTAACCCATCAAACACAGAGCAAAGCTTTCCAGGCATTGCAGGACTCAGGAAGTGCTGTGGCTGCAGTTTGCTAGGCAGTACAGCAGGCAGGTGCTGAAGGAAGGTTGTTTCCTGCAGCATCAGCAACAGAAGGAGCTGCTCTGCTCCCCCTTGCAGCTGTGGGCAGGCTGGCAGCAGTGGGGTGGCAGAGATGTGGTAGTTCACAAGAGGAACTGAGCAATTTCAAGAGCAGAAAGTTTCATTTGGAGCATGCACAGATGATTCACTTCAGATTTCTCCCCCCAAGAAGAAGACTGCAGCAGATATTCCTCTGCAACACATTCCCATAACAAAAAGAGATGGGAAGCAGTACTTTCAGCATCTACAGCAGCTCTAAATTGGAAAAAGACTACTGTCTAGTCTGGGGCCTAAGGCAAATCTGAACTTCACACCTGTGTGGCTAAAAGGATCCATGATTTGGGTCATATTCTGGACAATAATCAGGAATGCTCTAAGTATTTTATTAAGATACAATGAGTACTTTATTGAGATACAAATTCTAAAGTAAATAATGGCAAAGATTCAAGAAGATCATAATTTCTTTTACTGGAAACTGATCTGATCTTATAAAGATCTGAAAGAAAAACTACAGTTATCTGGTGAAACAGAAAACCTATAAGAAATGGCAAGAGTAGGGTGGGCAATATGCAGTGAAAAACTGACAGGCTGGATGGCCCTTCCTGTCTTTAACATCTCTGCTTTCAGTACTCCTTGGTAGTGTTTTTGCTTTGTTTTGCACCATTGCTGTAAACATAAAATCTACTCCTCATGCACTGAGAACTACCTAAAGCATGGACATACTACCCTCAGTACATAAATATAAGCAAGACCATAGGTTTTTCCAAAGAATTAGAACTTGGATATCTATCCTAAAGCATGAACTGAGCTTGATGCTTGTATGATGTACCAAAGAAATCAGAGACAGTCTGAACAAGGGTAAGGGACTGTCTGCATTAAGAAAAGTGTTTGGAAAATTGAGATAGTACTGGAAAACATCCAACTGGTTCAGTCCAAGTCATATTTTTATAGGTTTCTCAATATGGAGTATCTATAAAACTACAAATTTACAGGAAGTTGTTGTCATAACTAATTGGTTACTGGATCAGTTTATTTCAAGAAATTTTTTCTTGTGTATTTTTACCTTTTAAAATGACTCTCTGTTAATGAAATAAATATAATTCTGTCAGTCTTGAAATAATTCTCACAGCACACCATTATGATTAGTTTCACTTTCACATCAGTGCTGCCAATTTTTAAAACAGTCTTTTCATTAATAATACTGCCTAGTATGAGCTGCCAAAAACTATTTAATGTGTGATATAAAAAATCTGGCATTATGTAGGTGCCTAGTGAGAGCCAGTAGTGTAAGATTTTCATATTTCCTGCAATGGATTTTTCTGAAATGGACTCCATGTATTCTCACAGTGTGTTTTCTGTTACAATAAAATTGCTGTGTTTCATTATTTAATTTGCACATTTATGAAGTCAGAATGATACAACCAGTGTTCCCTTAATCCTATTTTTATGCATGATATTCACATGCAAAGAGTGATTTTTTTGATTCCAGTGCCAACATGTGAAAATATATTTTTTTTAATTCCCATTGAGCCTTAGGCATTATACCTTTACAGCTTAAGGAGATTCATATTGTCATTTTCCTAGCTGATGTGTGCTGCTCTACACCAGCTTACCTTTTTTTGCAGCTAGAAACCTTCCCTGATGACTCTCTTCAACAGTATGACTTATTTGCTTACTCTGGCTCTCTCTTCTCTAAAATTAGATGGTGAGCTTTTCATTTCATGGACCATGTCTTTTTATCTGTTCCATAAAGCTTACATGACATTTATGGGATCACTGTAAATTAATAATAATAATAAACATTTTACACTCTACTGATATACATTTAGGTATTTGAACTGTGAAACACTGCCTTTAGTCAAGGCAGATGTCAAGGTACAGGTGTGTCAGGGCACACAGGGTCGGGTGTCCTCAGCACCTGGGGATGGAGGGGCTCCCCTGGGGCAGCGGGGCTGGGTCTGGCAGCCAGGGCTCTCCCACTGTCCCAAGCAGAGAGAGCTGGGCTGGGGGGCACAGCCAGAGCATCCCCAGCCCTACACCCCCAAGTTCCAGAGCTAATTCACATCTCATATTTAAAACCCAAATTGTATTTGGATGCAAGCCTAACTCTAAATAGCAGGCAGCGAAAGATATTGAAATAATGGAAGTTTAGGTTTAAATTTGAAGGTTTTAATTTGCATGTATATGTCCTTTGCAGTGAGATAACTACCTTTTTTTTAATTTGCATTAATACAAACCAGAATTTTATTCTATCATCATACATACACCTGTGTATTTGTGCTTTAAAGAATTTTGCCTTTCATTTAAGTCTCAATTTCATCTGCAACATTAAATATTCATCATTTTCTTAGGTAATATATGGACATAAGAAGTCAGGTGTCAGAGTCTGGGATAGTTTGTCCTCAGAATTCCAGAGCTCTCTCTCACAGGCAGCAAATAGACAGGAAAGAAGAATGTTTTTATTGAGTATGAGTGTATCGGTATCAATATCAGTAATGTCTGTAATGATACATCAGTAGCTGGCTGAGTTTTCAGGCTTGAAGGATAGTTTAGACTTTTTTTATGAATACATTCAAACCACTTTTGACAAAAAGAAAATGCAACAGCTTCTACCACCTAAAGTAAGCACGTCAATACTTGTTGGTATGATTATATGCATTAAGCTAAACTATTTTACCTTGACTCTTCCTCGTTGAATTTTGCCATTTAGTGCTAACAATACTTGAGAAAGCATTAAACTATTTATAAGGTCTCTCAAATAATTTCTTTTACTTTTTATTACAATATTAGCATCTCCAGATTCCCTGATGTTAATTGCAAATATGTAAGATATATCTCCTTGAAAATGTATGAGAAATAAATCCCACTTGTTCTATTTTAAATCATAGAAGATGAAAAGGTAACAAGGATGAGGTTTTATTGTCTGCAAAGAGACATACAGATGTTTTTGACTCTAGGTATGTAATGTGCCTGACCTCAAACAGCCTGACCCCAAGACTCTTAAGGGTGGTAGGTTTTTGTGATGCCTCCCAAGCTCACAAAGAAGATTTGAATGTCTCAAATGTCACCTGTTACGACCATTTAGGAAAACCAATCCCACTCTAAATTTTAAATTTGTCACATGATTTTACATATTTGCAATGTAGACAGCAAGAAATGAGAAAGTCACTAGGCTACATTTACAAAGGAAGAATCCTTACATAAGGTTTTGTATGCTCATTTTAGATAAGACTTATTTTTCAGTGCGTGCCCATTCTTCCCACGTGACTATAAAATGGTGCTGTGATAATTGCTAAGTTGAGAAGGTGATGCTGTAGATTTCCACAGTGGCTCAGAGGAATTCCCTCAAAGTGCTATTGGACTGGGTCTCTGCATGTCTTATGCCTCAGCCGGGGCTGCCTGGATGCCCTCTGAGACCGGTGGAAGCTGTCCCTGGAGCTGGCAAAGCCACACACCCAAGGCTTGTAACCCCAAAGGCAGAGACAATAAGAGGAGGAGACCTTCTGGTATGAGTTCCAAGAGTTTTAATCCTTGAAGGGGTCAGTGACCAAAAAGTCACAGACAGGGGGTTTGCAGCAATTTATAAAGGGAAATAGAACCAGGGCAGGGGGGCAACACTGTAAGAACCAATGAGGGAAGGGAAGGGGAAGAGCTTGGGCAGAGCCCTCATAGAGTGACACAGCTTGTCACCATTGGGAGAACAGGGGGGTGGAACGTATTTTGAACTGTCCGTTGGGGCCTCAAATATTGAGGGATTTCCAGGGAGGGGATAAAGGATTGGCAAGTGGGAAAAGGGGGTTTCCAGGGAGGAGACAAGGGATTGACACCGAGAGGGAGGTGGGCACAGTCTCAATAGAGGAAGGGCTTGGAACCAGGACATACCAACATGGGAGGGGTAAAGGAACAAACCATCTGTAGGGTAAAACAGGGTACAATAACACAGAGGAAAACAAAACAGGCCACAACAGTCTTAGCAATATAATAACTCATCCTCAATACCATTTTTCCCTATTTTTAAGAGTTTAACACTGTCTTTAATTGGTAAATCAACAGCTTTATACTCTCTAAATCTGTCATTCAGTTGAACCTGTTATATGGAGAACAGTTTTGCAATATAGTTAATACTGAGATGACTTAAAGTGTACGATTAAAATATGGTAGTTCATACATAGATATATTTATATTGAAGAAACATAACTTTAGTGCCAAATAAGAATGAACTCTTTTTAACCTTTTAGGAAAATATATATGAAGATGTCTTATGTAAGATATTCTATAAGATATATGACTAATCTCTTTCACTATTATTAGCTCCTAACTAGAACTGAAATTAAAAGCCTTTTGGCCTGAGCCCAAATGTTTATGCCAGGTGGAAGTCTTATCCCACTTAGATAGAGATGACAGAGCTTAGTTCTAGAGAAAAAAACATCCAAAAATCATTCTTTGTAATTTTGCAATATTTATGTAGTCTGCATTGTGACAACAGTAAAAATCCTGCCTAACTGGTATGGATCTGTCATGAGACTGGTATATCTGGCAAAATCAGTTATTGATGACTGAAGTCTGTGGGATGATGATTTTACATAACTGTAGTTGCTTAATTTGAACTCACATTTCTACTTAAAAGGTAAGGCTGTGATGTATTTTGTCACAATAAAGACATTAATTAAATGTTTAAGCAAGTGTGACATTTTTAGTATTGACCAACTCTTTGAATATTTACCAAATAGTTAAAATTCAGCAACTTACTAGAAGATTAGTTGAAAAATAAAATCTTCTGTATGTCATATATATTTGTCCTTAATTGTGCGTAATTATTCCTAAGATAACAACTTCTAAGAGTTTAAATATTAAAAGTGTACCTCTAGTTCTAAAACGAATACATATTTTTTTTCTTTTTTAAAATCTCCTGAAGTGACACCTTTTTATGTCAGAGGACTGCCCCTGTGGTATATTCAGAATCATAATCATTGACTGAAGTCATGAAAATAAGTTTTAATTTTATTACTTACGGTTAGCAGAGCTTTGCCAATAAAGTGGAAAAGAAAGTTAATTGGAACCTGCTGCATTTTGTTCATCATGTGCATCACTACGCCTACTTACTGACAGCAATAACATCTCAGAAGTGTTCTCTAAAAGCACAGTCTACATAAAAGGGGAAACACTGTTATGGATATTAATGCAGAACATGAATTGAAATGCCATTGATAATAAATAAGTAGAAAAGCAGCCAACCTGAATCTTCGGGAGGCCAAATTTGCATGTTTTGCTTTAAAAAGTGGCACACTGTTTTTGTGAACCGAACATTTTCTGTAAAAATGGAAGATTTAAGTCTCCAGCATTTTTCAAGGAAACCCATTTGATTAGACCAGAACCACATACTGTGTTCTCCCTTCAGGCAGGGATGGTGTTTTATTTTGCAACTGCCAAATATCATTAGGTGTGAAATTTACCGTTATTGTTACCCCAAAATGGTGTGTATTTGACTCCCACTGCACCCAGAGCTAAACCAGCAGATGGCACTCACATTGGAAGAGGAGTTCTCAGAAAGGCATAGAGTTATCCCTAAAGAACTTGTGATATCAGTTGTGAAGCAAACAAATTCCCCAGTCTCCAGTTTCCAGGAGGCAGGTTTCCAGGTGTGTGGTGTAACCCGTCAGGCAGCTAAACACTTCACAGCCACACCCTGTCTCCCTCTTGCAGTAGGATGGGGGACAGAACTGGGAAAAAATGTCAGATTTCTGGGTTGAGATAAAGACATTTGAATTGGGCNTAATAATAATAATAATAATAATAATAATAATAATAATAATAATAATAATAATAGCATATACAAAACAAGTCCTGGCCAAATGCAACTGCTCACCACTCACTGGCTGATGTACAGCCACTTTCTGAGCAATGGTTCCTGACCAGCTTTTTCCAGAGCTTATAAGCTGAGTATGATAACATATGGTAGAGAATATCCCTTTGGCCAGTTGTGGTCAGCTGTCCTGGCTGTGTCCTCTCCAAGATGCTTGTGGTCTCCCAGCTTCCTCACCAGTAGGAAAGACCTTAACAGTGTAAGCACTGCTTAGCAACAACTGAAACATCAGTGTGTTATCAACATTATTTTCACCCTAAATCCAAAGCTCAAGACTGTATTAGCTACCAGGAAGAAACATAACTCTATCCCAGGTGAAGCCAGAACACAAGGCTAAATTATCTGCTCAGGTTCCCTCAGCAGTAGCCTTACAGAGAGACAAAATTCTATAAACACATTCATCCCATAAAACTTCCACTAATTACAGAATGATTTGCTCTTTACAGATGCCTGTCTATTCCTGATAACTATCAAGCAGGTCTCGATTATCATCATATTTGACTAAAATTATATGACATCACTCCAAATATAACAGACTATTCAACAAATAATATCTAGCTCCTATACAGACGATAAGGTGTCTCTGACTAGCTTAATATGTAGTGCTTCTATATATCTCTATTTCTTTGTAAGAGGATGATTGCTCCATTGCAGGGATTATTCCATTAAAACAATTGTTGAATAATAAAGTGAAGATGATCAATATAAATAACTGAGGACTCCAAATGAATTATTTCCAGGCGTTTGCCTTTTAAAATATTTTATTTGCATCTTGTACTTTGATTATGTTAGGCTGTGTGCTAAAAGCTCATCTATAAATTCACAGAGGAGCAGGGAAACCCAACTAACACCCTGGCAGGCTATTACCAGGCCCAAAACAGGAATCATAAGCTCATAAGATAAAAAGGCTTATCATCTTAAATTCATTGTACCACAAGGGCACTATGGCAGACAGTACTCAGAGTTGAGGACTCAGAGACAGGGAGACCCTGTCTGAGTGCCTCCCACGGCACTCCCAGGACTGCCTCAGCCCCAGGGACTGGGTGTGAAAGCCATCCTGATAAGTCAATGCCAGACATGTTACAGGATGCAGGGGAAGAGCACTTTTATTATGGGAATATTTAGGGAGGGGCCAAAGGCAGGTGAAGGGATATATTCAGATGATTTTGGGAGGAACAAATATGGGAGAAGAGAGGATAAGGGGGTAAAAAGAGCCAGAAATATATAAAAAATTTGGTGGCCAATACACTTGTCTGACCATGAGCCATACCTGAACTGTAGAGTCTGTCCTGTCTTCTAATTGAATTATTTTCTAACTCTTTCCTGGCTGAGGGACTTTCTATTCTGTGTGCATGTGTGTGTATGGGGGCATGAGTGTGACAACAGGAGTCAGGCCATGGGCCACAGGGTCTCTGTGCTTGCAGTGCTGCCCAGTAGAGAGACTGAAGTGAGGGACTGTAGGCAGCAGCAATTATAGTGGTACAATGTGTCATAGGGCCCCTTTTGCAGCTAGGGCATCAGGAACTGCAGCGAGGGAGGCCTGGCTGTCAGCAGCTGCGTTGGGAGGAGCCCAAATTGTACATAACCCTATGTATTCTCACTGGAGGTCAGTGATGCCATGGGCGTTTGTGCAAACGCTCTGTGTGGCTGTTGGCTATCAGTGTGGCCATGTGTGTAGGTCTGTGGGTGGTTTGTGCATGGGCTCTGTGTGCACAGGCCCTCTGGAAATGCACCTTCAGTCTCACCACTTACTGAACCAGGAGGGGTGAGATGAGGCAACCAACACCTCCTTTGGGCTGTTGTATTTAAGGGCTGTTGTTTTTTCCTAAGTCCTTACTTTTGAAATGTTACTGAATGGTAAGAATTAATGTCCAGTTAATGTGGTACTATATAATTAGTTTAGATTTAGACAGCAATAGATGACTATGAACTTAGGAAAGCCAATGCTTATCCATGAACCAGCATGGACCTACACAAAACAGGGCATAATTTAGTAAACATTTCATGACAAACTGGTGAATGCTTTGATTGAGGAACATCTTCAGGAGCAACGTAACAAACATAAGTAGCATTAAGACTCATTCAGAAAACTGTGACTTTTGTAGAAAACTAGTTTTATTCAAATAGGTCAGGATGATCATTGCTGAATTCTTTGTTTCTTGTCATTAACCAGTGGACTTGTAAAAATAGTGCAAATTAAAAGAACAAAAGGTGGGGACTATATTTTTCCCTTGGCTACTATTTACACAGGATTCTAGGTAGTTACACAGTATAGAATCAGAGAATCAGAGAGTCAGAGAATGGTTTGAGTTGGGAAGCATCTTAAAGACCATCTAGTTCGAACCCCTCTGATGTGGACAGAGACACCTTTCACTAGACAGGGCTGCTCAGGTCTCCATCCAATCTGGCCTTACACATTTGCAGGGATGTGGCATCCACAACTTCTCTTGGCAACCTACACCCTGGCAGTGAAGAATTTCTTCCTAGTATCTAATCTAAACCTACTCTTTTTCAGTTTGAAGGCATTACGCCCTTGTCCTATCCCTACACACTCTTGGAAAAAGCTCTCCACCATTTTTGTCGGCTCCCTTCAGGTACTGGAAGGCCACAACTAGTGATCCTTAAGTCTTTTATTTTCCAGGCTGAACAAACCCAAGAATGGTTTGTGTTGGAAAGGAAGATCATGCCATGGGATTATAGCTCCGATCCTCCTGTCATGGTCAAAGACACCTTTCACCCTACCAACATTCTCAAAGCCCTCTTCATCCTGGCCTTTGAAGACTTACAGGGGTGGGACAACCACAGCTTTTCTGGGGAAACTGTATTCTGGTCTTCTCCTGACCTTTGGTACTCAAGAAATTTGGTGAGGGAAGCATTGGCTGTATGAGCAACTGCTAGTCCTCTACTTCTGCTTGTGGCACTAGACAGACATGATGGGCAGTATATTACCTTGGAAAGAGATTTCATTATTCTGTTCAGTGTGGTAGGAACATAACTATGTTTCTGTCCTGGTTTGAAGGACAGGTGTCTGCTAAGGAAGGCAGGGGACCTCCCTTGGAATGAAAAAAAAAATTGTAACCCTTTCCCTT
>VZTR01024232.1:160261-218352 GCA_013400775.1 Chaetops frenatus
TTTTTTTTAATTCTTAAATTTATTTCCAGTAGTCACAGGATTACAGAATCACAGAACAGCTGGATTTGGCAGGGACCTCTGGAGATCATCTAATCCAATCCTGCTGCTAAAGCAGACTCTATAACCTCTCTGGACAGCCTGTTCTGGTGCTTAGTCACCCTCAAAGCAAACAAGTTTTCCATCACATTCAGATAAGACTTCCTGTGTTCAGTTTGGGCCTGATGACTCTTATCCTGTTGCTGTGCACTACTGAGAAGAAGCCCTATCCTCTTGACATGCACCCTTAAATATATCTGTATGCTTTGATATGATCTTTTCAAAATAATTTCTTCTCCATGGTACATAGGCCCAGTTCCCTCAGCCTTTCCTCATAAAAGAAATGGACCTCATCCTTCCTCATTGCATCCCTGCACACTCTGACAATGTTTTTATATTCCTTCCAAGTTGCCTGTCCCTTTTTCCATATTCCATACATTTTCTTCTTCTATTTGAGTTTTGTCTGAAGCTCTGCTTATCCATGCAGGTCTTCTTCCCTTTCTGCTTGATTTCTTACTGATAGGGATGCACTGATCTTGAGTTTGGAGGACGTGATGCTTGAGTATTAAACAGCTTTCATGGACACCCCTGCCTTCTAGAGCCCTATCCCATGGGATTCCTCCAAATAGGTCCCTGAAGATGACAAAGTTACTTGTCTTGAAGTCCAGGGGTGCAATCCTACTTATTGCCCTGTTTCATCCATGCAGGATCCTTAACTTTACCATCTCATGGTCACTGCAGCCTAGGCTGCCCTCCAACCTTCGCATCCCCAACCTGTCCTTCTTTGGTAGAACAAGGTCCAACAGCACATTTCTCCTTGTTGTCTCCTTCACCGCCTGTGTGAAGAAGCTGTGCTCTACAGTGACCTCCTGGACGGTGTGTCTTCAGTTGTGATGTCTGTCCAGCAGGTATCAGAGTGATATCAGGGAGAACTGGGGCCTGTGGTCTTGAGGCTACATCCAGATGTCTGTAAAAGGCCTCATCGACTTCCTGCTGATCAGGTGACCTGTAGTAAAAACTCACAGTGTCACTCATGTTAGCCCATCCCTTAATTCATGCAGTCAGACTTAATAAATAAAAAAAACTCCCAGTCAATTTTCTTCAAACTGTATCAAATTTATTTTTAATGAAATATAAGTTATATAACAAATATTATTCACAATACCTCCACAAGTTTAACTTTTCTATAGTTCTATATCTGTTCTACCATTTACAAAATATACCTGCTAAATCACTGCCCAGGGTCTTGCAACTTCACTTGAAGTTCTTAGCTAACAAACAAGCTCTCTCTTATTTCAAAGAATGTTTGACATTTATTTTCACTCTCATGATTAAGAATTGACATGAAGATCAATAGTGATTCTGTGGCCCACTTGGGGATCAGGCCATTGAATCACAGAATCAATTAAGTTGGAAAAAAACCCTGAGATCATCGAGTCCAACTTGTGACCAAACACCTCCATGCCAATTAAATGCACTAAATGCACAAAATGCATTTATACCACAACTCATGGCACTCATGGAGGTGTTGAATTTCCTTAAACACCTACACTTCTGGGGATGGTAACTCCACCAATTACTCATTGAGGAAAGAGCAGCTCCAGTGTCAATCTTTCTTGTAGCTACTTAGTTATATTACTTAAGAATATGGATCATCTTCTCAAGCAGTCTGGGGTGATCTACGCCACTGTAGTTTAGGTCAGGCTTCTGTTGAATAGTGGATGTGACATTCATTTCATCAGGGTGTTGTTGACACCTGAAACCAGGTCTTGGGTGAGTGTTCTGAATATAAGAGCACAGCAAAGGAAATAGTGCCAGTTTTGCCATCTGTCTGTTGTAAAATAAGTTCTTCTGCACCTGGCTCCAAAAGGCATAAAACAAAATGAGAGAAGACATATTTCTGTAGCATAAATTCTGAAGAGTAGCAAAATTTAACATCTGCCTTGGTCCTCAGCAATTTTTCTGGCTACTTCAGGCATCTTCCATTCAATATGGCCTTTCTGGCAATTCAATTTTCCTAATGCATTTGCATGCTTCTGGACTTTAAATGTGGAGTTAGCATGTATAACACAAGCAGTGGATTACATTTAGGAGGCAAATATCTAAAACTGTGGTGCAGCAAAATGCACAGATTATATTTATCTCTTTCCAGAAGCCAAAATATCTTGTTATGGTTAGCTTTAAATTTTAACCCTATACTGGAAATGACAGAGAAGCTAAAATATAAGAGGTCAATTCTTCACTAGTTTACTGTGCTTGCAATTGGAAATTTTGGTGTGCAGGGTTGACACTGGCTGAATGCCAGGTATCCACAAAAGCCACTCCATCACTCCTCTCCTCAATTGGATGGAGGAGAGAAGATATAATGAAAGGCTTGGGGGTCCAGATAAGGGCAAGGGGAGATCACTCAGCAATTACTGTCACAGGCAAAACAGAATCTGCTTGGGGAAATTAATGTGATTTCTTGCCAAACACCTTCCTCTGACCTCTCTCTTCTTCTTGGGCTTTACTTTCAAATTCCCTGCATCTTTCTGGCCCAGCAGCACATGAGGACAGGGACTGGGGTTGCAGTCAGCTCATCACAAGGTGTCTCTGCCACTCCTTCCTCCTCAGCAGGAGGACTCCTCAGACTGTTCCCCTGCTCCAGCATGAGGTCCCTCCCATGGGAAACAATCTTCTAAAAACTTTTCCAGCATGAGTCTTTCCCACAGGCTGCAGTTCTTCACAAACTGCTTCAGCATGAGTCCCTTTTATGGGGTGCAGTTCTTCAGGAACAGGCTGCTCCAATGTGGTTCCCCCATGGGGTCACAAGTCCTGCCAGGAACTTGCTGCAGTTTGAGCTCCTCTCTCCATGGGTCTGCAGATCTTGCCAGGAACCTCCGAGGGTCACAGCCTCCTTTGGGCATATCCATCTGCTCCATTGTGGCCTCCCCTACGGGTATCTGCTCCATGGTTAACCTCCAAGACCATAGTCTTCATGATGGGCTGCAGGAGAATGTCTGCTCTGAGACCTGGAGCACATCCTCCCCTTCCTTCTTCACTGGTATTGGTGTCTGCAGTTGTTTCTCTCAGATATTTTCACTCCGCTGTGGGGCTGCAAGTGCTTTTGTGCAAGCTTGTTTTTTTGTTGTGGTGTTAGTTTGTTCCCCTCTCCCCCCTCCTTCTTAAACACATCCCAGAGGTTCTACTACCACTGTGGCTGATGGACTCAGCCTAGGCCAGTGGCCAGTGTTTCTCAGAGCTGCCTGGTATTGGCTCTGTTGGACACAGGGCAGCCTTCTAGAAGCTTCTCACAGAAGTCACCCCTTCCATCCCCCTGCTACCTTAGCTTTGCCATGCACACCCAACAGATATAGTAATTTTTTCTAAGTTATTCAGCTGTTATAATTATTTGATCAGCTTTTGATATCATCCTTCAATGAAATAGTGAAATGGTTCAGGTTTTTCTTTTTCTTTTCATATATATTTTTTTTTTCTTCGTGAAGAGGAATGAACTGATAGTTTAATCAAAAAGTAAAGAATAGATTTGAACTGGGCTTGATTCAGTTTTACGGAAGGCATAGTAATAAGGTTGCAAAGGCCATATTATACTGCAGATTTTGGCTTTGGATGTGAATATTTCTACTAGAAATATCACTTTAATCAAGAAAGAAGTAAAAATTTATCAGAAGAACAGAAAATGGAAACTTAGGATAAAGTGATAACAGCACAATTTAATCTACTGTAAAAAAAATTCTGAATTTCTGTACAATAGACAATGTTAATCTAAAGGCACTGTAAAATAAAAATCCTTTGCATATAGTAATTTAATTTTCAGCTTCATCATTTTATAGAATTAATGGTTCTATACTAATCTGATAACAGTATCAATCTAGCAAATGATGGGCAATCACCTAGATGCAGGATTTTCTTAGTTTTGCAGCACATAGGTATGAGAAAGGATCATAGCTATCTATAATAGAACACATAAATCTAACTCAGGTGAAAAGGGCCAGAAAAGAAATCAGAATGAATTTATATTTTCTCCTAGTGGAGTAGATACTATGGCAGAATCAGCAGTCATTTATACACAGTTGTAGAGGATTTGCAAGCAAGATATTGAGTGTAGAATGTGAGAAAGCAAGAGACAAAGGTTATGACCTAGTCAGTTGTAAAGAATGGGAATCTACACAAAATAATCTGTTTTGTTATAGTTTCTTTGTTTTTTCTTCATGTGTCACTTTNAATTACTGTCACAGGCAAAACAGAATCTGCTTGGGGAAATTAATGTGATTTCTTGCCAAACACCTTCCTCTGACCTCTCTCTTCTTCTTGGGCTTTACTTTCAAATTCCCTGCATCTTTCTGGCCCAGCAGCACATGAGGACAGGGACTGGGGTTGCAGTCAGCTCATCACAAGGTGTCTCTGCCACTCCTTCCTCCTCAGCAGGAGGACTCCTCAGACTGTTCCCCTGCTCCAGCATGAGGTCCCTCCCATGGGAAACAATCTTCTAAAAACTTTTCCAGCATGAGTCTTTCCCACAGGCTGCAGTTCTTCACAAACTGCTTCAGCATGAGTCCCTTTTATGGGGTGCAGTTCTTCAGGAACAGGCTGCTCCAATGTGGTTCCCCCATGGGGTCACAAGTCCTGCCAGGAACTTGCTGCAGTTTGAGCTCCTCTCTCCATGGGTCTGCAGATCTTGCCAGGAACCTCCGAGGGTCACAGCCTCCTTTGGGCACAATCCATCTGCTCCATTGTGGCCTCCCCTACGGGTATCTGCTCCATGGTTAACCTCCAAGACCATAGTCTTCATGATGGGCTGCAGGAGAATGTCTGCTCTGAGACCTGGAGCACATCCTCCCCTTCCTTCTTCACTGGTATTGGTGTCTGCAGTTGTTTCTCTCAGATATTTTCACTCCGCTGTGGGGCTGCAAGTGCTTTTGTGCAAGCTTGTTTTTTTGTTGTGGTGTTAGTTTGTTCCCCTCTCCCCCCTCCTTCTTAAACACATCCCAGAGGTTCTACTACCACTGTGGCTGATGGACTCAGCCTAGGCCAGTGGCCAGTGTTTCTCAGAGCTGCCTGGTATTGGCTCTGTTGGACACAGGGCAGCCTTCTAGAAGCTTCTCACAGAAGTCACCCCTTCCATCCCCCTGCTACCTTAGCTTTGCCATGCACACCCAACAGATATAGTAATTTTTTCTAAGTTATTCAGCTGTTATAATTATTTGATCAGCTTTTGATATCATCCTTCAATGAAATAGTGAAATGGTTCAGGTTTTTCTTTTTCTTTTCATATATATTTTTTTTTTCTTCGTGAAGAGGAATGAACTGATAGTTTAATCAAAAAGTAAAGAATAGATTTGAACTGGGCTTGATTCAGTTTTACGGAAGGCATAGTAATAAGGTTGCAAAGGCCATATTATACTGCAGATTTTGGCTTTGGATGTGAATATTTCTACTAGAAATATCACTTTAATCAAGAAAGAAGTAAAAATTTATCAGAAGAACAGAAAATGGAAACTTAGGATAAAGTGATAACAGCACAATTTAATCTACTGTAAAAAAAATTCTGAATTTCTGTACAATAGACAATGTTAATCTAAAGGCACTGTAAAATAAAAATCCTTTGCATATAGTAATTTAATTTTCAGCTTCATCATTTTATAGAATTAATGGTTCTATACTAATCTGATAACAGTATCAATCTAGCAAATGATGGGCAATCACCTAGATGCAGGATTTTCTTAGTTTTGCAGCACATAGGTATGAGAAAGGATCATAGCTATCTATAATAGAACACATAAATCTAACTCAGGTGAAAAGGGCCAGAAAAGAAATCAGAATGAATTTATATTTTCTCCTAGTGGAGTAGATACTATGGCAGAATCAGCAGTCATTTATACACAGTTGTAGAGGATTTGCAAGCAAGATATTGAGTGTAGAATGTGAGAAAGCAAGAGACAAAGGTTATGACCTAGTCAGTTGTAAAGAATGGGAATCTACACAAAATAATCTGTTTTGTTATAGTTTCTTTGTTTTTTCTTCATGTGTCACTTTTGTTTATTTTTTGACCCCAGGAATTAAATATTACAGAAATTAATTCAGGTGAATTAGGCTTGAATTATTTAATAACTTTAATAGGATGTAGGAAGGGAGTTAGGTATGCATTAGTTTAGCAACCTATTCCAAGAATATAAAGCATCACGGAAAACTGATAAAAAGAAAAAAAAATTACATACTGAATCAGTCTGTTTTTCACTAATCAAGCTCCTCTGTACTAATATTTACCCCCCCCCCATTACTGCAAGTGAATGCGTGTTTTCATACATACATGTTTATTAACATGCCAGTTAAGAGATTAGAGATCATTTGGATGGGAATGTTTAGAAGACTGACAAATCAGACCAGTGACTAAATTAACTAAATTAATTAACAATTAACTAAACTTAATTGAATTAATTCCTAAGCAACACATTTTCATAGCTTCATAGTTCATGCTTCTATTGAACATCACTACTGGTAGAAAATTATTACTCTTTAGGAATCATATGCTATTTTAGATGCAATAGCAAAACATCTCACAGCTGATGCCATTCATTGAGCATTTTTGACTGCAGTCCTTCGTGGCTCTTAGTCTCCAGTCAAGGTGGTCATGTGTGTCAGGTCTCTAATGAGAAAAATCAGAACTGAAGAAGCATTGTATTCTCTCTCTTTCTTCCTAATCATTGGTGGGTTTATGCCATTTGCCCCTTTCCTAATTATTGTCTTGATTTTTTTTGTTTTGTTTTGTTTTTGTTTTTGTTTTTTTGTTTCTTTTGTTGGGGTTTTTTTGGCTGGTCAGTCAGTTCTTTCATGCATTAGACAGGACACTTATCCTATTATGTGAATCTATGATAAATACATTTTAAAATAAAAGAAATTATCCTGCAATGAAAATTTGTTAAATGTCATTTTAGTAAGCTTGAAATAGATAATAAAAATATGCATATATGTATATACATATATGTATCTATATGTTTTTCTTTATGTCAGTTATCTTGATCTACACATGCATTCCAACTGCCATGACTTGACCCTTACCAGTAATGTTCTACTGGAGACTTTATCTTTTATTCCAATATAGTTCAGAAGTACTTCTTTTATCTGCACTAGCAGGAAATTGAATGGTTTTCCAGATATTGTCTTTGACTGTAGTTTTTCTTTCTCCTTTGAAGCTGAGAGAGACCTCTAAGTTGATAAAGGCAACTGGGACCAAAAACTAGAAATGGACATCTAAGAACTTCTTTATATTTTTGATCAATACAGTTGTTACTAGAGATAATACTTCTCCCAAAGCTTTCAAAAGAGCAGTGAAAAAAGTTTACTTTATGGTTCTTATTTCAGAGAAGCCTCTGCCCTGTACGTAGGCTTGAGACAATTCAAAAAATTGTCCAAAAATGGATTCAGCAATTTTATGAATTTTTGAAATTTTTGAAACTTTATGAAATAAAAAAAATGGCAATGCACAAATGTGTGAATAAACTGAAAACTTTTCACAAGCAAATGAAAAGCATTAACAATATATTGCCATTATGAAAATTCCACTCTTCTTAGACTAAGGGTGAACAGACAGTTTCCAGACCAAATTTATAGAAGTGGTGGAGACGTTTACAAGCACAGCATCTCAAGCTCAGAGCATCAATCCTTCTCATATATTACTAGGAAGAGTTTTTAAAATAATCTTTTTGCATAAGAATTCATGGCAGGAGGTCTGATTTGAAAAACTTTTCTATCTTATTTCTATTTTCCACTTATAAAAAAAGTCCACAAGATGTTTTGATTTGCAAATGTAACTGTTCCACAGACAAATTGTTGACCTCTGTTCACTGTGCTCTTATGTCACACATTGCTACCCATCACACACCATAATCTGCTCTTTATCTGAACCAAAGTCATGTATTATAATGAGCAGAATGCCCAGAGCTACCTATGGAGAAGTACAGGAACAAAAGATGTATTGATTTCAGAAATCTTTCTTTAAAGGGAAAGACAATTTTTGTGTTTGCAATGAATTACTTTAATCTATCTATTAGCATGTATTTCTAAGACTTTACAGTGATAGTAGATAAAACTTTAGAAAATAACTATGTCACTCACTGTAACATTTGGACAGTCTATGTATCAGAAGATACACAAATTTGGAATACTAGGTACACCATGTAAAAACATTCCATCCTTTAGAATGGAGAGATAGAAGAGGTTTCTTTTATCTGTTATCTCTTAACATTGAACTTACTGTAACAGTAACCAATTTAAAACATGTTATTTGGAGGTCTAGTATTGTAACTCCCCTAGCAAATGCAAAACTCACCTAGAAAAAGCATGACAAAGACTTTCATGAATATCTAGACTTACTTGACTTTTGTATATTTTTGAGATATCTCAAGAGGTTATTGGGGGGTGGGCAGGGGCATGTGGGTGGTGGGAAAAGGAATCATTAATAGATACATGCTATTCAAATGTTAAATTTGTCCTTTCTGAAATTTTCAGTTAATATTATTGCAAGAATTATTACAATTCTTTTTGGAATGTTTGTTTTCTCTTCAATGAACTTTTGAAACACTTGTCTACAACCTTCCTGTTCATTTGACTTTTTTTGAACTTTTCTACAGCTTTAATTTTTTTTTGCCCAGATAGCCATCCTTTTCCTCTCATTAATTTTTTCCTGTTGATACTTCAACTTGAGTCATATCTCTACTTCCTGACAGTGGTTTCTTTGTGAAATTCTATAAATTTTGGGTTAAAAAAAAAGGGGATCTGTGCTCCCAAATTAATTAGGCACCAGTTTTGGAAGATATCAAATTTGACCATAAGACTAAAATCTGCTCTGTTGATACATTTCTGTAACTTTATTTGGTGGAAAGCAGATCTTCTCTAAAGGGATGTTACCTGTGTTTCGACCTTAGAAAAACACAAACACATCTACATGTATATATGTGTCCATTTATGTGTATAGCAATAAATGTGTATGCTAGGAAGTGGATAACAGAAAAAGTTATTTGGCTTCCAGCTATCATGACCATTGTAAGCTATGCAAAGCTTTACTATGTTCATGTTTCCAGATATTTCTTTTCTCTGTAACATGAACTGAAAAGTCTAGCCAAATATTTTAACATTAAACATAATTGTTGCTGTCCCTTAACTTAATTTCTACCTTAATGAATCAAGACTCAATTGTTCCCAAGATCCTTTGTGAGCATTCAGCCGTTCTGCAGCATGTCTCAACACCCTGTATTTGGCTGACACCTTTAAGTATGAAGATTCAAAGATTCAATGGGATATGGTCATGTCAGAGACAGCTGCCCCTATGTGGCATATAAGATACTTATTTCTTTCAATTATGTCCTTAAAATGGAAGAAAAGAAGGTCTTTCTCTCATTTCATTGTTATTTAGCGAAAGTGTCTGTTTCTATCATATAATTACATCACTGTATGTGGTAAACTTTTTTATTATCATTGAAGTTTTCTGTTGGTCAGTTAGAACAACATATGGTTCAAACATTTTTATACAAAAGGATTTAGTTTGATTTCTGTTAGGCACAGAAAATGTCAATCCAACTAAGTTCAACCTAATTGCCTGGTTTGGACCTGCTAGATTGGAGGAGGAGTGAGAGCAGGGTAAAGATGAAGGTAGCTGCACCTGTGCCATTTTCAGAAACAGATTTGCAAACCTTTCTCCTTGTACTGGCAATCTGACATGCTTTTTTATTATTATTTTCAGGTAACGAACTATTGATTTCTGGAAGTGACAAGTAAATGGCTGTTCCATGCATGCAGATCAGCATATGAGCAGTGGGTCCAAGCAGAAATTGATTTTCTTATCAACAGTGAATCTAATGCATCCTACATGAGTAAGACTTGAACAGGAACAACCACTTTCAGGGAAAAGCCTGCCATGGATCTCTCACTCAGGCAACTGCCTTCAAGAGCTGCTGAGGTAGACACCAAGATGTTGATAGAATCAGAATTTAAGATTTATCCCTGTCTGCAGAGCTTTCTTATATAGATGCTAGGGTATGAATAGATTTATACAGTCATAAAAATCCAGGAAGGTTTAGAAAAAGAGTTTATAGGTCAACTAAATTACTGGAAATGTAGTGTAGGAAGTGCTGGAATTTATATATGCATTATTTTACTGTGGAAGTAAAAAACACTTTTATCTCATGGGAAGGACTACTGGAAAATAGATAAAGGTGAGTAGGATTTTGGCAAAAGAGTGGTTGGCCTCTTTGAGGAGAATACACACAAAGTTATCAGGAAATTGTCTTAAGTGGTGTCATCCTGTGAAGCATAAAAGGAACAGAAAGTGAGGGTCTTGTAAGTTGAGGGTTTATAGACATACCTTTGAGACTTTAACCAAAGTTACCAATTTGTGTTATGAAAATGATCTTTACTATATGAATAGTTTTAGCACTGATGCACCATAAATAAATATAGTACAAAAATATTTATGAAAATTTAAAACTTTAAAGCCAAAGCAAAATCTTTGCTAATAGGCAGAGTGGATACTATCTGTAAATGCATCTAGAATATTTTTCTAGAACCAGCACTGAATGAGCATTACACAAAAAAATATGTTCATAAATCTCTTTTTCACTCTGATTCTGAAAGGCTTGCTTCTGCATTTAAAAAAATATAGCTTATGTTTATACACCACCCTTTGAAGATGAAGACTTCAATTGCAGCCATGTAGTTGGAAGTGAACATTATGATGCAGTGAAAGCTGCAAAATATTTTCATTATAATGAGCTATTTCTCTTGTTCTTTGTTTACCTCTGCTGAAATTTGGAACTCTAAGCTTTTTTTAATGCTAATTTCTTTATAAAGTTGGGTTCTTTATCTCCTGATTTATGCCATATAAATGCCCATATAATATTTTTTGCCTTCCCAGTCCTGGGGAAATAGAGGGAAATTATACAGAACTAGAAACTCTATGAACTCTTGAAGTACTAGGACATTAATGACATTTAGCCATTTACTTCACTGGCAAATCTGTGACCTCAAATAAATGTATTTAATAAACATGTTATAAAATCCCTTTTTCAGAATGTAGTCCTTTGCACATGAAGTAAAACTTACATTTGGAATTAATATCTAATTTGAAATGTGCCCTTTGAACACAAAAAGGAAAAAGAGCAGATGACAGTGACTATAGTTCTAGTATTTGGTTACACTGCTTAGCTATGTGCAAAATTTAATTTAAAAAAAATTATAAATAATTAAAATCATAAGCTGAACTCTGCTGGTTTTATTCTTAGAAGTTAATAGCTTTTATGTGAGTATTGCACTGGAAGGAGCACAGGGTAACATGTGAGAGTTCTTGGCATAGGCAAACGTAGTTCTGGCAAGTTGTTCCATGTATCATAGTTGTGAGACACTGAAATGGTGAATGGCTTAAACATTGGTAAAATCATGAACTTTTGGCCCTTACAGCAAACTGCAATGAAGCAACTGTTCATCTGCAGCCACTGAAGTCCACCCCTCCACAAACAGACCAACTAACTGGAATTTGGACTGTGACAGGAACTTGAGACAAAGCAGGCACTATTGTCCAGTCATCTCAGGTCTGGGGAGAAGAATGTATCCACAGGTGACACTGGAAGAGAGATTGGAATGCTGATGGCCTAAACATTCAGGGGACAAGCTGCTGATGTGTGAAGAAACTGCCCAGCACAGAGGGTGAGCACAGCCCCACCTCAGGCTAGGCTGCTGTTGACTCAGGTAAGGAAAGAGGCACATCCTGTGAGGCAGGTACTGTCTTTGTGTCCTTACACGAGAGAATTCAGCTGTGATAACTCTCCTGCTGGGACACACTGGGACATTCACAGGTAACTTGACAGTATTCATCTCTGCTGACCAACCATAACGGGCCATGATGGATTCAACTGCACTGACCTTCTAGGCAGCTGTAACGACTTAGACCATCAAAGACTCCTAAAGTATCCTGTGACTCGCAGCATTACATCTTCCAGAGTAAAACTTCCTGCCTCAGGCGGGATACTGGGTGTTTCCACCTGAACCTGTGTATATAATTAATGAAATTTTTCTACTACTGATGGATCAAAATTCTCACTTCGGCCAATGAAAATTGAAATTGCTACAACCAAAACTTGCCACTGATCCAAGGGGTGGTGACTGTATATGTCTTTCAATGTCCATATTTTCTCTGTCTTTTCCTTATGTGTTTTCCTAAGTGTTATTTCTATATCACTCTATTACTATACTACTATAGAAAATAAACCCTTAAATGGCTAAGTATCTGTTTTCCTTTGCAACCAATTCTAAAATAAACCAAATATATGTATATATATATATATATATATATATATATATATATATATATATATATATATATATATATATATATATATATATATATATATATATATATATATATATATATATATATATATATATATATATATATATATATATATATACACAAATATGTATATATATTTACAAACATTGATCATTCAGTGTTGCTTCACTTTAATCCACCCCAAGGGATCTATTAAGATGTTAAGTTATCCTCACCTTCTGGGACTGGTTGTAACAATGGTCTGCTTGGGGGAAAAAATGAGGCAAACCAGCAAACCATCAGAAATGGATAATAACAAAGAACATTGACTGAAATACAAGTTCTGGCTAAAGCTTGCAGTTATAAATTATTGACTTTCCTGCTGTAAGTTTACAAAGGGTTAACACACAATATCTCCTGCCTACTTATATCATTCCAGGTGGGTATCATCCCCAAATCATTTCGTCTTTAATAATCTTTCTGAGTAGCAGCACATTCTGTTAAGGATCCATAGGTTGGCAAGAAGATCTTCCATTATTTCAGAAGTTGGCTTCAGGACTATGCTAGGATGCTCCTTCACCTAACCACATTCTCTAGACCTTTTTCCGTCCTTGGTAGCTTTCCAAGGCAAGGACTTGTATTTCCCCACTTTTCATGTACCTCTTCAAGAAGTATGAACACATATAGATACAGCCTTATCATGGTGATAAAACAGAGATGCAAAACATTTCTGCAACACTTCAGATTGAATTTAATTTTTAATATACCTCCAGTGTTACTGCTGCAGGATTTAATCCTGAGTGTGCAGGTTTATGAAGAAAAAATCTGGCTACTTAGACATATTAATGTCACAGATTTATAGACTTTACTACTATCATATAAGCTTTCCATTATTTTCCTCAATGTTCATTGGTATGCCTTTCCATTTTGGTTGCTTTGACTGAATAGTGAACTTAAAATAAATCCATCATGGAAAAAACCATATGACGTTTGCACTGTGAAAAATCTGGTTATAAAAGTAGTAGTGATGATACTAACGTAAGAAAGATCATAACTATCATGTAGATATTACAAGGTTGTTCTGAATCAGTAAAAATACTTTAGTATTGTGATCACATCTCATTTGCTTGGCTTCTTATATATATATATAATGATTATGTTTTTTTTCTCCTTACTTTTAAAAGTGAGGTTAGATATTGACAATGGACTATATCCAAAGGCAGGAAAGTAAAGAGCAGCATCTGATAAATGCAACCTTCAGGTGAGATCCACAGAGACTAATTCAACATTCTCATTGAGTAATGCTCCAAGAAAGGCAGGGTTAGACCTCTGTGCTCCCCACACAATCATTTAGAAGCATCTGTCGCTTCCAAAGTGCAGTCCAGAAAGATGAATATACTGTGAAAGGGCTGACCTAGCATTAATCAATAGGAAAGGCCAAGTGCAGGGCTATCTATATCAATACTCTTGAATCCAATTTTGGAACTTAAAGGCTGGCTTCTTTGAATGTTTATGCTGCTTTCAGGCTGAATATGCTCATCCCCTTGGAACATACTGCTGAAGTAATTCTCTGCAAGTGCATATATTGAGCAGGATTTTAAGGTTTCCAGGAGGTATCACTTCTGTAGTGCTCAAATGTCATTTAATGAAGACTAGTTATAGGCCTGTCTCCTTTTAAAAGGAACCAAACAATTTTTCTAGAGTGTTCCCTAAATAATAGGTTATCAAGTAACCATTGAAAGTTCATTTATCATGGAAACAGAAGAGAAATATCCAGGCAGAGGATGAAATCTATTAAAAAAAAAAAAAAAAGCAAGAAAGGACAGACCTAAGTTCTGTTCCCAAGTTTCTTTCCTGATTTGTATTTTTTGATTTGGTCAGGATTTTTTGAAAAAAAAATGAGACTGTCTGAGGAAGGAGAAATGCTGGTATAAATCACTTTAGGTTGAAAAGGTCAAGAGACAAGACCTCCCCATTTTCTGGATGATGACTGTAATTCCCAGACTAATACTGAAGTCAGATCTTCTTTGTCAGGCTTGTTCTTGTCCCCCCACAGTGTTGTTGAACACACCTGAAGGTCTGCTCCATGGTAGGCTCAGTACTGTTGGTTTTAATTAGGGAGAGCTCAGAGTTTCTGCATAAAGACAGGGACACTGAATAAGGTGAAAACAATAAAATTTTAATCACTGTAACGTGGATTATTGCCTTGGTATCAGAGTCCAAAAAACTTGACTATCTTCCAAGTTAGGCAAATAGTAACGTCTCAGGAGATGTCTATCTTAAATTCCAGAGATCTAAAAAGTGAGATAGACTGAAGGTTGGAACATACTGTCTTTTAATTGGAAAATATATATGAATGGTGACACCAGAGGGTTGTGCTGCCATTCACAGAGGCCTAGACAGGTTTGAAGTGGACCAACAGGAATTTCATGAAATTCAACAGAGGGAAAAGAAAAATCTTGCACTTATGAAGCAATATCCCTATGCACCAATGGACACATTACATTGCCAGTAAAGCAGATTTGTAGAGATGAGACTTGGGGTCCTGGTGGACAAAGAGGTGGCTTTAGCCAGAAATGCCCCATGAGGGAAAGAAGGCTGACAGCATCCCAAGCTGTTGCCAACAATTGAGGATAGTCAACCTTCTTCTCTGCTCAGCCCTAATGAAATACATCTGGAGTGCTGTACCATTTCTGGACTTCCCAGCACAAGAAAGATACTGACTTTTACGGAGATCACCCTGTGGAGTGCCACAGAAATGATTGCACTGGAGTGAGCAGGTTGAGAGGGCTGGGGCTCTGAATGGTTATCATCTGTGTGTATAACCACCTCATGGGGGAATTGAAGATGTGATAGGCAGGCTCCTCTCAGTAGTACACAGTGATAGGAGAGACAATGGCCACAAATTAAAAAGTAGATAGATTCAACCTGAATTTTTTTTCTTTTTTTTTTTCTTTTTGGGTTTTTTTACTGTGAGATTGGTAAAACACTGGCACAGGTTGGCCAGAATGTTTGTGGAGACTCCATTATGGATATATTCAAAGCCTGTTTAAACGTATTCTGAGGCAAACTATTACAGCTGACCCTTCCTGAGCAGGCTGGTTGTTTAGGTGGTCTCACTTTCAACAAAAATTACACTAAAATTTCAAAGTTATTTTGTAATTCTATTGCCTCTTCCATTAACTGAGTATTTCCCAACCATCAGTAATTTAGTAAATCAGCACTTATTTCTGCAGATGTAAAAACTGAGGCATTTTAAATAGCTTTCTGAAAAATATGCACCCACATATAGCATAGCATAGCTTAAATTCATGTGCTGATTTACAGTACAGCTGTATTACCTAGTCTTAGCTGCAGAATGTCCTTCAGTAGGCACAGGTTTTAAAAAAATCTTGATACATTGTAATAATAAAAATCAGAATGAAAAGCTTTGCACCTGCTTTCTGAATATTACAGTTACCTTTATTTGTCTAGATAAACATTTTTTGATATTTCTTCTGAAATCCTAAAGTAGCAATTTCTTTTAATTTAAACAGACATTTATTAAATAGAAAACAGTTCACATTATGGGAATGTTTTATAAAGTTTACATTGGGAAAACAATTAATGGAATTCTTCAAAAATTAACTTTATTACCACTTTGACATTCCAAGAATTGGGGCTAAAAATCCAATATATAGTTCTTTAACAAATTCAATGAAAAAAAAATCTATGCACAATTTCTTTTTCTGCTCTCTGATTAATTTCTTATAAAGCTTACTCTTAAATAAAATCTTGAAAACATTTATATTATGGTGTAAGAGACTGGAATGTTATGGTTAATTGCCTAAACATTATCATGAAGGACAATTTGCTTATTATGGCAAACTGTGTAAAGAAGCTGTGACCACCAAAGCCTACCCCTTCCTGAATATGCCACCTCACTGGAACTTTAGACTGTCAGTTAAGCTGCCCAAGGGAACTTGAGGTAAAGTGACTTGAAAAGTGACACTACTGTCCAATTATCTCAGGTCTAGGGAGAAGTAAACAAGGCTGAGGGAGAAAAATGTATCCACAAGGAAGCTAAATCCAGCAGCTACCCTGAAAAATCATCCCTGGCTGCATTCAGGGTGGGGGAGGCGACAGCCCACAGACTCATCTGCTGAGGGCAGGTTTGCACACACTTCCCCACAACCAAGGGGGAAGGAGGAGAGTTCTGGGGTGTGTGGCATCACCTCAGGGCAGAGGACTGAACACCCATCCTCCCTTACACAAACTGGTTCAGCTGTAAACCTACCCCCAGCCCGGGAAGGCGGGCACACCAGACATTCCTGTGAGGAGCAGCTGAGGTCGTGCCATAATCCATCAAAGACCCCCCAAAGTGCTCTCCAGATTTACTGCTGAGGCCTTGCACCGCAGCACTGCATGTGATGCAAAGAGATTCAACAGATCCAGAGCCTGGGCAAGAGACAGTGTCAAACTTCCCTCCTGCCAGGGGAGGTACCTAGGCATTCTCCCTGGCCCAGACATGTTAATCCATTAAACTCTGTGTTTTGAATGACCCTCGGCACCAAGATGACCAGAGAAAAGATCAACAGGATGCTGTTGGGATCCACGGAGTGGTGATATTTTCTACTTAATCTGTCTTTGCCACTGTCTTTCTCTCCCCCCTCATCTCTTTACTATTTTTTTTTTCTACTGCTCTCTACCTCACATTTACTGTTAAATAAAAACCACACTATTGACTTTGGCATATGGTCTTGTTTACACCTTAATTCAGGCAGAGGCATCACTCTAATAATTTTCATAACTGGCTTGTAACAGTGGATAATACTGTGGACAGTATTTTTTGTTCATTTAAATCAGTGATTCTTTTAAATTAGTAATCTCTGATCCCTGCTCGTTTCTCAGTGTTTTGTCATACATGACCAAGAAACACGTTCTGTGACAAGCCTGATTTAGAATTCTTTGAGTTCTTTTTCCATCTCTGTTGAAAACTTCAGTAATTGTTTTGACAGTGTTTTCAATGTAGCTGATAATGAAAGAAGCTGGACGTGTTGGCATGGCTTCATTACAGCAACTGAACACCTGGGTAAATTTAAATATGTGAAAATTCCCAGCAAGTGATTCTATTGTCTGTTATAAAAGGTCAGCATATTTTCTACTGATTTCTTTAAAACAAAATGTAAGATATTTGTTGGCAACTGCAAGCTATGGTATAGTATCTGTGTTACGAACTAGTATTTGCTGTGGGCTGCTTCATTCCACTTTATGTCAGATTAACCTGTAAGGTACCCTGTAGCTTGATGTTTTCAGACAGCTGCACATGCACTGCCTTACCTGTATACATGGCTGCCTGCAGAACTGAAAATAGCTTTGCAATTTGTACGTTAAATGTCTTGAATTTTGGCTAGAAAGGATATTTATTCTTTTATTTCCTCACAAAACAGAAGACAGAATAATCTTCCTCAATTATACCCTTCCATTTGTAAATCATGTATATAAAATTGTATTCCTATATTTTTCTTCCACAAGTAAATGTGCAGAATGTAGAAAGACAAAGGAGTGGAAGCTCAGGGGGAAAAGCCCTCTTAATCTGCATTCTTCCAAATACTTTAGAGAGTAGATTACAGACATCACTAATTTAGGTTTGGAGATGGGTCTTTTTTTCTTACTTTTTCAACTTTATTGAAAACCTGCTGAAAATTTATTTATAAATTGGAAGATTTTTAGAAATTAGGTGATCTTCTAATCAGAGACCACAATGAGCCAAAAGATATTTCTAGGGTGACTGGTATAATGAATATGAAATGGCCTTTCAATCTCTGAGCAGCACCAAAGTACTAGAATAGAAGTTGCTAGATACTGCTGTTACAGGCTGGTAAACAGAGAAATCACTGCTCGTGTTTTCCTTTAAACAACAGCTCTAGGCTGCCTTAATCTTATAATGTCTTAGGGGATGATCTTGCACAGTAAGGGATATAAAAAGCAGCAAAAAACTTCCGCTGTTACAGTTGTGTTTGGAATTCCAGTCCATATCAGTTCCATTAATAAACTTGTCGTCAAGTAAAATAATTGCTGAATTAATTTACTGGATGCTTTCACCAGCTGAAATTTAGAAACACTCTGACATGAATTATTACTCTTACAGAAATTGTTCTTTTGTATTTTTGATAGGAAAAGCTTCAGGTAAGGTATGCTGGAAAATGTATAGGATGCGGAAATTCCCCAAAATATATTTGCAGTCTGTGTTTGTATTCTCAAACATAGAGGGGATTTAGCAAATAAACTCCACTGAAAATTAATTTCCAATAGCCAAGATATTCAACCAGATCAATCAACATTTGAAATGGAACTATTTGCAGAACTATTGTGGAAATTTAATTCTTACAATTGAGAATTCACCTGATTGTCCAACTGCCTGATAAGCAAGCTCAAATGACTTTGAATATTTGTTTTACTGGATGCAGTTGTATGGAAAATAACCGCGAAGAGATAATACTTTTTTTTTGCTTTTTCAGGCATACACATTTACATATTTTTTAGATGTTCCTGGAAATGTGTGAAGTGTTATTGACACAGGAACCTATTACTTTAGGTGTAATAAAAAAAAAATGGTCTGCAGAGCATGAATTTAGTGTATTTCAAATGTTCAGGGATTCTTGCTTTTCAGGCTTTCTGGGAGAAGTGTGGCTGGGTAGAAACAGGCATGTATAAGAGACACTGTGTATGCTGGC
Organism: Chaetops frenatus; assembly: GCA_013400775.1. Classification (NCBI taxonomy): domain Eukaryota; kingdom Metazoa; phylum Chordata; class Aves; order Passeriformes; family Picathartidae; genus Chaetops; species Chaetops frenatus. Next base: position 179,333 of record VZTR01024232.1, read on the forward strand.
CAAGCAGCTCATCTTGAGTGTAAAGGAAGGCCTAGACATGGGAGAAACACTGAAATGGAACAGTTATCCTAGTACTCCACTTCTGATCTAGGCTATATTAACACAGGGTGCAGCTGAATGTTTACAAGTGCTTTTGAAGAGTTCACAGAATGAAAACAATAGCTTCTAGAGGGGCATAGGCTTTGGCTGAATTTTTTGTGTATCATTATGACAGAAACCAAAGAAAAGTATAATACAGAGAATAAATTTTATTTCTGTGTCATTGCTGAAAAAGAGGTAGTTTGTTCTTTTAGAAGATGTTCCCCCTCTGTCCTCACTCACAATAGGAACAGTTTTCATTCATAGCATTTGATTAACAATATGACTTGGAAAAAACAGGCCTAGAAATGAGAATGTTACTATGAATACCAGTCAAAAAAAGACCATGGCTAATCTTTACATTACTTTCATTTCACTGCTGAATTATTAAACAGCAATTTTTCTACTGCTTTGAACTCTAAAATGGCATTTTCTGCAATACTTATGCTCTCTGGTACACTGCATCAATCACATCTGGCTGCCACAGATTTCAAATAGCTTGTTGGAGAAATGTGGAGATTTAACATTCTGCCTGTACTGAATTCCTTGACAAAACTGCAAAGTAGTAAGAACATTTTCATTAAAAATAATTGTCCCTAATGGAGTTTTGGTTAATTAACAATTATTTACATGTGAAATATTAAGGCAGTTTAAACCAGTCCTTAACACTCTCCTGTTCTTCATTTACTATAAAGCCAAATGAAAACTTCTAAATGAAGCTGTTGCTGAATCAAGGATTTTAGTGCTGCCTCTGCTTGATAATAAGAGCTACTTGTAGCAGTGATCAGTACACTGGCATCAGATCACATACAGAATGCTCCAAGGTACCATCAGTCAAACTCAGATTTATCAAGAGGAATTCCTCATCCTTCAGCCACAATAATACACGTCCTTCTGCATCATATGACACAGCTGCAGGCGAGAGGCTGTTGTCCTTGTGTCTCTAATCAATCTCCTCCTTCAAAGGTATAGAAAACTTGCAGTTCCAGGTAGGTTTCTTGGTATTTTTTTTTTTTTTCCACTGGGAAGAAGATTTTCTTCTTAATTCTCTATCATCATAGAAAAAGGATGGAAAACAGTTTAAATGTAGTTCCCTTTGAAAAAACGATTTCTCCTGCTATTAAGTATGAAGTAGCTTGGACTAGATATTATCTGAAAATCCCAGGTAAAATAAGAACAAAGAAGTCATGGTTACATCTAGAAATGGACATCTAGATATTGGAAGTCAAGTAAATGCAAAAGCTCCCACAGAGCATTAGAATCTGCAGCATTAGGATCCAAATGGAAAATAACAGACTGACAAATTGCTGTTGACAACCAACTAGGAACTGAAGCTGTTGTATGGCTGTTCTCAAAGAATGAGGCTTGTGACTGATGTGAACCTGACACGAGGGCTGAGCAACTTGTGTGTGAGGGGCTATTTCAGCAGGCTCGCTCTTTGGATCAGGTGAACTGGAAGCCGTGGGCAAAACACGGGGCCGGTAAGACAAAAAACGGGGTTGACAGGGCTGCTGCGAGGCTGGCTAACTGATCTGTAACCTGCTGCCTGGGAACGGGGTTGCATCAGTGGGAGCAGCAGCTTGGACAGTTTAAACCCGCCCTGGGGTTGCAGGAGGGGACTGGGGGATGGGGGAAAGGAGGTCAGATGCCCGCAGGCTGAGCAGGTGCCACCCAGCCCTTAGCAACCATTGGCTGCAATGGCTCTTCTGTCAGCAGGACCTGATACCTCGGCTGGGCAGAAGGATGCAGGGCAGAGCTGCCAGATGAATGAGGCTTGGCAAGCCTGAAGGTGGGGATGGAAATCTGGACCCTTCGGCCAAAAGCAGGGAATTAGTCAAGTCCAGACTGGATACAGAGCACTGCAAACAGAATCGCAGTTCATCCAATTTTCCTAACTAATCTTGTCTTTACAGCTATTTCATATGTATGCATTTTTGTTTTCTTCTGTGTGCTTTATTATTTTTAGCTAGATAAAACACAATATTTTTTACATAGCTGTAGAGATACTTTAAGTTCATGTTAGAAATGTGTAGAAGAAAACAGAACTGTAAATTTCCAAAATATTCTTATTTTGTGCAAGAAATAAACCCTCAATTTTTTTATAAGAAAAGCAAATATTTTTCCTTTATTAACACCCACACAAAGAAGCAAAAAGGAGACACTCAAATGTTGAGAATAGCCTACATAAAATTAAGTTTTAATTGTTTACTGTGAATGGAATTAAACAGAAACTGAAAACAGATACCTAAGTAAAGCCTTAGACACTCAGCTTTGGAAATCTTGGCTTTAAGAAGAGCATAACATAAACATTCATCCACCATTAGTGATTCTGGCTTACTGAATTGGCTGGGCACAGTGACGGATTCCTGCCTTGTCAGCACTTGTATCTGGAGGAGGCATTGCCAGAGATGTGGTTATCCATAGTGAGGAAACAAAAGACTCTTGAACAGAACTTCATCTCCTGTTTGTACTGTTTTATTGAAAACAGATTTGCATACTTTTAGTTGATGAATGTTAATCGGTCTTCTGGACTATTTTATTTGACTGTACATTGTGCTGATAACCATATAAATTGAGTTTTGCAGAGCATTAGAGGATTTTGGAAAAGATTCTGAAAGTTTGAATTTCATGTCCAATGATTTATCAGTATTATCATGAATGTGCAAGCTATTATATTCACAATAAGGGAAGTTAGCTACATCATACTTTTTATGAACTCTGTTCAGCTCATAAATTTATATAGATAGATTTCCAAAAATATTTATTAAAAACATCATCATTATTATAGTGTTAATTAATAGATAGATCAGTTCAGTGAATAAATTCTGTCCCCATTTTCTACATAATTCAGCCCAGCAGCCTGATTAGCAGCTCTGGATGGTGTTGTAAGAAAAACTTCTGAGAAGATATAGTGGATCTGTACAAGTTTCAGAAGCTTCTTTTCTTATACATCCATTTCTGTAGCCAAATGCAAGGCCCGTCTGTCTGCGAGCAGCATAAACAATAGCATATGTTCACAGAGTGGCAAAAAATGTTGGAATTATGTTTAAATAGAGGTCACAAACACAGAAACCCTGCACTGTATGTAGGCCTAATATGTTTCCTTTTAAAATTTCTTTGTGTCATCTTCCTTTACCTTTCAGTGAAAAGTTTTAGAGCAAATTTGCATATGGATGTAATCTAGTACTTATTTTACTAATTTTGAAACTTAATTTTGCAAAAATTATGTTTGCCTACCTGGCATGAGGAAAAGTACAGAGGGAAAAGTAATTTATGAAAGGGGTTAAAAATAAGAGAGAATGGCAAGTATCACATAAATTCTTTCTTGTTTCCACCAATTACACATTTTGGAGAAGACTATCATTTTCTCTCAAATGGGAAACTAGTCAACTTTATTTTGCTAATATAATATATTCTCTTGAATACTTCTCTGAAAACTCACTCTTTTCTTCTCTTATTGGAAAGTTTAATATACCCCCTAGTCCATTTTTTATATGAGAAAGTATGAAAGGATCACAGATTTTGTTTACGTTTTGCTCTCAGGTGGGTGATAAGTGCAGCCAGGAAGTTATTAATTGTTCATCAATAGTTATTAATGTGTCCAGCAGGACTAAGGCAGTAATCATTCCCCTGTACTTAGCACTGCTGAGGTTGCAACTTGAATTTTGTGCTCATTTTTGGGCCTCTCACTACAAGGGTCTAGAGAAGGACAACAGAGCTGGGGAAGAGTTTGGATCACGAGTCTGATGAGGAGCAGCTGAGGGAGCTGGGGCTGTTTAGCCTGGAGAAAAGGAGGCTCAGGGGAGCCCTTATTGCTCACCACCACTCCCTGAAAGGAGGCTGTAGCCAGGCAGGGATTCTCTCAGCTAAGAAGTAACAGCAGGAGAGGAAATGGTCTAAGGTCGTGTCAGGGGAGGCTCAAATTGGATATTAGGAAAAAAATCCTCCTTGAAAGGGTTGTCAAGCATTGTAACAGGCTGTCCAGGGAAGTCTTGGAGTCACCATCCCTGGAGGTATTTAAAAGTTGTGTGGATGTGTCACTTATGGACATTGTTTAGTGGTGGACTTGGGTCAACAGTTGGACTCAAAGATCTTAAAGCTCTTTTCCAACCTAAGTAATTCTGCGATTCTATGATTTTTTCCACAAATAGAAGAAAAAAACTTGAAGATTCCTGCAGCTCATGTGCATATACGGTCCTTGTTGTTGTTGGGATCTAACTTTGTGACATTTATCTTTGCCCATGGGAGGAGCAATTGGTATTAGGTGATCTTTAGGGTCCTTCCAGACCATGATTCTATGGAGCTATAGTGCAATCTTTTCAAGTAGTCATCACATTTTCTGTGAGCAGCATTTCTTATGGAGTTTACCTTGATGGCAGTTCCTTCAGAAGCACACATCTTTTTTTTTTGCCTTCATCACTGTAACTCCTTATGAAGAACCATATCAGGAAATGAAAATAGGAAAAAGAAGGGGTAAAAACATCCTCTTTATTGTTGATTATTAAACAGATTTTTTGCTTCATTTACAGTAACTCTTTGAATACAAGCTTTTCTGTCTCTACTAACTTCTAAAATAAAAGCAAAAATGCCTACTTAAGATAAATATGATTACCATTCATATCCACCTGTTTAAAATAGGAAAGTTCCTTTGCTAGTGACTTTAAAGAGAGAGTGGGAAAATCTGATGTAAGACTCTACTGATCAAAATTATTTCCTCCAGAAATCACAATTCTGAAGTGTTCAAATCTCTTTTCTCTGATGTCCATTGGGTGAAATCTGCTCTTGCTTTGAGACTCAGGTTTACAATCTCTCAGATTCTAACTCTGCTTGTGTCTTTTTTTCCTTCCTTTTGGGAAATGCTTAATGCTTTAAGGTTTGCACAGGTTATAGGTCAGTCCTGTGCAGACAGAGCTTAATACCTTTGAGGATGGGTAACTGTTTAGTTAAAGAAACAACCTGAGCATAAATTAGACATAAACTTTCTAAGTGTTAAATCACACATCTCATATTCACACATTAGACAATGCCCTGTATCATGTTGGTAGCCATTACCTTTTTCTCTTCTGTAATTTTATTAAAAGCCCCACCTTTATTTCTCATCCCTCTCTTTCCATCTCTCCTTGCTTTTTCCCCCCTCCTCGCCCTCCCTTTGTTTCTTTCTCCTTCCTTTCTCTTCCCCTTTTTCTCACCACCTCTTTTCCCTTACATTTTTTTCCAGGTAGGTAAATATATACAGATTTCACCTTGGCTGGTTGTTCTTTAAAGAGGTCTTCAGTAAGGAATTCTCCCAGGCTTTGTGTGGTGCAGGTTGTGGCAACCCCCTGTTCAGCTGATTGGTTTACCATAGCTCTTTGGATGAGTTTAAGTTGTTTGATCAGAATGCACTCACTGGAATTTCATCAGAGCCTTGCTGAAAATTCTGCAGTAATATATTCACCAAGTTAGGATCAAGGATTCATGAAAGGAAAAAAACCACAGAAGTTCACTCATGAACTGTGATTGGAGTTGGATATGAAATAACCACTGGATTACATGGAAGAGACAAAGACTGTTAGGGAATATGTGAAGTTAGTGTTAATCTGGAGAACTGAAGAATATAGCAGTAACAGCAGTAGGTCTAGTCACAGCTGTTTATTCAGTTTCCCACACAAGCTTTAGCTTCCAGCCCATAGCTTGGTTACATTATTATTGGTAATAAAATTCCTAGTTTAAGGACAGGATAGATAGGTATTTTTTGACAAAAGCCAACACACTCAGGTAGCATCTTTCTGTCATAGTCCTTGAAGTGGAATGACTGGAGTTTTTTTCACAGATGGTAGCATAGAATATGTGCAAGTGTTATCTGTCTTGATTTTTTGAGCTCTTCTGTTTTGTACTAGTAGTATCTATTTGACAGTCTTTATGTGAAATGATTATGTGGTAAGTTTCTTGTCTAACACTAGAAACATGGTTATTATTAATATCTTCTAATTTTTATTTTTGCAGTTATCTAATTTTTTTATTTTTGTAGTTATCTATTAGAGCTAAAAGCTATTATTTTAAAAGTATTGTTGTTAAATATGATTTATAATACAGTAAATCACTTTTCTTCACGTCTTCTGACCCCTCCTTTTTAAATGCAAGAATACCCTAGGACTCACAGGTATAACAATATCTTCCCTGTTCTAAGTTATATCTATATTCATTGTATTTATCTCCATTCTTGCTATCTCTTCTAGTGGAAACACAGCATTGTCCACTGGATGGAAAAAGATAAGAAAATAACAGAAACTCTTGCTCTGGAAATAAAAACAGTTATTTAGGACTCAATATTTCAAGGAGATTGCTTGTGGCTGCACAGGAGCTTGTGTTTGACAAGTTTGAATTTTGCATTACAAAACATTTGCCAAGGAAAGAATGTTTTTCCACTCTGTACAAGAGGATAGAGAAATGTAGAGGACCTTACAAACTCTGTCATAGCTCATTTTCACACTCATATGGACAGACCATAACTTTAATCTCAGTCACACTCCCTGGTGCTTCAACTGCAGGAATCCAGATTTTTTCAAATGTCTTTTGTGAGCCAGTCTACGAATTTGGCTGACTGAATCTCATATCTGTGTATTTGTAATGATAGTTGCATAAGAGATTCTAATAGAACTGCTGAGGCATCAATAAATTTAAACCCAGAATGTTAGGAATCAAGAACATGCACATGATTGCTGTAGGAAAAACTTTGATGGATCCTTCTGGAGTAGGCTCTGGCATAATTTTTTTCCACTCTGCCCAAGTGGATCCACTGATTCAATGTTTCCTACAGGTTGCTTGTCCCATTAAGAATGCACCAATAAATCTAAGGCAAATTAAGATAACAGATGTGTGGTTAGTGAGTAAGGATAAACGGGAGCTTTGGTACAGTGTGTAGAGGTATGGGGCAAAGGAGGATGGGTTATTTTCAATAGAACTAGAAAAAGGATACATGCACAGGGGCCCAATGTACAGATGGGTGACGAAGTTAGGAAATGTGTTGGACTTAGGTCTAGAATCCAGATGAGGAGGCAATGAATGTTTTTCTTCCTCTGTGTGTGCAGGAGAGCTACTGCTGGGTGTGGCACATATGGATATCCAGGGTTATATCCTTACTCGTACCTGAAGGTGTAGAATAGAATAACTATTTGCCTGACTGATCCTCAGTGGGATGTGATAGTTCAAATATGCTTGTGGGACATTCAATCTTTGCATGACAGGACGTGATTTACCTGAATGGTCAGGAGGTCTTCCAATTAAAACCAGCTTCCAGTGCTTCCACTTTCTTGGATCAATGACACTGTCCTTGTATAGTCTCTATATGGTTACTCTAACTGCATCTGGCCTTGCCTTGATTATGTGTGTGACAAGACTCATGAATCAAACCACAGTCTCTCTTTCAGTTGGTTAATATCTATAATTATGTTCCATGTATTTATTTTAATTTATGTTCTTGTCAGCTGGCAAGAAGAACACTTCATAGAATTATTGTCGTCGTGTATTATCAGTTGTGGCAAATGATCTAATCTCTACTGCCTGTCACTATCTGTGAAATTGATTCTCCACATTTCTTATTTTCATTTTTTTTTTTTTATTGATTCAGTCTAACTAAGGAGTGCATCTTTGTATTCTTAGAAATGAAATAAAAATTTCATGATAACTCAAAATGTGAAGTGGGGTCCTAACTGCTTTACTATTGAAAAATAAACCTTACATTACTTTGTAAATCAATCACATGATACAGATAACTCTTAAAAATGCATCACTGTGTTGAAACTGGTTTATATGCCAGTCATTGCATCATTTTTAAATGAAAACATTGTAAGACAGCCAATTCAAAACTGAAAGATGAAATTTTCATAACCAGCTTTTTTCATCAGCATTTGCAGCTTTTAAAATTTGGTTATTTAGTTTCACATTCATTGCTTTGATTTATATTTCTACAGCCAACTTCGTTAAGCTTCTCCAAAGAAAATTATGAGTTTACATATGTGCAAATTAACTTCTGTCCTGTATTATGTTTATTAACACAGCCAAAGGGGTGACCAGTTTTAAGACCTCTTATAAATGCCTTCTCTTAGAGTCTAAAATCAAATACAACCTTACATGATCAGAGTTAAACATGCATAACAAATAACTGTGCCATGAAGTTCAACTTCAGTCAATTGAAATATGTGGCAAACTTTTGTGGCAATTTTTTGATCCACAGTTTACAAGAGTAAGCAATTAACTTTTGGTCATCACTTGTTCTGGAGATGGCTTTTTGCAGCTTAATGGGACTTAAATTTTACCAGAATTTCTGTGAATCTCTAAGGCACAGTTTCCAAATTGTAATGTCTTATCTCTAAGAAACCTCCTTTTGCATATTAAGATCCGTCTGTTTCTAGTAATTATGATTCAAAAACATGATGCAATATACAAAATAACTTGAAAACAGAAAAATCACAACTCAAGAAATAATACATGATGACATGTATGCATTCCATGGGTCCTAGAGACTTGATTTGTAATTTTTCAGGTCTTGTATTTGGTGCTACTATAATTTTAAGTTCCCCCTAACCTTCTGCTACTGAATGTCTAGTGGTGCCAGAATTGACTGGCAAATCAATGTCATTCTCAAGCAAGTTTTTAGGCTTTGAAATGTATCTTTTAAATTTTTTTTTTCCACGGTAGAACAATGAGAAAACCTTCCTGAAAACAGTGCTGTCAGAAAAATGGAATTTTGTGAAAAACATTGACTGAACCATGAGCTGTTAGATTTGAAAACTATAAGTGGCTTGATGTTTAGCTTCAGGCCAGGGCACACTCTTCCTGGTTCAGAATTGTAAACTGTATACTCCTATTTCAGTATCTTTCCTGACTTATCTATGGCAGACCTTCTCATCCCAGATCAGTCTGAACTGGGCAAATAAAAGTCCTTGACACAGTGCTTTGCCATAGTGGCATTCCATCTCCACGGATAGCTAATTTTTATGTGCTCTCTAAAAGCCCTTCCAAAGAAAACATTTTTATAACTTCTATATTTTATAGAAGGTCTTAAACTTATAAAAAGAAAAAAAAAAAGAGGAAACTTTAGCAGCTACATCAACATGGAATGCAGACTGTGATGTTTCCATATCAAACTGTCTAATTAAACTCTTCTCACCAATATTCATGTGAATACATCTCTTTGTGTCTTGGAGTGAATCATGGCACAACAGCAAGGTTAAAAGTATTTACAGCATCTGCTGAAAGTAAGCTTCAGACCATAAATAACAAGACCAGCAACAAATATCTAGGTAAAATAATGGCATAACTTGCAACTGTACAAGACTTATGAAAATTCTGCAACTACTACAGAAATTAGAAGGAATTGCATTTTATTGTGGTCTTTGTTTCCTGAGACTTATATCCCCAGCTCTTGTCCACTGCTTATTCCAGCTACATATAAGAAATACCTTCTTGGACTGTTACAGTCAATGAAACAATTAAATTTTAGGAAAAATAAAAATTAAAATCATTGTTCTGAGCATAATATTCTTCGCTGGAGAATAGAGAAAAATGTTTTAAGTGTTTGAAGGCTATAAGAGAGTACTTTTACTTCTTGTGGCAGTTAATACAAAGGTATCAAAGAACATTTTTGAGATAAGAGAGAAAAACCATATCTGTAAACATAACTATACTCATTGCTTATCCTTTTTGTTCTTCATTAGTCCACAGTGAAGAATATGCCAATACAAGAGGTGCCCAACGTTCCTTGCAGAATGTGCCTAACCTGTTAGATTAAGGCAATTAGATAATAAGAGTCGTTCTTCAGGTGTTCATTTTTTATGGCAGAGAAGTAGAAAAATTAATAAGAAATTACTAAGAAAAATATGGACAATAAGTAAATTAATAACTAAATTAACTTCCAAAAAAGTCCAACTCCTCAGACTAATGTAGAAGGATCACTACAACCTGAGAAAGAAGGAGAAGGTGGGAAAAAGAATAAATGGCAATGAAATCTATCAATTCAAGTACCGGCATCCCTATGGCAAAGGACACTTTTTCTCATAGCAGAACTTGATGCTTTATGTTTGAAACTCTTCTGTTTAGCTTCTCTTGCGTGCCTCACTTCAATACAGAATGCTTATGGGTTTATATCAGCTGCAGAGCAAAAAATATTCAACTGCAGGACCATATACTTCATGTTATTCTTTATAAGGTTACCAAAAGTATGCAGGAATGAGGCAGAAGAGACAAAACCAGAGTATAGTAAAGAGAAATGATAAAAAATATTAATGTTTATTTGTCTGGAAAACAAAACATGAGCATGTCTAAATTACACTTGAGACCTTACACTACTCTGTAGATACAGAATCATAGAATCCTCAAGGCTTGAAAAGACCTTGAAAATCATTCACTCCAACTGCCAACCCAGCACTACCACTGTAAACCCTAAACTACTAAACCAGATCATCCAGCACCAGATCCAGACATCTCATTAACACCTCCAGGGACAGTGACTCCAGTACCTCCCTGGGCAACCTATTCCCGTGCCTGACCACCCTAACAGTATTTTTTTCCCCCCTTATATCTAACCTCTATCTTCCCCGTCTCAGCTTAAGACCATTTCTTCTGGTCCTGTCACTGCAGACATGGCCCCCACCTCACTACAAGCTCCTTTCAGGTACTTGTAGAGAGCAATGAGATCCCTCCTGATCCTTCTTTTCTTGAGACTAACCAAACCCAGCTGCCTCAGCTGTTCCTCATGTGACATGTTTTCTAATGCATTTGTGAGTCACCCTCCTCTGGACATGCTCCAGCACCTTAATGTCCTTTTTAAACTGAGGGGCCCAGAACTGAAAGCAGCACTCCAGGTGTGGCCTCACCAGTGCCGAGTACAGGGGGACGATCACTTTCCTGGTCCTGCTGGCTGCACTGTTCTTGACAGAGGCCAAGATGCCATTGGCCTTCTTGGCCACCCAGACCCACAGNCCTCTATCTTCCCCGTCTCAGCTTAAGACCATTTCTTCTGGTCCTGTCACTGCAGACATGGCCCCCACCTCACTACAAGCTCCTTTCAGGTACTTGTAGAGAGCAATGAGATCCCTCCTGATCCTTCTTTTCTTGAGACTAACCAAACCCAGCTGCCTCAGCTGTTCCTCATGTGACATGTTTTCTAATGCATTTGTGAGTCACCCTCCTCTGGACATGCTCCAGCACCTTAATGTCCTTTTTAAACTGAGGGGCCCAGAACTGAAAGCAGCACTCCAGGTGTGGCCTCACCAGTGCCGAGTACAGGGGGACGATCACTTTCCTGGTCCTGCTGGCTGCACTGTTCTTGACAGAGGCCAAGATGCCATTGGCCTTCTTGGCCACCCAGACCCACAGCTGGCTCTTACTGAGCCAGCTGTCAAACAGCACCCCCAGGTCCCTTTCTGCCAAACAGCTCTCAAGCCACTCCTCCCCAGCCAGTAGTGCTTCATGGGGTTGTTGTAACCCAAGTGCAGGACTCAGCACTTGGCCTTCTTGAACCTCCTGCAGTTGTCCTCAGCCCACTGATCAAGTCTTTCTGGGTCTTTCTGTGGATCCTTCCTCACTTCGAGCAGATCAACATTCCCACCCAGCTTGGTGTCATCTGCAAATTTACTGAGGGTGGTGCCAATCCCCACATCCAGATCATCAATAAAGATGTTATACTGGCCCCAAAACTGAGCTCTGAGGAACACCTCTAGTGACCTGACACCAACTAGAACTGGCTCCATTAACCACAACTCTCTGGGCCTGGCCAGCCAGCCAGTTTTTTTATCCATTGAAGAGTCTACCCATCCAGGTTGTGAGCAACCAGTTTTTCTCGGAAGATGCTGTGGGAGATGGTGTTAAATGGTTGACTGAAGTCTAGATGGCCCACATCCACAGCCTTTCCCTCATCTTCTAAGCAGGTCACTTTGTCATAGAAGACCAGGTTGGTCAAGCAGGACCTGCCTTTCATAAATCCCTGTTGGCTGGGTTTGATTCCTTCATTGTTCTGCACGTGCCATGTAATTGCACTCAGCATGATCTTTTCCATGACCTTGGCCAGAGCTGAGGTTAGGCTGACAGGCCTGTGTTTCCCTAGATCATCCTTCCAATCCCTCTTGTAGATAGGTGTTACATTCACTAATTTCCAGTTACCTAGAATTTCTCCAGTTAACCAGGACTGCTGGTAGTTGATTGAGAGGGGTTAAGCAAGTTCTTTTGGCAGTTCCCTCATTACTCTGGGGTGGCTTCCATAAGGACCCATAACTAATGGATGTCTGATTGGCATAGTGGGTCACTAAGCATCTCCTCCAGGATTATGGGGGCTTCACTAAGCTCCCTGTGCCTAAATTCCAGCTCTGAGGGCTGGATATCCTGAGGATAACCAGTCTTGAAGTTGAAGACTGAGACAAAGGAAATGCCTCAGTCTATGAACTATCACATAGGCTTATTTTTCTAGTTTAAAGAAATACTTTTACAGGAAGGTGTTTTACAAATACACAATGTTTTTCAATTATGTGTGCTCTAGTTGCACTACAAGTTTATCATTTCAGTTGTATAAATGTTAGTCTGGAATCCAGAAAATGTGAATTATTATCCTTGTTTCCCTTTGTGTTGCTCAAAATCCTGTGAAGTTCTTGTCCCCCCTCTGTGCCTCAATTGCTAATGGAAAACATTTCTGTAGCCAAGTTTTTCTTTAAAACAATAGAGAAAAAGCATTGTACTGTAATAAATCTCATTCTTTTGCCATATTCAAAACAATTTGTACAAGAATTTTCTGACCAGTGCTTGGAAAAAACAAGCTATTTAATATGGCTCTATTTACCTCAGTCATAGAAATTACATCTTTGAAATGTTCTACTGGACTTCAAAAGACTTTTCATTACTGACTTAGGTTCATCAGTAAATATGTGCTAGATTCAATCATTGGAGTCAAAACAGCTAAGCCAACTTATGCCACTTTCTGTTCTTAATATTTTAGCTATGAGATTTCACTTGCCCTGCAGCTGTTTTGATGACTAATTGGCTGAACAAGTTATTTTTATGGCATATCTTTCTAGTTCGTACTTTTATATTCTACGCTTATTAAAACTCCTACTTCAAGTGGTAAATGCTGATACAGTGAAGCATATGTATATATACTTGCACATACATGATTTTTTTTTTATTATTAGAGTACTCAGTTATGCATTAAATTTTTTTAATGTTCTTTCAGTGGTTAAGAAATACATTTTACATTTGTCTTTTGCACTCTTTTCCCTCTGAAGCCTCAAATAAAACATTTATATTAACATCTTTAGTATACCTTGCAAGTAAAATTTCTAGACATTACATTAGAGATGTAAGAGAATTTTTGATTGTTTTAAGCACTTTTCTTCAGGATTATACAATACACGTTTGTGCAATAGAATTTTTTTGCTTGAAAACACACAGAACATGTGGTTTGACTTGATATTAATATTCTTTATGGTTTGATAATATTTTTGTAACACAAAGGACAAAAAAAGGTAACATTTCTTTTGGATCTTGTATCTGTTTTAACTCCTATTATTCCACAGCACTCAGAAGCATCTGAGTACATGTGTCTTGAAGTCAGAAGGAATTGATCCAGCCTAAATTAACTCTGTGTTGAGGTAATATCATCTTTAGGATGATTTATGCCCATATGAGAGATGACCAAATTAGAAAGTTACTTGCAGAATGTGCCTAACTGGTGGTATTAAGGCAATTAGGTGATAAAATGTAATCTTTCTTCAAGTACTCATTTATTTGGCAAAGAAGTAGGAAAGTTACCAAGACACTACTCAGAAAACTATGGAAAATAAGCAAGTTACTGACTAAATTAACTTTCAAAGCAATAATCATTGACTGCCTTAAAATTATGTTCCTTTAAATAAATAAATATTTGGTTTGGGTTTTTGTTGGGAGTTTTTTGTTGGTTTTGTGGTTTTGATTTGTTTTTCTTTTCACTTACTTGCTCATTCTCTTAAGGTATTTCTATTTCTAAGGAACCTCCAAACTTGTCTTGATTTTGGTGTGATTTCTACTGACATGTAAAAATAATAAATCACAATTCCGCACTTTGTTTCATCAGTTTTAATATGAGGGATCAATACCTCAAAGTCATAAATACAGATGAGAACACTGACTTTCTCTATGAACCTATTCATGCAAAACTGTCTTTAATCAAATCTAAATAAAAAGAAGAAGAGAAACAATATATGCCAATGCAGATCTGTTTGAAAGGACAAGAACACAATGTGATTTATCATTTGGAAAGTAATGAGAATTTTAAAATTCAAATGAATAATGTGTGAAGAGAATCATGGTAGCAAATATATAACACTGCAAAAAGTTTGTTTGGTTTAGGACACAAACAACTTTGCTAATTCAGAACAGATATTTGTATATGTCTGAAGAGATATTTCAACCCTGTTAGCTGTATACTGAAAATAAATAATTCGAAAATCAAGATTAAACTATAAAAAATTTTCTAGGCTTACTTGCATGTGAATGGGAGCTTATAATTTACACAAAGCATACCTAAATTTTTAATATGCAAAAGGCACATTAATCATTCAAGTGCTAGAGCATCCTTAGAAGAGTCACATTGCTATGTGTCAAAGTAAGAACTATTTATAGGAACACTGATTGTTTTAATTTGAGAGTAAACGCAAATTCTTCCAATTTAACCAAGTATTTAATAATTTAGACAATCACATCCCAATGAAAAGTTTTTTTTTAATTGATGTAACAGATAGGCTGACCTTTAAAATTAGAAGTAATCTCTTTTTTATTGCTACTGGATGAGGAGATTTTATCATTTGTTTGTGTTTCAAGCATTTTTATTTAATTCTTTTTCCTGTGTTGTTGAAGAAACCTACTGTGTTCCTGCTACCCTACATTTGACACAATAAATTCTAATTCAACTCATACGTTTCTTAAAATTATGTAGATAACAATACTAAAGTAATCATTGTATGTTTAAATTAGCATATTAGTTTATAGCTGTTATCACATGCCTGAACAGGGCAGCAAGTGGGACAGTTTCACTAAGGAAAACTGTGTACATTCTCTTGTACCATCAAGAGGTACCAAAATGTGTGCACGTAGAATCCCACTTCTGGGATTTCTTCAGAAAGTTTGTTTTGATTTGTTGATTGAATGGTGCAAATAACTCATACTTTGTTTCTGGTGAAGGAGTTTAGGTGTCAGGAAATGTCAAAAACAGAAGCACAATAATCATTAGCAAAAAAAATTCCTCAAAATTTGCTTTCTGAATGGGATAGATATAGTAAGTGGGTTTTGATTTCTGGTCTACAAATTGCACACATATGTGTCACACAGTCACACTCACTGTGCAGAGCAAGCTCACATCAATCAAGGCTTCTGGTCCAACTGTGACCAGTACTGTGAATTCAAGGAAATAAGACACATGCTGTAGCTGGCAAGGTACCAAAGAGTGCATAGAATCATAGAATGGCTTGGATTGGATCACCCTGAAGATCACTTCGTTCCAACCTTCCTGCCATGGGCAGGGACATCTTCCACCAGACCACATTGCTCAGGGTCCCAACCAACATGGCCTTGAACACATTCAGGGATGGGGCATCCACAGCTTTTCTGAGCAACTTGTTCCCATGCCTCATCACCCTCACAGTGAAAAATGTCTTCCTAACATCTAATCTAAACCTAATCTCTTTCAGATTAAAGCCATTATCCATTGTTTTACCACTACGTGCCCTTGTAAACACTCCCTCTCCAGCTCTCTTCAAACCCTCCTTTAGGTACTGGAAAGTGCAACAGGGTCTGCCTAGCTTTGTACACAGAGGTTCTACACTGGACTCAGCTTTTAACATTGCTTTGAATGTGTCCCCCTAAGGGGGAAGGGAACAAAAAAGGCTATTTTTTCACTCTTCCATTTTAGTTTGGGTAGTTTTAAAATTTTCAGTAGCCTTGCTGCTTATATTACTCTCAGGCCAACTAGTTGCTACCTGAATTATAATTAGTTTCTGTCTTCCTGTTATAAATGTCTTACAAGTATGTGAAGTTTTTTTTAAAATGCCTCTTTGGTTCCTTCGCATGAAAGCTAAAGCACTGCGCGTAAGCAGATGTACACTTCAGAACTTTTGACAAGGCTTTCCCATAACTATTTTCTGTGCTTTGCTTTCCCTGCAATTACCTGAACATATGAATGAGTTGTGGCTGGGTAGATAGACCCAAAATCTCACCAATGTGAGCACTGATTTTGGGTGTTATTTACTCAGTTATAGGTGTTTTAAGCTTGGAACTATCCAAAACATGACACTGGCCAAGAGGAGCTGATTAAAAGATGTTCATATATTTTTTTAAGTTGTCTATTGTGACAAAAACTCAAAAATGTTTTGAATTTTAAAGCTGAAAATAAACATGCAAAGGTATAATCTCATCAAGCTCAGAGAATCACAGAAAAGTTAGGGTTGGAAGGGAAGTTCTTCCTTCCCCTCAAAGATGAGTCATCACAGAGATCTCTGGACATCATCTAGTCCAACCCCTACCAAGGCAGGGTCACCTGGAGGAGGTTACACAGGAACATGTCCAGGTCTGTATTCCTTAAGCAGATGTGTCTCTGAACCAGCATGGTATGTGTGAAATCTCTGAAAAAGGCAGTGAAATTTGTCTTATAATAATTTTAACTTAAATAATTTAGCTTAAATTTAATAGTAATTTTAACTTAAATTTGAGTTTAGCTAAGTGTGAGACTTCTATATAGAACAATATTGTCATGTGCCATTCTAGAATTTAGTTTTTTTCTATGAAGCGCCATTTAAATATACTATTTTAATCATGTTTGAAACACTTTGATTATAATTAAGATCATTAATTTTAATTGTAAGTTTCCTTTATTTTCTTCCCAAAAATAGTTTGTCTCATTCATTTTCATAAACATTAAACCAAATGCAATCTTTGCATTAAATCTAGAATTTTTGTTTCAGTAACCTAAAAACCAGAAAAAATAATTTCCTGAAAAGGGAAGAAAAAAAAAAAGGGAAGAAAAAAAAGAAATATGTGGAAGGTACATACATTGGAACAGATCCTTATTATATATTTTAGAAATAACTTTATTTTAATAGTATCCAGCCTACTCGCTGTGAAAGTCATCTGGTTTCTCTCTTGAAAGTGGGAAGACATAAGATGTTTACTGTTTACAGTTTAGACATTAGCAGGAAGTAAGTTGTGGAAAGAAGATGCAATTTGGCAATAGGATCCAGATGTTATGTTTTATGTAATGCTGTGCCCTTCCTTTCTGCCATAAAGACATAAAGGCAAAACCTTCCAGAGCCCCAGCCAGTGGTGTGCAGGGGAAGGGGTTTAGGTGCTTTTACTGAAACATACTCCAGGGAAAGGACTTAAAACAATTTAAATTAAAGTACTGAATTTTTGAGAGCTTCTCTGAAAACTTCCAACACACAGTTAATATAGAGAAATAATTTGTTCTGTAGTAGGTAATAATTACATCTTTACCCATTGTTTGTGTCAAGCCTCATTACCATGAAAATCGAAATTCATTTAAGACGCGTGAAAGCTGTGAGTTTAAATTGTTTTTATTAGTTGAATAAAACTACAGGTTCTGTGGTATTTTCAGTTGTTTTGGCTTCCCTTTATTAATTTAGAAAAGTATGCTTCAGACCATCACGGTTACAAATGCTGGGTGATTGATGAGTAGATTGCAGAAAATAAGTGTCTCAGCTAAATGTAAATTGAAACAGTAGCATTTAAAAAGAAATTAAGTATAGATGGTAAAAGTAGGGAAGAACTTAGCTTTTAAATAAAAATTAATTTTCTATTAAATGAAAATACTTTATAAAAATTAATTTTAGGTTTTTTAAACAGTTCAAACCCAGCAGAAATGTTGCTGAATAAAATGTCTAATTTTTCTATCTGTGACTATCTGTGTTGTAGGAATAGTAGTGTAGGTGTTACTTTTAAAATGAGACTTGTGTTTATAAGGCAAGGAGCTACACACATCTGATTATTTTTTCTGATATGAATTTGGCAGGCTGCATGATAGCTGGTTTAATCTCAGATTGAGATGGACCCGAATTTATTTTGAAATGTTTATTTTTAGATATTTCAATAAAGAAAGAAGGGAAAAAAATCTTGTAAAGAAAAAAAATCATTTTTCTGGACATACCTCATTACCACTCTATGGTTTCCTGGTTTATCTCTCTGGTAATACCAATGTTTGGTTCATGCCTGACTGCTGTTCTTCATTTGTAGGGGTAATTTTTTATTTCTCCGTGCAGTAAATTCAAACTGATGTATCCAGGCTACACCTCCAGATAGGCCATGCATTCTTCTTAGTCACCTCCTCCCTTATTAATGTTAAATAGATTACTCTTCTACATAATAACTTCAGAATTGTAGAGACATGTATTTGAAGGGTGGATTTTGACTATTCAGTGGATAAGGAATCGTCAGAGCCAGAGATCCATGGTCAGTGGTTCTATGTCCAGATGGAAGCTGGTGACGAGTGACGTCCCTCAGGGCTCTGTCTTGGGATGGGTACTGTTCCATATCTTCATCAATGACACAGAGAGTGAGATTGAGTGCACCCTCTGCAAGTCTGCAGATGACACGGAGCTGAGCAGGTCAGTTGACACAAGAGAAGGAGGGGCTGATACACAGAGGGACGAGGACAAACATGAACATTGGGCCCACAAGAACTTTGCAAAGATTAACAAGTCCAAGTGAAAGACGCTACACCTGGGTCAGCGCAATCCCAGAAATGAGTACAGGCTGGGAGAAGTCATTCAGAGCAGTTCTGTGGAGAAGTACTTGGAGGTTCCTGTGGATAAAGTGCTGAACATGAGTCAGCAGTGTGAGCTTGCAGCTCAGAAAGCCAACCGCATTCTGGCCTGCATCAACAGAGGAGTGGCCAGCAGGTCAAGCGGTGGAGTGGCCAGCAGGTGAGAAGGTCAAGAGGTGAGTCTGCCCCTCTCCTCTGCCCTCATGAGACCCCATCTGCAGTTCTGCAGTATCCTGGGGTCCGCAGCACAAGACTATGAGAAAGATGAGTCCAGCAGGGGGACAGAAAGATGATCAGAGGGTCAGAGCACCTCTCCTATGAAGATGTTTTCTCAGTATGTTACAGACATTAGCTTTTTCATAGAAGGGCAATTTTCAGGTGGTTTCTAAGCAATCAGAATTTTTCCATTAAGAGAAGTTCAAGTTTTGTCATAAGATTAGTCTTAAGAGGAAGGATTATTACCAGCTTTTGCCTTTTTTAAAAGAATAAGAACTACAAAAATAGTTCCACAGTTCAGACCCACAGCTTTAGTTTATGAACAGATGGGAATCCAATGATGTGTTACATAATGTTTTTATTTGGTGGACATATGATAGAATCTTAAATGCTCATAAGGGGGTTAAGTTTTGTTATCATAACCATATCCTATTTCAATAGAAGTACAAAAAAGGGAATGAGGGAATAATTTCATGTTATAATTTCTTATATTCTAACTTTGTGATTATTAGGATAAGTAAATCTGATTCTTTGTACTCCAGGTTGGTAGACTAGTTATTAATTAAAAATATGCTATCTTGGCTGCTGTAACCAACCAGATGTTCTCTACCTGGTATTTCAGATGTTTCTATGAATATAGTCATGAGTACGTACATATAGTTCAAACAAAACATAAAAGTTTTGTTTGAAATAAACTGAATATTAACATATTTTTGAGTAAGTACAACAACAATAGGATAAGTGAGTAGAAATGGAAAAGAAACTAATTCAGTTGGGAAACACAGTGTATACTTTAACAAAGAGTATAATTAACCTTTGGAAAGTGTATCTAGAGAGCTAGAGGACTTTACATTAAGTGAAATTTTTAAAAGGAAATTGGTTGAAGATTAGTTGTGTTCTTAAGTACCATACTATAACTGTATCAGAAATTAGGGTCACAGTACAAGAACTAATGAAAGTAATTATTTTGTCTGTTTTATGCTGTTGATCAGAATACAAAACATACTTCTACCTGATTCTGACTAAACTGATTTTTTTTTTTTTGTGAGTATCTGCAATTCCATTTATCCAAACTCCTTGAAGATTTTTCACTTGTATTTGAAACATTCAAGTTCTATAGGTACTTGTCACTACCCTGTAGCATCAAATATGCCATGCTTTGAATTTGGGTTTTTTGTACAACATTCTTTTAATGAAGTAGATCCACATTTTGATGCAAACTCAGTCTAAGAAAGCTATCATCCTTTCAATGCATAGCATATTTGTCAAGGATTTTTCCTTTGTT
Organism: Chaetops frenatus; assembly: GCA_013400775.1. Taxonomy (NCBI): domain Eukaryota; kingdom Metazoa; phylum Chordata; class Aves; order Passeriformes; family Picathartidae; genus Chaetops; species Chaetops frenatus. The sequence continues at coordinate 199,687 of VZTR01024232.1, forward strand.
GCTAAAAGGGTGTCCTCTATTCAAAGATGAGATTCTGTGGCTTCTGTGGCTTTAGCTACTACATTGATAGCACTCCATACAGAGGAAGAACAGGTAGGAGACCATGACCTTCTGCTCAGTAGTTTGAAAACCAAACCTTGGAACTGCTAATTGCCTAAGATCCTTTTCCAGAATATCATCTTTGATTCATCATTTTTCTCTAAAATAAAAGAGAAATTCCAGATGCCAAATTTAATTTTACTCTTCAAAATGCTGATCAAACCACCAGGTACTAAGATGCATTTGCCTATGTCAAGGGAATACTTTGTTTAATAGCTGGTTATATAAAACTAAATACTATTAAATAGAAAGGAAGGAATTTCAAACAGAACTACTGGAGAATACTGATTTCAAGAATGATATATTGCAAGGATCAATTGTAGCAAGGTACAAGTAGAATTATAATGGAAAATATCAGTATAGAAATATTAGATCCTTTTTTAAGTCCCTGAGGAGAAACGATTCTACTTGATGTTAGACAAGTACTTTTGGCAGTCTTACTTTTTTTTTATGGGGTGAGAAAAGGTAAGGAATGAAAAGCAGTGTGCCTTAAACATAATTTTCATTGAAAAGCTGCACCCAGCTTTTGCTAGTATTATAATTTATTTACTTGTTAAATATTGCAAATAAGTTGTCCTAGTGCACATAAAAAAGCATCACATTTCAGATACCTTATTGAGCAAATGACACTCAGCAGAAAACAGATAAATACTTTGTAATAAGATTATATGTGGGATATTATTAGCTGAAAAGGACAAGGAATTATTTTATTTTTATTATTCATTTATGTATAGAGTAGGAAATTATAATTAGCACTGTATTCGTAAGACTAGTTTAGTGACTTGTACATTGATGTTGCTTATATGCTGGTCAGGACTGCTACAGGTCAGTAATTGCAGTGTTATCAAATAAACCATCTTGTTCTCAATTTGTTGGAGTTCTCCAAAAAACTTGTAATTGGATTCTTAAGCCTAGTCTTAAAAGAACAGCATCTGTTGAAAAAGACAAAAAGAAAAAGCTGTTATACAAGAAAAAAAAATTTTTTCCTAGGTATTTTTGGAGAATGGAAGGAAATACATTTAAAGTGCTGTGACAACATACAGTGGCAATTGTGCTAATTGCAAAAGGGAAGTAATATTGCCAATCTGTTCTATACAAGATCAGTGGTGCCAATTTTTTAGCTGCTCTCTTTAATTATGTCTCAGGTTAATAAACCAAAAGAAATAAGAAAAATAGACAATATTATTTACTAGTAATTCCTAAGCATTAGGGTAAAGGGTTTCATTTTTTTTCCATTGGGGATAGAAAAAAGAAAATTTTCATCACTTTTTGTTTAGAATGTGGTTTGAATATATACTCAATTTGCTTTTATGTTCAAATCTTACTTTTTATCATGGGTAGAAATATGATGGAATTGATATTATATATTTTGTGTTTATTTCCCTCAGGACCGGACTAAAGGTAGAGAGATGAAAAAAACAAACAAAATACTTGTATTTTCAATGACTCCCATAGATAATTTGCTATGTGGTGCAGAAGGACCTAGAAGAAACTTTGTTTTACTGCCATTCCAGGTAGAACTTTAAAAATCTTGACTTTCCAGTGTATTCTAATGAAAAAAAAAAAAGAACCAAAAAACCCCAAACAATTAAAATATTTAACAGTTGCTATGTTGTTTAAAGTGTTAAGTGTTTTTTGATATAGCCTATAAACTGATCACTTTTCAAAATCTATAGAACAATAGAAAACAAGCAAAGTTCTAGCTGCTGGTTAATGCTTTTCCACAATCAAATGGAAAGGCCAGAATCCTAGTTGTGACAACCTCCTAATTTCTAAATCATAATATATAATTTGGTTTTGTTTTTTTTCTGTGTGTGCGTGAGTGTTTTGATTTCCTTGGGGTTTTCTTCAGATTTCCTCTAAGTACCCCTGAGAGCTCTATATATTCAAACTGGTATTCTATACTGTTTATAAAGGAAACTGCTAATTGTGTCCATTATCTGTGTCTATTGTTTCAAATATTTTCTGTAATTATATTGTGAAATGTGACTCAATAGCTGACCAAACCTTAATGGCTTTTCTAAACCAGGGCTTTGCTTTTTTTGAGAAACTGTATCATAACTCAATAACAGTGCATATATCAAGCTCTTCTCAAAAACAGTTAGATATTTTTTCCCATTCTATTACTCTTAATAGTCTGTTTTAAAACCTGTACCACTCATAGAACTGCTTGTAGCTTTGCCAATCTCCAAGCATTTGGCTGATGTTTTACATGGAGTATATTACCCTCAGGATAAGTATTTCTATGTTTCAGATAAAATAGTTCAGCTGTTTCTAGGAAGGGTTAGCAAAGATTATTTTGCTTTACCCATATATACTCATAAGAGACAATTCTGGTTACTTATCTCCCATTTCTGGATTGGAAGCATAAAGAATTCAGATCATTCTATCCACAATTAAGAAACACTATTTTACTTAAGAATTTTTTAAATGAAGTATCAAGGAAATAGCTTGATGATGCTAAATGAGTACCTCTCTATAAAAACCAACCTTCCCTTCCCTTCCCNTGGAAGGGATAGAATTATTTTAGTTTTCTCAGCATTTGTTCCAGGACAAAACACATACCTGGATATCCTTATCTGTGGATAGAATCTATTTTCCAGGTACCTTTAAATGTAATTAAATACACAAAACACAACAAATATTTGAGGAATGATATTTCTGATTATATATTTGCCCTGTGTGGCACATCTGTGCAAAACACTTATATTTACTGTACTCTCCCAAGGCCTTACTGCATACTCATACTCAATATGTTGTATACCAGGACCCTCAGGCCTGTTTTATGCAAAAGTCCTTCCTAACCAGTTGTTCCTCAGCAGGTATTGTCACATGATGTTGCTTTGTCCCAGATCTTAGCATTTGTCTTTGCAGGAATTCATAAATACTTTGCCAGAAACTTTTCCAGACTGTTAAAATTGCAGCCTTACCCTCCAGCATATCAAAGTTTCCCAGTTTGGTATCAGCTATGAGCTTGTAAAAGGTCTCTTCTGTCACATCACCCTGGTCACTGTTGCAGGTGTTGAGCAGCACCAGCAGCCTGAGCAGTGCCACTGCTAATTGGACATCAGCTCATCTTCAGCTACTGGTCACAGTGTTATTGGTTAATATGTACAGTGAGTTTCCCACACACTATTCATCATTTTACTATCAAAATCACAGCTCTACGATTTGATTGCAAGGATACACTGAGATACTAAATGGAAAGCCCTTCTGACATCAGGATAAATAATATCCACGGTAGTTTCCTCTTCCATTGGGGCAGTTGTCTCATCAGAGAATCAAAACCACTTGATCAGTCCTGGGGATGTAATTTGCTAGAAGGGCAGCAAAATTGGTGTACATTACATAAATCAAATTTAATTATATGTTATGGAAGTTTCCATTAAATAACCAGAAAATACTCTTGTATTATTCCTTTATAATGGCTATTATAGTCAGTAATCTCATACAGAGAAATTTATTTCCCTACCAAATGTGAGTTCAAGACAATACAATGAACCTGATAGAAAAAAAAAAAAACAATAAAGGAACCCATACAAAACTTTAGAAGTACTTTACCAGAAACATTTTATAGAACTCCTCAGATTAATTTAAAAAGCATAGCTATTGCCTGAAAGGAACACATACCTAGTATCTTGTATATTCCATTAAAATAAAAGATTCTTAATCCTCATGTGTCTGCAATTTTAGAATGCTAGCAAAATATAATTTTTCTTAGTTCAAATTTAAGTATAACCTAAAATGCTTATTAATTCTAGTCATACCATACTACAGAATGAACTATAAATATAGATACCATGGGTCGAAATAAAATGCATTCTCTAGATCCCAATGTTTATGTGGATTAATATTACTTTTCAGTATTAGTTATTATAAATATTATGCGGCTATCTATTATAAATATTATTGCTCTTGGATGCTAATTTTATTACTATTATTTTATTAATATGAGAGTACAAATGTTTCTGTTTATTAATATCAATATTATTATAAACTGGTGTTGATAGTGAGAAATGTTTACAGGTATTTTAAGAAGCCTCTAAACTTTGTGAGATATTATAGGCCTTGTAAGTCTTTTAATCAAAATTTGGAAAAAAAGAGAAATATCAGAAAAAAACCAAAGAAAATTTTCATTGTTAAGTGTCTGCAGAAGCAATGCAGAAGTTCTGGTACTGATAAATTCTTCATGAAGAAGGTTAATGAACACATCAAATATACATACAAAGCCCATTATGTAGTCAAATGCTTTGCTGAGAGGGTAACTGGGAGTTCAGGTAATTACCTTGTCCCAGGTGAGTCCCCTGTCCCAAATCAGTTCAGTGTCTCACATATGCAGAGATAGGATGAGGAGTTCCTAATTCACTCAGGGAATGAAATGCACTGTATGCACACAGTCGGATATCCATGTTGCTCTAATATCAAAGACACCATAATTACATGAAAAAAACTTGAATCTGGTCCTTATATTTCACTTATGACTTTACTAACATCCTAAAATTTACAAAAAAGTGAAGTTTTAAGTGATGGTGCAGTGTTTGGGGCATCCTATTGCAAACTATTTCCAGAATGCTATAGGGGCAAGGCTGGACTTGGTTTGGCTATTCAGTGTCAAATGTTATCCTAACAGGCCTTGTACCCTTTATAAGTGCTGTATTGTTTCATTCTGTAACACCATTATTTCCATTCTGTGAAAATATTCTTAAATTCAGACTCTTTGAACCAAGAGGTTTTTGTCTTAAAGTTGTGTCACTTATGACACAGTGGTGGCCCAGGGAAAAACACTGTTGTAATGTTTGCCATGACATTTTGTAGTAGATGCCATTCAACCCCAGGGACAGAGAGCTTCCCCAACTCCTGTTTTATTTTGTAACAGAGGCATAGATAACAGTTGCAGCCCTTTCACTTCTGGAGGGCAAGACTTTTGGTTACTGATAGGATGGCTCGGATAACCCTTCGGATTTTCAGGAGATCGCAGTTAAAGACTCTGTCAGGGAACTGCTTCCCTTCAAATCTTATTATGTATTTACTGTGCAAATAAACTTTTATTCCTTGTGTGATGACATTTTATATGTTGCGGATTTTTTCTTTATCCATGAATTGTTGTTAGTACGAGTGAGATGCTTTGAGCTTTCAACCTGCATTCAGTCAAGAATCTCAATTTTCAGCTGCTCTTTAAAATTTTGGATAGAAGCATCAGGAATCTTTTGAGTGAAAAGTGCTGTGTAAATGTGACCTCATTTGTATGCTTTTATAAGCAAATCAGAAATGATAAGAAACAGTAATTTTCTCTTAGGTGACCATACCTTTTTCAAAATTATTTACTGACCATTAATGTGAAACTAATATTAAAATCAAAGTTGCTAGTCCTTTCCTTTGTTATATTATGTCCTTCTGATCTTCCCTTAGTCTCTTGTTGAATTTTGTGAAAATTTACATTTTATTTTTCTAATTTTAAAATATTGTTGGATAAAATAATGATTTCACACTAAAATTCCAGATGGAATTTCTCACATTTCATAAAGAGCCTATTTTGGTTTTGGGTTTTTTGGGGGGTTTTGTTAGTTTTTTTGTTTGTTATGCCTTATTTACTCAGTGATAAATCTTAAGTATTTTTGATAACAGCTTGAATTAAATGAACTGGAACTGTTGCTCACAATGGTTGACCTCAACACTTCTCAGAGGATTTTTTTGTTTGTTTCTGACTGTGTTGCTATGTTGGTAGAAAATGGAGAAATTTCCGTATCACAAACTGCACAATTCTAAATGGCTTCTGAAAGCCAGTGACAGGAACAAAATGATTTGCACAATACAATTATCAAATAATATTGTGATCAAAAATTTTTGAACTGTTGCCTTTTCAAGGGTAAGCCCTCTGAAGACAAGCATTTTGAGTTGTAATTGGTTGTAATGCATCTGGCCTTTTACCTGGTGTAGCAAGCTCAAAAACAAAGATATATCATTTCTGTGTTCAATTATTTCATGAACACAGAATTCTTATATCTACAGTCATTGCCTGGCAGCAAAGCATTCATTCAATAGAGGTTTTATACATTCTGAGAACAGATTTGCAACTGCTGGTGATTCTGCTGATAGTCAAGGTATTTAGAATGGAAGATGTTTATCCTTCTTAGCATCTCTCACATAGTAGTAGACTCAATCATCAGGATAACTCAGATAAGATCCTTGTATCAAGCTTTCTAAAAGTGACTAATTATCTCAGATGAACCCATGGTAAATCCACACATATCCTGGTTTTGTTTTTTTAAATTTTCTTTTTTGTTATCTTATTTTTCAGGAACTGCTGAGCAAACTTTCTCTGAAGGTCAAGAGAGAGCTTCAGAGCTTCAGATCAGAGAATATAAATTTGCCAATAAATTCTCAGGATGCTAGTTTAAAAGAGTTACAAATAATTTTAGTGTGAAAAGGACAAGTGAGAAAAAGAAGTCTTTAAATTATGTGGGGAAATCAACAGTTTAACAGATAGAATAAAAAGTAAAAGGAGGTCAATATAAAAAGTACACTAAAAAAAGAAAAAATATAATGAAAACTAGAGGGTAAATTAATGTTCAAAACACATGTTTAGTCACACTGCATAGAGTGCTTTACCACTGCCATTCCTATTCAGCAATATTTTAATGCATTGCAAATGTTCACATAATGCTCTCTGGATTCTTAGGGTCCAAGCTTAAGCCACATAACATGGAGAGAATAAAGAGCTTAAAGAAGAGATTAGTTTACAGGGGTACCAGTTTTTCCTCCTAAGCACTTTGTGAAGTTGTAGATGAAAATGCAAAAGAAATTATTGTACTACTTTTGATCTAACATCTTGTAAAAATTCAGTAGGAAAAATAACTCAAACACCACATGATGCAAAATTATATCAGCAGTTGCAAAATTTAGCAATTTTCTTCTAGAGCTGGGATCATGGCACTCCCAGAAACTGTTTTTAGCCTAAAAGAGTTGAACAGCTAGACAATACAGATAGAAATAATCTGTTATTTACAAGAGTGATTCAAAATGCAAAAGTGATGTGGGCTTTGAGTTTTTCTCTGAGAGAATGTCTCTCTGAGGAGTATAGAATGCCTTGGAAGACTTATCTCCTTAAACAAATGTAGTTTGTGATTTCTTTATACTGGGAATGTTCTTAATATCAACAAAAGTATGAATTATTGATTAAACTTCCATCATTATCAGAATATTCCAATACCCATCTTCCAACCTTTGACACTCTGAGAAATAATTTACTGAGAACATTCTCTTTTGAGGCACCAGCAGTTTAGTTTAGTGCAGCAAATCACATAAATATAAACCTTATTTTACATCTTTCGTTCAGCATTACCTATATGTAAGGATTAGCATAATATTGAATTTTGCATCACACACTTTCTTGGATTAAATGGAAAAGCATCTGGAACCTCCTAGAAAAGAGTCTTATAAAATGATAACAGAGGAATATGCATATTTAAATGTTTACTTGAGATATATGTTTTTGTTGCAGCAAGGAGCTCAGTTTTGGACTGATTTTTCACATTGTTCAATAAAGCTTTTAATTTTTTTATAAATTTACAATTTATAAATGTATGAAGCAAGTACAATTTCACATGTTATAGCACTATTATCCAGCTGACCTAAAAGAAAACCCAGATATATGACACAGATGTTTGAAATAATATGCATGTTTGTGATCATCACTTTTAATCTAGCTTCATAAAGACAAGCCTTGATACTATATATTTTGGCTGGATAATAATTTTTTAACTAGTGGGAAGAATTTTTATATGTGTGACTTTATTATCAAATTGTTCACGTTATCCTTTGTAAATATCTAAAGGCAGAGAGCAGTGACAGTAGCTTCAGATCTACAGTGGCAATTTAATCACACACAGACTGAGAACAACTTATTAAAAACTTTATGGTAGATGAGATTTTACTGAATAGAACTTTATTGTTCATTTTTCATAAAATGCACGTTCAGTGCAGCTACAATTGATACCTCACTGTCCTGGTTTTGGGAAGGGGGTGTGGCTGAGAGCATGTGGCCAGGACTGGATCTGATATGACCTCAGGTCTGTGCCAGGGGCAGGGCAAAAGGACTTTCCCTTCCAGCAGAGAAGGTGGGAAGTCCAGTATGTTTGTTTATGTTCAGCGTTTTTTCCTCATAAATCGTTTTTTTGTGTTATACCTTTTGTTATTACTATTGTTGCCATTACTTTTCATTTTCTTATCTCATTGCTGTCTCTGTAAATTTTTTTGTATCTCAACCAGCCGTCTTCAGCTTTTATGGCTCCCACTGGAGCAGGGAGGGGAATGTCATGTGATCTTTTTAGCTGGAGTATTAAATTAGAGAATATCATTCCCAAACCATGACACTCAAAAAATCCAATTGAACAGGTATCATGTAGAGAAATTCAAGGATCTTCCAGTTTTCCTGAGATTCTACTGAAAACAGACAGAATAAGATTATTTGTTCAAAAACTAATGTGTGTGGGAGTTTGCTTTTTGGGTGTGTTTTGTTTTCATTTGTTTGGTAGGGGGGTTTTTTGTTTCTTTTTTCTTTTTATAACAGTATTTCAGATAGAAAAGGAAAGTGGAGGTAAAATTTGAAGCTTGGGTAGTGGAAGGAGCAGTACTTGTAGAAGGCATTGGAAAGCAGTACAAAAAAGATAAAACACACAACTAAAATACACACACAGAGACAAATCCCAACCATTCAACTCATCTAATAAAGTACAATGTTTCTGAATAGTTCAGACTTCAAATTACTTAGTAGTGAAAACAATGTTCAGAAATATTTTTCTTCCACATAATTACATTGGTAGTGGGGAAGCTATTTAGTTAGAGCTTTGAGAGAAGTTTAACTCAGAACTTTAAACTGCTTGAATAGTTCTATGTTTTGATGTGATGAGAATTTTTAATCAGTAGTTTATTAACATGTGGAGTCATTGCCCTCATATGCTTCTAGAGATTAATATTAGAGTTACTGTGTGTCAATTTATCTTCATTCCTGTAAATAGGATGTATGATCTTTGGGGAAAGTAGGTTTTTGGGGTTTTTTCTATTTCAAGTTTGATACTTTCTTAGTGTGTTGAACAAAATAAATAAGATTTTTTTTTCCCTTGGCTTAAATTACATAAGGCTGAACCTTGGCAGTTTATCTTTTCTGAAACTTCATACTTAAGTTTTTCTTAAAAAAGATTCCATTCCATTCCATATGCAAAATTATTTTTTTACATATTATGCATGTCTGAACAGCCATTATTGTTAACAAGTGGAGGAAGGTACATCTAAAAATAAAGTAGAAAAGCCTATATATTTTGTTACATAATGGAAAACCACACTGAGGTAAATCCATTTACAGCAGTAAAGAAACTTTTGACATGTGGAGAAGTTAGCGTGAGGAATACTTCAAAACCTCTGGAGATTTGGAATTCTTTCCTGCCTTTCATACACATGAATCATTGCACCTTATCATTCTAGGGGGCTGGGGAAAGAAAATAAAATTAAAAAGAAGGAAATAAATTGAGTACCACTAAGAACAAAAAGAAATACTAAGGCACCCTGGTGAGGGAATATTCCCCAAATAACCCAGTGTCATACCTAAGTCCTTTCTAATCTTTATTTTTTTCCGCTTTCTCAGAAGACAATCAGTCTTTACAAAATGACCAGCTCTTTTGCTGATATGAAGAATCCTTTTACTCTTAGGTGTGTTGAACATGCATAAGGAACTGGATTTTCTTTGGAGCTAGGAGTTATATCCAATCTCTGAACACTAGGTCACCTGTCACCTAATAAATTTTCCTTACTCTTTCTCTCTTTAAATATTTAGGAAGTGCAGGACAACATTCATGTTAGTATAACATGTGATCACAATTTCCAGTAGGTCTGTGACAGTTAAATGCAACATACTCAAATGAATTAAAGAAGGAACTTTCTTACTCCCAAATAACCAGTTCAATCTTACACTACAGTTTTATGTTAGTCTTTTTCTCTCCCTATAAAGACCTACCAAGCTAGCAACAAAGCAAGTGCTTGCAGTATAACAAAGAACATCATCTTTTGAAGCTATCAGAATATTACCTTAATGTGCAGTTCTTTTCCAATTTCAGCACCATTTATAGGTATACTTAAACTGAAGGATTAGGATAACTACTTGAGTTTCAGTGTCACGCAAGACATTAAAAAAGTCTTTGCCTCCAACACAGAAAAGGATCAAATATGTCTCTGCTCTTTCTGACTAATGTTTGTTTAATGATTTCTTAAAGATCTCCCATAATGAGCACTCTACAACTTCTCAGGCAATCCCTTTTTAAGTCTCACCAGCATTAGCAATAAAAAGCTTTTTCCCCCTAATGTTTTATTTATAAGTATCTTTTCTGTAGTTTAAATGTATATATTTTTGTCTTTTCCACTATAAATATGAAAAAAATGAACCATTCACAGAAGCCTTTTACATGCTTCAGAGCAGTTATCATACTCCTCCTTGATCTTCTTTAGGATAAAAATTTTCAGACAGCATGTTTTGATAATTTTTATCAATCTCTTGTGCAATTTTCTTAGTAAGTCCCCATCTTTCTATATTACTTTATTTGTGTCTTACCAATGTTGAACAAAGCAGAAAGATTACTTTATGTTCCTGCATACTGTACTGCTGTTTACAAAGCCCAGCACAGCTTTTCAACAACATCATTTCCTTTGTCAGCTTGTTTACAGATTTGATCTACACTAAGCATTGGATCCTACTTAGCTAATTTTTCTTTCTATTGAATAACATAATCTAGTACTTGCATCATTGTGTTTGGTCTTGGTTTCATTTATTTCTTCCCTTCTAAATGCCTCCTCCCATCTAATGCTGTTACTCTCTCATGGAAAACAATTAGGATTAGTCCAGTCTTTTTCTTAAGAAATCTCTATTTTCTTTTCCTTAGTTACTTGTCACATTGGAAATACTTAAAGGTGGGGAGAATTTTTTTGTTGTTATTTGTTATTTGTTTTTCTGTTTCAAATTTAAAATGCTACCTAGTGTTTCTTTCAAAATTTAAATTATATCAGGATTCTGTTAAATATCCCATATGCTCTTTTATTAAAGACATAATCCACGGCTTTTTTCCAAGTGCTCTGGAAATTCACCTGTCCTTCAAAAGTTTGTAAAGAAAATCACTGGAAAACTGAGATCACAAGACCATAGAATCAAAGAATTGTAGGATAGAACATAGAACAGACCAGGCTGGACAAAACCTTGAAGCATTGTCTGGTCAAACCTTTCATGGGAGCGGAAGCCCAAATGAGATAATCCAATACCCTGTTCAACCACAGCTTGGAAACTTCCTGTGATAGGGACTCTGTACCCTTTCACCAAATTATTGTTTATATTATGGAAAATTAGGGTTTTTTGTAGGGATGAAACCTCTCCCACGGCAAATTTCACCTGTTGTCCTCAGTCATCTCCATGTGCCTCCTGGGGAAGAGGGAACCTCCTCTTTGTAGCTGCTCTTTAAGGATTGGAATGGTTTACATGGGTCTATCCTCAGGCTTCCCTTGTCCAGGAAGAAAAGACCTAACACTTATAGTTATTCCTCACTGGGCATGTTCTCCAGATGTTCAACCATCTTTGTTGTCCTCCTTTGGACCTACTTTAGTCTGGCCACACCTTTCTCTAAATTTCATCAGCCAGATGCCTAAATGTCCTACAATGAAATGGCTAGTCAACTTGAATACATTGAATTTATCTAAATAACCTCTATAATTGCTCGGTTATTATAATTTTTTTGTTGTTTTCTCCTTCTGAAAGTGAAAATAATTGTCATAGCTGAGTTCAGTTAGATTGTAAATCAAAAATAATGAGAAAAGTTAGTTCATATATTTGGTATTAGCTATCAATAGCTTTTCTTCTCCACTGAGTGGCACATGAGCCCACTTCTAGCTTTCCCTCCTGGCTTTTGGTTACTGTTGCATCTTTGTGCCTCATTTGATTTTTTTCTCTTAAGCTTGTACTAAACATTTGCAATCATATTTTTAATCTTTGTGACTGAGTTATATATTGAACTCATCTTTTGTATGAATGTTCTTTTATTATACTGCCAAAATTTATTCCAGATTTGTTTTCTTAGACTGATCCATTATAAAAATCTTCAAATAAATGCACTAAGTTTATTGAAGTATATAACTGGACTTTTAGAAATTATTATTTTGATACAATTATATCTGTATTGAATTCCATGAAAGTGCTAATTTTATTGTTACCATCATCCAAGTAACCCTTCGTTCTGAAATTCTCAAGTGGGTCTTCCCAATTGGTACATCTACTTTGTAGAAAACAACACCTAGCTGTCCTAACCACAGTGAAAATTGAAAGTCTTTTAAAAGCACTTTTTCCAGAGCTTGCTGGACAATCCATTCTCTTCTCAGTACATACTTAGGTAAACTTCTTTCTTTCTTTATCACCCTCTTCCTTCAATGACTTCTGCCTTCAAGTTTAGAACTCACAAAGCTGGACATTGTACAGCAGTTTGGCTGACTGACTGTTTAGGGAGATTTGATATATGACATACTAGATGTTTGGAATAAGATGTACGTTATATTTCCATCAAAGTTGTCAGAACTCATCTCTGAGATGTATGGATCTGTAATATACAGGGCATGACAACTAAAGATTGAAATGCCTAGACAGTCATGGAGGAAAACTTAAAAGTTTTGTATTTTAGTAGAGCTTATCTTTGGTCTTACTCCAGTATAATCACTTCCATAAGTGCTAATGACACTGACAATTTTACAAATGTTTTTAAAATGAAAGGTCTTTTCTGCTTTAAATTTTTTTATGTTTTACATATGCCAGCTGGTCTAAAAGAGGATATTAATTTTTATATATATTACCTGTTAAGGGAGAGTGTTTTAAATTATTAGTAGTATTATTATTGACAATATTATCATTATTGGTCATTAATCATTAATTAGGTGATATGTATGGGTGAAAAACATGCATGCATTTCATGTCAACACCATTTTGGCTAGCTCACACTTCTCTAGTGCACATTTTTCTAGATCAGCAATGAACACAGTCATAGCAGCAAATACTAAGAAGGGGAAAGGGGAAGGAATATGAGAGGACAATCACTTAACTGTAAAAGTATCCTTAAGATACTTTTAGGCTTCAGATACCTCAGGCTGTTATTCACTATAGCTGCTAGGACTCCACAGATACAATCTGTCATAGCATGTTAATCAACAAGAACAATAATGTGTTCCATATAATATGTTCCTTAAGATCTGAATAAAATTGTGAACAGCAAGTTCATGCCAAGGGAATAGAAAAAAATTGCCAGCAAAGCTGGGACAAATAAATTTCCCATGGAGAGAAAAGCTAGTTTCTCTGTGCCGGCTAATATATGTGCCAGACAAACAGTTTACAAAAATAGGTTTAGTTTTTTCATGCTTCTGAACTTCCTGGCTTAGAGATGGGTTCTGGGTTCCTGGTGTACTATCCTGTGTCTAACTGTTCCCAAACCAAATGGCTATTCTGGCAGTAGGGTGTGACCTCATTTGACAGTGTGTTTGCCATGCATTTTTATCTCTTTTCATGCATCCTGTGTCTTGGCAGAATGAACTGTTAAAGAAGCTAAAACTAAAGCAGACCCAGTGTTTCTTTTTATATAGCTGAAGGAGACAAATCAATTATATTAGGAAACTGAACCTAGCACAGAGATTGCAGCCTAATTCCCCTTCTGCAGGGAGAGTCAGAGGTAGCTTATGGGAGTGCTTCCCTTCCTCAATATTCCTTCTCACACAAGGCTAACAAAAAGCACTCTCTGAGAGGTGAGAGATCCAAACTCGAACTTCTATCACAATTTAATTCATACATCAAAATGCAGTTGCAGAAAAAACTGGACTTCTTGGTATACCAGTTTGATGTCTGCTCTGCTGTTGTGTGCCCTTTGGTCCTTTTTTTTTTTTTCCTTTTTCCCTGGTGAAAAAAGATAAATGTCTCTGCTTTATTCCATTGCAAAAACACATTGCAATACTTCAGAACTGTTTATGAAATAGGATTCTTATCCTCAGATCAGCTGGGTAGGTTTCTCAAGTTCCTTGTTGTGTTTGATCTTGACTCTCTCATCATATTTTGGAAAGGTTTATTTTCTTCATTATTTTCTTAGGATGAAAATAATGGGAAATTTAAACAAAGAAAATCAAGAAAAGGGCATGGATTTCTCTCTGGCAAATTGTTCTGGCACTAAATATTTTCAAGAAGTCTTGACAAGAGGCATTCTTTACTACAGTAAGCAGTGCCAAGTCCTATCTATTCTCAGGTCTGTGGCTGCAATAAGATGCTGATGCTGATCACAGAATATTCTGAGTTGGAAGGGACCCACAAGGATCATCGAGTCCAACTCTTAAGTGACTGCCCTGTACAGGGATCAAACCCACAACCTTGGCATTGTTTGCACCATGCTCTAACCAAGAGGTAGGCCTTGGCAAACTGACAAATAAAAATTAAAGTAGTAGCAGAGCAAATTCCTTTCTTAAACACTTGTTACTTCCAGCTGGCAAGGAGTTGTAGTCCTAATGAGAAAACAGGATTTAAATGTAATGAAGCTCCCTGGTTTCAGTTGTTTATTTTAAAAAGGTCTCATTCTGCAGAGTGCTTGTTTTCAGTTCCAAGTTTTAACAAGAACTGCATGTGTCACTGTGGGGCCAGTATTATTATTTAAAAAGATAAATCTTATAGAGGAAGATTATCTCAGTTCCTAAATTATCTCTCCATAAATCCTTATAATAAGATTGATACCAGTAAGAAGGGAAGTAGGTATGCTTCAAAACCATCATTTTCTGCCTTCAAAGGAAAATAAGTATTTACTTCTGTGGAAATTTTAACATTTTGGCACTAATAGAAGCTATTATATAATTAACACACTAAAGCTAATAAAGAAATTAATTTAAAAACTCAAAATTATTTGTTTTGATTTGAGCAGCTAAATTTAAAGACATTTTTTCTGCCTTAATATGTAAATGAGCTAAAATTTCAGAAACAAAAAAGCTCAGGTTTTTTTTTTTTTTCTCATTTCCTCCTGTCTTTAATGAACCAATCTTTTGTAAACCCTAAGGTTTCAGTGGCAGCATACTGAAAAACAAACACGAACAGGGTTATGATCAGCAGCATAAAGTCTAGCTGGAATCTGGACACCTGTGGGGGTATACCAGAGATGAATACTTGCCCGTACTGCCTAACATCATTATTAATGACACTGATGATATGACCACACAGATTCTCAGAAAGTTTGCAGATAAGACAGACCTGACAGGAGTAACTTGTGCATTTAGGGTTTAGGCTTGTGCTGCCATTAAGAGGGACCTGGAAGGACTGGAACAGTGAGCCAGCAAGAACTTGAAGAAATTGGGAAGAATAATCCCATGCTGTCATAAACATTGTGTCTAATCATCTGGAAAGCAACTCCTCCCTCCTCTCCCTTCTTCTTTTTCCTTTTTTCTTTGCTTTACTTTCTTTTCTTGATGGCTATATTTCTCTTTTTTAATTGAAGCTACATAATTTACTTACATACATTTAAGCGAAGAATAACATGTACACCAAATGTTTCAGTCACCAGCTACTCATTAAAAAAGCAGAGACTTCTTTCATTGTTTCTGCCGTGAGCCAATAAATAATAAGAAATGTGTTTTTCAGAAAAAGAAAGGGTTCTTTCCAGCTTATCTAACACCATAAGCAAATATATAGCTTATGTGGTTGTAGAGCTGGCTCTTTCTGATACTCTTGTAGAGCCATGTCTTCTGGCTGCTCAGAAACCAGCAGATGGGTTCAAACAGGCTGCAGAGAGCTGTGCAGAAACTCTTCGTCTGTGTACATGAAACAGGGACTGCAAATGGGTGGAGGTTTCTTGGGTGATAGCTGAGGGAAACAATTACTATGGCTATGTTTAGATATTGCTTGATCTTTATTTTTATTGCAGAGCATGTGAATATATGTGAATAATTATCACATTCTTTTTGTTTGTTTTTTCCCGTTTTCCAAAATATTTCTAGATCTTTGTTCCCTAAAGCTTCTCTAGTACAAGAACAAATCAAATTAAGTGCAACCTGAGTTATATTTTATTTTTATGAATAAAATAAAAGTCTTGACTCTCAGACCTCTATCTTATGCTCTAGAGTGCAACTCTTACTGCTATCTTTGCAGCTAAGTTGCATGCATATCAAATAGGTAGAAGAAAACTTGTTATTTTCTTTGTGTTTATTACACAGTGGAAAAGAGAGAAGGAAAGATTAACAATAAAATTACTTTTATTTCCCAAATGTTGTGTCTATGATAAACTTTTATATCAGTGTTATCCCTTTGAAGTACATATATATACAAGTGAAAGACAAAATTGTTTTGTTTTTTCTTTTCTTTTTATGTAAGTGTTGCTGAGGCTTACTAATTAAAATGGTAATTGTCTGTCACTAAAACAAGTTAGTTACAGAAACTTGTTTGTGTAGACTGATGAGCAAGCTAAAAATGTCACTTTTCAGAAACTAGCTACTGCCAACATCCTCTTGGTAGGTTGAAAGTGACTGAGGATGGAAAGTTTGCCAAAAAAGCTGGTCTCTGAATTTCTTTGGTCAGAATCCAAAACACATCATACTTAATTCCTAAGCCAAAGAACTAAAAACTAAAAAGATCATATTTAATACTACCTTTTAAAATATGCTTACAGATTTAACTTAAGGTTTTTAATTGTGTATAATAATAGACTAGCACCTCCTGACATCTTTAAAAATACTCTACCTCCTACTAAAATCATTAGAACCATGTATTATTCTAATAGGCAATATATAAGATTGTAACAAGGAAAGAAACTAATGAATGTATCAGTCTTGCTATCTAAATATCTTGTTATTTAAGTATCTTGCCACTGCATCAGAAGGGGGTTTATTTCCTTAAACCTTCAAGAATTGTTTTCTCAAATTAAGATACATATCCTTCAGTTCTTCACCAAGATTCAGTTGATTAGAAGCTTATGTAGGCATTATAAAGCAAGTAAATATTTTATTGATTGAGTTGATTTTATTTTTTAATGGATTTCTTAGTGGATGGCATTATTAAAATGAAAGGAAATGGATGCTGAAAATCATCAGTATCTGATCTCCTGGAGCAAATCCAATGGAGAGAGACAAAGGTGATCAAGGGACTGGAGCATCGCTGTTACCAGGGCAGGCTGAGGGAGCTGGGCCTGTCACCTTGAGAAGAGTTGAGTGAGGGGGAACCCCATCAATGTCTGTCAGTATCTGAAAGGAGGGTGTCAAGACAATGGAGCCAGGCTCTTCTAAGTGGCACCAAGCAACAGAACAAGAGGCCAAAACTGATGCACATGAAGTTGCACTTGGACATGAAGGAGAACTTTACTGTACAGGTGGCTGAGCACTGGAACAGATTTCCCAGACAGGGTGTAGAGCCTCCCTCACTGGAGATACTCATGGAGTGTCTGGATGCAATCCCATGCAGAGAACTGTGGTCCCTTAAAACCTAACCTATTTGGTGATTCTGTGATCTGAGTGCAATTGTGTATTGCTAGAATTAACCACACATGTGAAATCAAGTTTAATATTCATACCCAGTTTACTTAGTTTACTCAGCCACATAGGTAGCAGATTTAGATAGCCAGATTAGTGAATATCCTTTGTTGAACAAATATCTATTTGTTTTAACTGAATGATGAATTGTCTTTTTGGTCATCTCAGAAATGCTGTGAAATACACAGTAAGTTAACAGTTTAACAAGCCAATATTTTCCTGCTGTTCTTCCTGGAAACACAAACTTACCTTTAACAATAGCTAATTAGAATAAATAAAGAAATCATAGAAATCATTATATCTGTAAAGTTTATGAATGAGATTTCAGTATTCTGTATCAACACAAAAATTCAGTTTCTGAGTCAATCTTCCCTACTTGTTCCAATTTTGTGCAGTTCCCAGGAAGATGTTTTTATTGGAAAAAGGAAGACATCTTTGGGGATTTTATTTAATCTGTCTTGGGAATATGAGAGATTTTGCTGAAGCATTTTGATTCCTAATTAATTTGTAATAGAAAACTGAGTTGAAAATAGATTAAATTATTTTTCAAGGCCATTGTAGCGGTTTCACATTCACCTGCTCGCCTGCTCACACCAGGCGAGAGTGTGGTGTAGTGGTTTTATGAGAATAAGGATTAAGAGAAATGCAAAACAGGCCTAAACTTCAAAGATAAAAATAGTTTATTAACAAAAGACAACAGAATCAAAATCAACCCTCAGGTGGTTTCTTCTTCCTCCCCCCCAGCCCCTCACCCATGATGGTTCCTTTCTCCCACCTCATTTATCTTCCTTTACTACCATCCTTCTCACCAACAACACAGAGAAACAAACTTAGAAAACCCCTGGTCAATTTACCACTCTTGAAATAGGCTTTCATCAGTCCAATTGGAAGAAGAGTCTCTCTTGTCTCACCATGGAGATTTTTCCCACAAGAAGCATAAGTCTCTTGTAGAATCCATATCACTGTGAACTCCCGCCCAGAAAGGATATTAGTTCACATGTGACACAAGTC
>VZTR01024232.1:223182-242015 GCA_013400775.1 Chaetops frenatus
AACCACAAAACCATGGCTGAAATGCAAAGAGTAAATTTATTTCATTGCCTTGCTAACTGGAGGATCCTGAAGCAACACCTGGGCAGAGACCCACAAGTGGGAACTCTGGCAGTGCTAGGCTCAGTCAGAGCAAGGCAGGGCTGCTGTTTGCACCAGCTTAGCAAGGGCCTGAGCATGCAGTGTTTCCTACCATAATGTGATCTCCTCTGTGCTTTTTGTGATCTCTGAGCTTTGATCTCTCTCCCAAGACAGGGGACATGTCCATGAGAGTGCCTCCAAGTCTCTGTAATCACCTATGTTATCTCTACACAAAGATTTTTACATCTCAAAACAGAGAGAGGATAAATAGCCACAGGCATAATATAATGAGATTTTCCACACTATTATTTTCCAGACCTCAGCACTGCCACCTGCAAGCACACTTAAGTGAATCTACCATCCTCCTGGCCATTCTGCTTTTAACACTTTCCTTCCAGGAACTTGGCCTCCTGCTAATTTAGGAATGCCTGCTCATAAATTCATCCATTATTCAATCTTCTAAGAAATATGCATTTTTCCTTGTATTTTCAATTTATGACTCAAACAGTATTATTTCACTACTGTTATGTCCTATGAGATTATTTAAGTTTCCAAGGGAGACAGACTTGTTAATAAATCGGGTGTGGGAGACAGATTTTCTTCTCTGATGATTAAAAGTCTAATCCGAAATCTATTTCGCATGGGATATTGGATCACTGAATTCAGTGTCCTTTAGATCTTACCTTTTTCTGTTTGTTTTTTCACTCATCATCTACAGTTTTGCATTCACCTTTTTTTTTTTTTTTTAAATCTGTCTTATTTACTTAGATATCAAGCTGTTTAGAGTTCTTGCTAGTAAGGCATATAGTCTTGTTATGTGTCTCTATAGTGCCTAAAACAACAAATTGAGAACTCTAAATACTTTTGCAAGAGACAATTTTAAAAAGTTACTTTGTCTGGCTGAAGAGTTCAGGTGGCAGTGACATAAGTCAGAAGTTCAGTTCAGGGACATAACGCAGCAGCTCTTATTACAGGACATGATTCTATTGTACTACATCTACCTGATGGCCTGAGTCTGTGTAAGTCTTGTAAAATATCTGAGACTGTGACATCACTATTATTTGCTAATTTTCACTACAGCATTATTTAGATGTTCCAACCACCGAAGGTCCATTGCACTAGGAACGAAACAAACAAGCAAGAATGCAGTGTTGCTGTTCAGAGAAGTGCATTGTTGTCTAAGGTAAGATGAACAAAAAGTGAAAAATCAAGCACATAGAGAAAAAAAAAGCAAGACAATTTATGCCTCAGGATAATGTGAAAACCAGGAATAGTGCCCTATCCACCAGAATATACTCCATCTCATTTGCTATTTTTATTTACGGGTCAAGTACTATTGATATTAAGTATACTATTATAAAATTCTATTATCGTCAAACTAGTGATGATAGAAATGGAATTTCTTTTTGTGAAGTTTCAGCAAAACAATAATTTTTAAGTTACTCTGATACAAAAAACACTTTTCTTTTACTTTAGAAAATTACATTCAATTAACTGAAAAATTATTGCAGCAAGAAACCTGAACTTGGCCCATTTTGTGAATATCCTAAAGAAAATAGTAATGCAGATATTTTCAAGTCATCGTGAGAAACGCTTAATGTGGCCAATTTCCCACATGTGCAGTAAGATCTTTAATCATGGTTTCTATTTTGAGAAGCAATTAAGGATTTTAGAGTTTAGTACTGGAAAACTTTGAACTCTACCAACTTTCTTCTCACTTTTGGGTGGTCATTAAATGAGGAAATGGTGTTGTAGAAGATATTGACCACTTATTTTGACAAATCCTTTTCTCAGTTCTATTTTCTATTCCAGAAAAAGGTTGAACAGGATCTCTGAAAATCATCTAATCCACACCTCTGCCCATATCATGGCCAAGTGAGAGGAGGTTGCCCATGGCCTTGGGCAGTCAATTTTGAGTATCTTCAAAGAAGGGGATTCCACAGTCTTCCTGGACTACCTGCTACAGGCTTTGACAAAATTCACAGTGAAAATTTTTCCCTAACTGAATATATGTTTTGGTAGCTTTTGTCATTGGGTTCTGCCCTTTCATAGTATACATCCATGAAGGGACTGATTAGAGTGGGCCCAGAGGAGGGCCATGAACATGATCAGAGGAACAAGTATTCTGTAAGAGAAGGCTCAGAAAGTTGAGATTGTTCAGACTAGAGGAGAAGGCTTCAGGCAGATTTCATTGTGGCCTTTCAGTAGTTGAGAGGGCCTTATAAGAAATATGAAGGAAGCCACCTACCAGGGCCTACAGTGACAGGACAAGGAGCAATGGATTTAAACTAAAAGAGGCTTTTCGTTGGATATAAAGAAGAAATCTTTTATGATAAGACTGGTGAGACACTTGAACAGGTTGCCCAGAGTATGGATGCCCCTTAATCATTGTAATTATTCAAAGTAAGTTTAGATGAGGCCTTGAGCAACATAATCTAGGGAAGCTGCACCTGCCTAGGTGATATTTAAAGGTTCACTGTACCCAAACCATTCCATGGCTTTATAATATGTCCAGTACAGCCAGCATTAGAGAGCTGTCTGCAGTAATATCCCACCTTAGATGCCTTCTTAAGGTTAAGAACAAAGCCTGTTTTCTCCAGTCTTTTTGAATATTTTGAGTTTCCAGTGTATTTCACACTGTCCTTTCTTGTGGCTTCCCTATATCTGTGACATCCCTTTGAGAATAATGATCAGAACTTTTTAGGGCATGCTCTAAGGCATTTCATCATCATTTGAAGCACTATTTGAACATATAATATATGAGTTTCTATACTTTTCATCATGTATAAACTATATTATTTTTATTTATTATTTGAAAAATTTTTACTGGTTGCACCTTACATCATTTTGTTCTGGTGAGTACTTTAAAAGAACTGGTTATTAAATTGTGCCTTTTCATTTTGTCTGTCCCTATAGTCTATTTTATTTTCTGGATATTGAAGTTGAAGGATCATTTTTTCTATTTCCTTGCTCAGTTATTATTTCACTGTATTTTCTAATATTGTCTATTCCCACTTAGAGGTATATTTGCTTCCTTCTTTCAGTAAACTTTCTCGGCTAGTTTCCTTCTTTCTGCCACTCTGATGAGAAAATAAAGGTCTGCGTTACCAAAAATGCAATGATTCTAGATTTGCATAGCATGAGAGAGCAGAATCTGTCATCCTTTATCATAATAATCACAGCTCTATACTAATTATCATCTGATCTTAAAGCTTGTTTTTAGGCTGATTCATCTTGACTTCTTCCTAATTAGTAACATCAGATCCAATGGTACTGCCCATTACAAATTCAACTAATGTAGTCATTCACCTTTGAAAATGCCAGTAATAGCTGAAAACGTTGCTTACTGGATGACACATTTGAAAATTTGCAACCTTCCTAGTGTTTCATTTATGTCATTTTACAGTCCTTGAATTTTAACTTAAATGTATTACATTTACTTATAGACTTTTCAATGGAGCCCAATGGAAAATTATATTCTTTTACACTTTGAATAATGCATTATTTTTACATGCGAATTTTAAAGACTCTAACTGGTATTCCAAGGATTGTTTAGAGACTGATAATTTTAATACTGCAAGGTGATTGTTTCTAAAAATATTTATGTGGATTATGTGACATCAGTTAATGCGGTATGTTTTATAAATCAACTCAACAGTTATCCATGATAGCATCACATTTCATTTGGACTTTTATTGACTTGGTGTCTAAGACAGATTTAAGCTGCTTATGTTTCTCTCACTGAAATTCTAGAAATTAAACTAATTTTTCTGCAGGTGTTTAGTAGTTTAAATTATTTTTTTAGGACTAATAGTTGAAAAGTAAAATTTTCTACTAGAGGAATGAAGTCTGAGATAGGAAATGCTTCTGTTCATTGAGACATATGATGATAAACAGGAATACTTCAAGAGAATTTTCAAAGAAAATTCTTCAATTTTTGTCATTGCATTTTCTTGGCTGCATTTCAGTCTCTGCTCATTTTATTTGCTTTCATCACCCATACTGTGAATTTTCTCTTCTCTGTAGACTTCTTTATTGCATTAGACTTCCATTACACCTGCTGTTTTAAAATATCTTTTAACAAAGATGTCACATGTCAAGCTTAGCAAATTTAGCCTTGTTCTACTATCAAGTATAAAATTAATTCACAAGAAAATGCAGAAACTTCATGTACAATAAACATTCTCCCACCACTCAGACTGAATCTGAAAAAAACTAGGAGATCTTTTCAATCAATTCAAACAATAAAAACCCAATTAACCTCTAGTATTTGTCCATCCTGTAGCTAGCTTTTGTTAATCAGAAATATTTCTGTTGAGACATTCCTTCTTATTATTTTTGCAGAGATTTAATCAAAAGAAATATGTATAGTTCCAACTGGACAAATACTTTCAAGTAGTGTAAATTACAGTCAGTAATGAGTGACTCATGTATTTCCAATAATAATTAGAAGTTTTTGTAAGACAAAGCATGTGTGCTTGATGGTACANTTTAAGTCTACAGCAAATATAGTGTGTTTGAAACTCCTCCCATCCTTCTCACATTCTTATGTCCCTCAAAAGCATAACTGAATAAATTATCTGAGTGGATATTAACCACTTGGAAAGATGAGAAAGAAAAGAAGAGAAACAGGGCAACACTTGTTGCAGATCTGAGGGCAATAACCTGTTAACATCAACAGGCAGCAACTGCTCATTCTGCATTTTTAGTGAAAAGATGTGTTCAAATTGGCCTAGATGCATGTTTAAGACTTCAGAAGGGTCAAGTCACAGGTAAAACAAAGGATAATTAGTTGCTGGTGCCATAGTCAGCAAAGGTGATCTGGCTAATGAATCTCAAACAGGGTGTGGGACCTCACCTTGGCAGCTTTTGGCAGTGACAAAAAAAGGCAACTACAGAATTCTCTCATTTGTCCTTGTGGGTTGAGATAGTATTATCTAGGTGATACACATGAATCTAACTGGAATTGAATGTTTCTCAAGTGCACTTTGCAAGCTGAATCATCATGAACGTTGACAACATCACAGAAAAGAAAATGCAGACAAAAAAAAATTAAACTTGGTAAATCACATCCCCCAGGCTTTCCTGCAGTGGAACATCATGTTGCAGCGATTGACTAGAAATCCCCTTCTTGCACTGACTACTTGCAGTTGTTAAGGAAACCAAGGGAATTTGAACATATATGATCTTGCTCCAAGTGTACAAAGATTGATGTACTGCAAGTGTTTTATTATACTGAAATAGAAAGTGTCAGTGAGAAAAATCTACGATGAGAAATCATTTACCAGGAGGTAAAAAACCAAACCAAACCAAAACAAAACCAAACAACAAAAAAGAAAAAAGAAAAAAGAAAAAAGAAAAAAACAAAAAAAAAGAAAAAAGAAAAAAAATTAAAAGAGGTTTTAAAATTCTGTAGTATTTTAAACAAGATTAAAAATAAAGAAATAATTTTCACAGGACCATCTGTAGAGGTTCCTTTACTCTTGTGCCCTCCAGATTCTAGTTTTATTCTATAACACAGATTGAATTCTTCAGAAAACCCCCTGCTAATTCACACAGTCCTGTCTAGGTGCCACATGAAGGGTAAGGCACATTAAAAAATATAATATACCTGTTTCAAAAAGACTGTTTCCTGTAAATTTTACTCCTGATGGGACCTTGACATCTGCAGAGAGCTATTCCATAGGTTCCACCTGAGCTTGCAATTATGTGGGAGTATTTCCTGGGAGGTGTGATGTGTCAGAGGGCTTTCAAGGCTACAAAAAAAGAGAATTGAACTTCAGCATAAGGGGTGTGGAATGTGTGCATAACTTCAGCTCATTCTTGCTCAAGTTTCTCACCACAAATACCTCAGGAAATTTTTTCTTGTGAAACAGTGACCATTTCTACTTTGGACCAATTACATACTAAACCTTTGTCTGGAATACTAATTATCTCCCATTTCTCACACAGTGTAATTTCCACTTTATCTGGAAAAGAGCTTGGTTTTTTTACCCAAATTCAGTTACTCTTACCAAATATACCAACATATAATGATGTTACTATATCTTTTTAAGGCTTATAAAATGATACATATAGGAATGGGCAAATATAATGACAGCTATAAAGTACTCATCCTGAAAAATAGACATGAGAGGAAAAAAAGTAACATATTTCATAATTTTATTTATAATTGAATGTTCACTTCTTTTTTGCTTTGTCATTAATTCTATTGTCATTGTCACAGAAACAGAAACAGAAAAACATGAGTGTAGCAAAACCCGTATCATAAGCTGTATTATATGTTGCTTTCTGTTCTTCATTCATTGGAGAAATTTTTGTAAGGCTTGTATACTCCTGTCATGTTGTAAAAACAAAGCCCTGGATGTTGACAGTGATATGTATTTCTTTCAGCTTACTTCTGGCTTGATGAAAGAAAAACTGTTTGGGGAATATTTCTCATTCAATATTCAGAAACCACCTTCTCAAAACACCAATATTGTACCTACCTGTGAAAAGCAAAGTGAAAATTGTAATCTGTGATGACTGTAATTGCTTACAGCAAATGCATCCCCAGAAGTGGCAGGGCAACTTGAAACCTCCAGTGTAAGTGCTGCCTTACTCAATTATTGACCTACTTTGGAGTTGAGAAAGACAGAAAGACCTCTTTGGCTAAAATAATACATTGCAGGAATTCTCCAGTCCCTGTAATGAAGCATAAAGAGGGTTGGAGAATGTTACAGACATGAAATAAATAATAATTTTAAAAAAGAAAACCTCCAAAAGAAATTTAATGTGGTATCCATCACCCAGATTTAACTTGGAAGTTACAGTACTGTATTATAATTGTATTGGTTATTAGCACTTGGCTAAACACAGGATTTAAATAATAATTTAAGGCAGGAGTGGGGGAGGATGCAGGTAACTGTAAAAATCTGGATATTTTGTACAAAGGCACTGGAAAAGTGACTAATATAATATCATGGGTCACCTTTTATTTCATCTTGTAGTTTATGTCTTTGCAATTTTGGGGAAAATGTCTGTGTGTAGAGATGCCACTATTAAAGAATAATTTTCTTCTATTTTGTAACAGCTTCTAACACAGTACAGTCAAATTCTATTAGGTAACTGCTGGGAATATGTTGACTTCATTGATTTGTAAGAATATATTGAGCAAAAACATAAAAACTGTAGAACAAGAAGGACTTTGGATAATCTAGTATCCAAAGTTATTTGGATAATCTTTATACAGATTGGTAAATCTAGATATGAAAAGTAGTCAGGCTTTTTTTCGGTCCTTTTACTTTGAAAGATGATTTCAAAATGACACTGGTTAGAAATCTCTCTTCCTTACTTTTTGCCTAAAGATACTCTTGCTGGTTGGCATGCATTTTTGTCTGTGCAACCAAGTCCTTGTTACTTGCCTAGATATCACAAACCTGTGATGAAATTCACTTATTTATTAAAGGATTTATTATATAGCAAGGAGATTGGTCAGGTGACCCAACTGACTTTATTAGCATAGCACTAATAATTCAGTGATTTCTGTAGAAATAGTGGAATTTTTTTAAATATAAGGTATAAATCCCATTTTCTCACCAATCTTCTTGACTTATTGTGTCACTAAACAGAGTTCAGATCTGTCTTTTACCAAATGAATGTTTTCAAAGTAATTTTATTTAGAGACTGCTTCACTGAACTTTTTTTCCCCCCAGAGGATGAAACTATAGTTCTGCTTTCCTTCTTTTTGATTTGGAGTTACTTTGAACAAATATTTACTAGTCTAGACACTGCTGAAGACAATAGATCCAGTGGTTATATCAAGGCTAGCATTTCAAAGCCCTATGCAATTATCTTAATCAAAGTTCAATCAAATTTCATTAGACTCTGGCACTCTTGTTCCTGCAGCAAGGACAGAGCAACAGATATACATGGAAAACGTCTGATCAAGGGGTCTAACTTTAAATATATCAGAATGCCCCATTTAATTTCATGAAATTTGATATGCTAAAAAGAATCTTTCTTTAAAAATGGGATAGTCATGGTCTCTTATCAGTAACTGAATATTTCTTTTCCAAATGTACATCCATAATGTATATTTTTAATTCTATACCTGTGTCAAACATTCACAGAGAAGTCAGAAAAGCAAAATATGATACATGTAAGTAAAATTACTAACTTTCTTTGGTACATAAATTAAGGAGATTGGTTCTTTCAAAAGGACTAAGTGACCTATTCCCAGCAAAATCTGCCCATCAAACTTTATATTTCCTTGAGAATTGGTTTCAACTCCTGAAGTCAACTTTTAGGTCTGATCAGTTTTACCACTATTCTCCTAAAAATATTTTCTGTACTTGCACAAAACAGATGTAGGAAATTATCTATCAGCCCTGGAGTTTTTCTTAATACTTGGAAACCTTCCATCTTTATGGAAGCTGGGTGAGGGAACCAATTCTCAGTGATTCTGACCTACTTGATCTGAACTAACTCCTCCAAACAGAACAATGAGTAAAAGCTACATCAAGAAGATTGGAAGGATTCAAGCTCTAAATCTGAATTTAAGCTCCTTCTCACAAAAATCTGTGTATAGAAGTGAGGGCATATTCACACAAATTTTTATAAAATACATTTAATGGATAGTATTGTACAGGATTGTTCACACAGTGATTTGGAAATAGAGATTTTGAACCTTAGATATAAAATAACAGAGATTAAGAAAAGAATTTAATAAATTGGCAATGCACTCATAAATGTTCTCTGACTCCATAATTCACAGTTCTGATAGACTAATAGATATTATTACAAATAAAGCATTAGAAAATGGTACAAAGCTAAAAAAGACACTGAATTTCAGGCTTGATTCTGGTTTAGCTAATTCTTTCTATTACATATTTCTTGTTTCCATTAAGCTTATTCCTATTAGTCACTACTTAATCACAACCAGGTTATGCTCATTTAAGTGGGATCTGTGCCTGCATAGGAAAATGAGATGTGCTTTGGTATTCAGACTAAAATCTTTCCCCAACTGTTTCAATTGCATTTTATCATTTATGTCCAGATGATAATTAGCCACCATTTTTTTGTACGACATTACAATAATTTCTGGCAAATATTTTCATGTCATATTCATAAGGAAATTTTTTCAATAAAAAATGCTTAGAATATATTGAAAATAAAAAATATTTGTGGCTTTATGAGAATATCCACAAAAGTCATATGTTTCTTCTTGTGTATGTGTAAGTAACCTTACTGACCCTTCAAAAAGAAAGACTTATTTGATGTTGTTAAAAGATTTAACAAGATGGGGTTTTTTTCTCCTGATGAGAGAGTACAAAGAACTTTCAGGTGAAAATTCAACAGAGATGGTGCAAGTTCATATTTCATTTCTAAAAGGTAGTCCCTGATGTGGCCACTTCTTGTAGCTTTTTTTTTTTTTAACCCTTTATTTTTCCAAACTCTAATATTGAAGTTAAAAGATTTTTTTTAATCAATTGAA
This sequence comes from Chaetops frenatus, assembly GCA_013400775.1. Lineage (NCBI taxonomy): Eukaryota > Metazoa > Chordata > Aves > Passeriformes > Picathartidae > Chaetops > Chaetops frenatus. The sequence continues at coordinate 232,736 of VZTR01024232.1, forward strand.
CTATAATGAAATACATATTTACAGTGGTTTATTTATAACATCTGAATTATTAAGCCTCTTTTATTGTCTGTAAAATATTTAAAGAAAAATAACCCAATATCCATTTATTTTCTTTCTCTGATATATAATACTATGGAGTTAGACAGTTTGGTGATATTCTGTGGGGAAAAGGCTGGTCCAATAATTCCAACACCAAGTAAGAAAATTTGTAGCTGGGTGATTCTTTGGCACAAACTTCCACTGTAACCTAGTAAGAACTTTCTCAAACCTCTAGTAGAAAAGGATTCAAATCCTTGCTCATCTAACCTTCCTCTTCAATAACGTTCAAATACAAATCAGTATCTTGCCAAAAATTGAATGACTGAAGCAAAAATAGAGTTCTTGCTTGATGACTTCTCATTTTTCACCTTTATCAGCACTTCATGTGCCTCCCATTTTCCTGTTTATTCAACATTTCCATAGAAGTCAACACCGATAGAACTGACCTATACATTATTATTATGGACTATTTATCAGCACTTCATATGCCTCCCATTTTCCTGTTTATTAAATATTTCCATTAAAGTCAACACTTATAGAACTGATGTACATATTATTATTATGGACTATTCTGACTGCTTAAAATCTGTGGTTATTGAGAGTTCCAGATTTTAAAAAATGGTTAACTGTGAAAGGAATAACATTAATATCCCTGCTTTAACACAAGAAGGCAATCTATAATACTTCTAGCTTCAAAGGATACCAGCTGGTTTATAATAGATGTTTCATGGGTTTTATGTCATCCTGCCCAATGTGCTTCTCATCACTCCATCATCATAATTAGCTTTTCAATTAGCAGGTTTGTGTTTGTACAAGATTAGCAGCAGCTGAATCAAATTCACTTTGCTCATGACAGCAACCTTTGCAGTGACTACTGCTATTAAATAACATAATATAAACAAGAGAAATAAGCCTTCAAGAACAAAATTTCTGCTTTCTCCATCCCACTCAAGTTCAAGATAATTTTGTTCACACTAAATCTATGTATGTTGAACAAAAATGACCTTGGAAAAATCCTCATGCATTCCTACCAAATTAGTTTTCTATGCTAATTAAAATTAGCACACAAATAGAAATAAAAATTTAAAAAATTAAAAATACAATAAAAAATATCATGACTAAAAGTAAATAAATTATTTAATATGGAGATTTCTAGTATTATTAATAATATGGGCATTGTATCCTAAATGAAAATCTTTGCCGAATAGTACTGAAGAAATCTTTAACAATATAAACAGTAAAGTTATTGATAAAAGTGATTTTAATTAAACTTTACTTTGCTTAGTTATCTACCAGATAGAAGCAGACATCTTGTATCAGTCTTAGATGCTGTTACCTAATAAATATAACTGAAATAATACAGGCTTCTGGTAATGAAGATCTCACTGTACATGCAAGTTTTTCCTTGATGAACATATCAGGAGTTCTGAAATTATCTGAAATAGCTGATTCATGACCTTTGGTTGGTTAAATATAAAAATAAAGACTTAGGAAATAGTCCATGCAGAATCATAGAATCATTGATTATGCTGATTTGGAAGGCATCCTTCAGGACCATCAAGCCCAACTCCTGGCCCTGCACAGGATGTCCCGATAGTCACACCATGTGCCAGAGACTATTGCCCAAACACTTCTTGAACTCAGTCTTGGTCCTGTGATCACTTCCCTGGGGAGCCTGTTCCAGTGCCCAGCCACCCTCTGGGTTAAAAACCTTTTCCTGATACCGACCCTAAACCTTCCCTGATTCAGAATCATGCCATTTTCTTGAATCCTGTCGCTGGTCACAAGAGTGAAGAGACAGGCACGTGCCCCGCCTTGTGAGGATGTTGAAGACTGCAATGAGGTCTTCCCTCAGTCTCCTCTCCTCCAGGCTGAACGGATCAAGTGACCTCAGCTGTTCCTCATAGAGTTTCCCCTCCTTCACCATCCCTCTTGTCCTCCTTTAGATGCTCTCGAGCTTAAAGTCTTCTATATTGTGGCACCCAAAACTGCCCCCAGCACTCGAGGTGAGGCTGTCCCGGTGCAGAGCAGAGCAGGACAATCCCCTCCCTTGCCTGGCTGGCGATGCTGGGCCTGGTGATCCTCAGGAAAAGGTTGACTCCTGGCTGCCAGGGCACTGCTGACTCATGTTCAACTTGGCATCAACCAGGACCCCCAGGGCCCTCTCCACAGCACTGCTTTCCAGCCTTTCATTCTCCAGGATATACACATAACTAGGGTTGCCTCTTTCCAGGTGCAGAATCCAATGTATCTCCACCCTCTGGACCTTTTTTTCCCCAACTATTATCTAAAACACAAAAGTCAAAACAGTTTTTTAATATCTTTTAATATTTATTCAAGTTACTCTGAATATTGAATGAAAGTTGGTTTATAACACCATGCATGAAGAGGGAAGCTGTCATAACTGTGTATGTGAGTATTGTACTGTTCCTGAAAACTATTAGGGAAAAAAAACTATTCAAGTGAGTTTTAGAACCACTTCTCTCTGTGTGACTACCTAGAAATGATTACTGATTATTATTTCATTGGAATTTTAAGTTCCTTTAGTAACTGAAACTGAAGACATGTCTTGTCTACAATGTGTGTGTAGATTTCTAATTTTGCATAACCAGTACTGAAAGTGTGTACTACCAGATATTACCATATATATATATCAATAGTTAGATCTTGTCTGTGAGTGATCTTGGACATTCTTGCAAGAAAAAAAGGTTTGTGTCTCTGGGTCCAGGACATCAGTGTTATATTTATTTGGAATCTGCAGTGTACTGTAGCCTATAGAGATGCTAGGGTTAAACAAAAATCAATCAACTTAGAATAAATAAATAAATAAATAANCTATTTGGTTGTGTTACTCTTCTCAATTTACACCTGTTACACTGATACATCCAGAGTAATTCTTATACCAAGTTAATTTGTTTACAGTTATTTCACTTATATTTAACTTAACGTGCATCATTTTGCTTCTACTAATCTCATTAAGTTAACATCCTTTTATGAGTGTGCAGAGTTGGTGCTGGAGACTGAAATACAGAGGGAAATTTAGGACCTCACATCTACCTGAAAAATTTGGAGAAGGGGAAATATGAGATTTAGCTATCAAAGATCTTCATATACCATCCGTCTGCAACCTCAGCATAATAGTCTCTGTTTTCCTTTTTTCTACAGATCCTTTGTATTCTCCATTCTGTCCGGTTCACTCCTGAAAATGTTATTAGCTATATCTGTTTCTCTTGGTAAAAATCCATTTTCCATTCTGATGTGGTAAAAGAGCAGATCACTCTGGTAACATTAAAAGAGTTATCTTTCTTTTTTGAATATAGTATTCTACACTGCAAATAGCTGTAAGCTATTGTCTGTGACACATTTTGCTTATATGTGTCTAGGGTAGAGAACTGTATTTCCTAAGCTGAAATATTGAATAGAGAATATAAATGTTTTCAGGCATGTAATCCAACACTCTCCTTGACTCTTTTTTTCTACATTCTTTTAGATTATTTCCATTCCCTTATACACTTTGTCAAGTTCCTGGGAAAAATTCATAATTTGGTTATTTCATTATCTTTGCAAGAAGAAGAGTTTCCTAAGCATTGGATGGGATGGATTCATGAGAATGGTTTAACATGGTATTTTGAAAACAATTTTCTCAATTAAACTTCCAAGATAATTTTAATATCAAAAATGAATAAATTTAGAAGACATCATATTGCAATTTGGTCAACTTAAGTTCTCTTTTAATTAATTCTTTTATTTGAGAAAAGATATTTTTCCAGCAGAGAGTTAATTCAAACTCTTGCATTTGTTAAGGCTCAAATCTAAGTGGTGATTTGGTGATTTTGTTAATTTTGTACAACTCAACATTTTAATTCCAAAAAGCATAATGTAACTAACAGAGCAAGAATACACTTAAATATGATCTATCTGCTTCTATCTTCTAATTTTGCTCATAGAGCAGTCACTACTTAGCAGATTAATTCCTATTAACATGTGAATAATGCTCCCTTTTTATTGGACAGCAAAATGCTCATGGGTGTATATTCTCTATTCATCAAAAAAGATCATTTAAACTTAAAAAATATCACATTGCTAATTTAAAAATCTCTTTGTTAACCAGCTTTAAACAGCTTTCAATATCATTTGGTTGAAATTTCTGAAGCTGCATACTCTCATGTTATTAAGTGGAAAATTTTTTCAAAATAAACACTTGAGAAGCATTCACTGTTCATCTTCTAAATCTCTGGGGTTGGTAGTGAATCCTGTGCTTGAGAACTTAAAAGATCCTCTTGGAGATCTCTATCATTCCTCTTGAAAAAAATTGCAAGGAGTTACAGTCCCACAGCAATGGCCTCTGACACTCCTGTCAGGGGCAATTCAGTGAAAGTTTCAAACATGTTGACATAAAATTGTTTTCCATTAATAAGATAAAATAAAATCATGTTTCTGCAACTATAAAATAAGGTTGGTGCCAATTCTCACCACATTCACTTGCTTAGTTCTGAACTGTTATAGTGTTTCAAGAAATTTAGGGTTGAACACTCTTCAGATCATTTCAGATAACATCAACAATCTGACCACATTTTGTGAATTTTAGACCTAGTCAGCAAAATTTACTCTGTCTGGGTAGAAATGACCACACTGAAAAAATGCAGCAAGTTTAGAGGACATGGACACATCCCTCACATTTCTCAATGCATCATGAGGAAACAAATGGTGAGGATACTCAAGGAAGACTTCAATCACTCTTTCACAACCTGGATCTTTGAAGCAGGAAGTAGAGTGTTATCACTTACTGGGTTCTTAGTCATAGGATGAAAAATCAATTACTAAGTTAATTTTTAATGGATTTACCTTGAATTTAAATATTTCCATTAGTCATTACTAATATCCTAAATACTCAGTGACAATCAGTGCACTGTTTATATACAGCCCACAAACACTGGACAAAACCCAGAGAAATTAAGAAGTAATTCCTAGTGCCTAGGGGTGTCTACAATTTGTTTAGATTAAGAGTGAAAAATAAATCTACTCCTTGTTCTCAGCCATTGGACTTCAGATTGCATAACAGTGCAGGCATGGAGCTCATAAACAAGATTCCTCTAGATGAAATTAAACAAGATAATGCATCCCAGGAGAACACCTAATGCATTCTTGGCATTAATGGACATTAATCTTTTAGGACCAGACAACAGCTAATGTGAAGAAGCCCTCTGAAAAGCAGATGTTGAATATTGGTTCTTCAACACCATCTATTTTGGTGTATAGATCTTTTAGTCAAGGGACAAACTAAATTCTAATATAGACATATCCTAAGGTTTTTCTTCTCTTCTCCCTCTCTTCCTTTTGCCCAGTGCTTTGACATCTCTTTCCATCATTTCACGTATTAGATAGAGGAACAATCTGTTACATAACAGAGTATGCATGGATAAAGCTTACTAGTTATTTCTGGGCCCACTGGTGGCTAAGGGATTGTATGTGCTGTTCAGCTGTTTAGCAGCTTGGATGCAGCTCAGACCTCTGAGCTAGTCCATCCACCCATCTATTCCTGCTGGTCATTCAACCAGGATTTACATAAGGCTTCGGCTAACCAAACATCATCAATATTCCTCCCAGCTGGTTGGATGACAAAGATATTGAAACTATTTTGAGAAGAGGTAGCAGCAGTCAAAAGCAGCATCTGTACTTTTTTTCCAATTATAAAATTATGTCAGTGTTCTTGAGATGGTAGGGCAGAGACGGGACCACTTTTTTATGGTTTTAAAGCTTGATTTGTTGTTTCTTTATCCTGAAGGCATAGAAATGCCTTCACCGAGGTCTGCAGAGGTCAGCCATGTTCCAAAATAGTCACAAGACTACAGGTTACAAGGTCTCTTAGAGGTTAATTGGCCAATAGATAATTTCCACATACATATATTTTCATTTCTAAACCAATAGTTAATCAATCTTCTTCTGTATTGTAGATTTTTTCACTCAATCATGTACTGTCCTACAGTTTGCTATTAGTCCACTCTACACCACCACACCTAGATTTTTACTTTATTCTATAGCTACTTCTATATCTAAACTTCAAAATTCAAAACTTTCTAACCCTGGGATTCCGACAAGTATTACCATTTCCACAAATTTTTCCCTGTTTGTGGCAATGTAGAAAAAATTAAGGGACAAGGTGCATTGCAGGAATTAGATGGGAAGCTGTCTCACACAGTAAGCAACACTAGCAGTAGTCCAGCTTCTTGTTTGGGTATGTATTAATTCCTTTTTGTCATTTTTGACTCTTTGCATTTCTCTAGAGTTTTTTCCTGTAGAGGGTTTTTCATTTGGTTGTTTTTTATTTATGGTTGTTTTGTTGCTGTTGTTGGCACTTGTTTTTTTTTTCCCTGTTGAAAAATGAAAATTAATTTCAAACTTTAACATTTTGTATATAATAAAGTTCTTGCTTTTGAGGAAATCTAGTCCTAGGTACTACAGAAATACTAAATAAAAATACCAATGACTATGCAATATTAACAATAATCAGTATTTAATATAAATGATGATGATTCTGCTACCTACCTAAGAAATTATTTTTAAACAGTAAATGTCCACCAAAAAATTGACAATTGACTTATAGTTTCATTGAAGATTATGAGAAAGACTGTGAAATAAATTTACTTTAAAAAAGGTGTATTGAAGTATTTAAATTCCTGTGCAGTGTAGGTGTAAAGATTTGTGACAACCTCAGAGTGTTTGTCAGTTTGCCATTCACTGCACATGATAAAACATAATGAAATGTTGTCCCTTTTTTTTGAAGAGACCAGAGGGTATTACTTAGCATATTGATTACTTCCTTTAATATCTCTATCAGCCTGGGGGAAAAAAAAGAGTAAATATGTTTGAACTAAAGACAGAGGAAATAAAGCAGAATTTATTTTTTTTTAAGCATCACTCAGGAGTTAGAATTGTATATACTACAAATCACAATGCTGTACATTGTAAACTATAAAAAAATTCCATGCTGAACAAAAAGAGAGGATGCCATCTGGTTCCTGCTGGCCATTTTAAACTCTGCTTAATTGGGAATCCCCAATTAAGCTGATATCTCTGCATTTTTATTTATGCAAAATAATAAAAGCTTCAAATTGAACTTTGTATGAATGTGTGTGTAGAGTTTTATGTGTTTTGTAGAAAAGCATTCCTGATATGGTTGCTGCTCTGCTCAGTGGCTTGCAGGAGGTGATGCAGAAGGCTAAGGGTGCTAGATGACTTTTTGTTAGATGTCTTCCAGGTCTTCTGCATAGCCTTGTTGGTCTACTGTAAGTGAAAGGACAAGGATAGGAGAATGATATGAACAAAAGACACCACAGTATTATTTGGTTGACAGAGGGATCTGCAGTTGTATGAGATCGATAAAAGAGGCAGGCACCTGATAACAGACTTTTGGAGAATTTCATGGTTATGGAGGTATTTTTTTGACACTTTAATGATAATTTCATAGTGAGTACATTCTGTGAAACTCAGTGTTGCTTTCTGTCATTTCATGTAAATGTGGTGTAGCTCTCTTCCTACTGATCACTTTCTTCCAGAATCTTTAGCAGATATTTGGCTCTTAGTTCTAGATTTTTGTGTTATCATACAATAATTTGGGTAGGAAGAGACATTAAAAATTGTCCAGTTCCAACCTTTCTGCCACGGTCTCCATAATGCTGAACAACATGGCTTCCTGGCTGTCCTTCCTAAAGAGCCTGTATCCTTCCATTCTAACACTCCAGTCATAGCAGTCCATGATTCCATTATTCCACCACATCTCCATGATTCCAATAAGATGATAGCCCTGCAGGTGTGTGCGTCACTAACTCCTCCTGTTTATTCTTCATGCTGTGTGTATTTGCATAGAGACATTTAAGTTGGGTCCCCAGAGAAGCTGCCTTATTGTCTGGAGTGGCTGGAATTCCTTTGTGTTGCTCTTTGGGTGCTCCTCTACCGATCTGTAACCCTGCTCCAGGCCTTGGGCATCTCATTCTTTCACTGGCATAAAACTGACAGGAGTGGGATGGACTGAAGTTCCCTTTATCCACCAATTATTGCTTAAAGCCCTCTTGATCAGCTTGTCAGGTCTGTGACCAAAGATTCCCCTTCTCTGCTAGATGGGCCCTATCTGCCCTCAGCAGAACAGGTTTCTCAAAGCAAGCCCCATGGTATAAGTATTGAACCCCTGACTGTACCATCAGTCCTGTAACTATTGTTTATTCTCCAAATATGACTGTCCCTTTCAACCTCCTTCCCTTAGACCAGGAATACTGATGAAAAAAATCCCTGTGCTTCTGAGTCCCATGTCACTGCTCACAGGATTCTGTAATCCTTGATACTCCTCATGCTGCTCCTGGCTCTACCATTGGCACCAACATGAAACAGCAGTGGACTGCAGAAGATCCTGGTAATAGCCCTGATAGAAGGTCCTGGCAAGGAGCTCACCTCTTGAAAAGAGTGCAGCAGGCCAGCAGTTGGATGCCTCCCTCTTTCTCAGAAGAGTCACCTGCTGCTCTCACCTTGGCTTTACTTAGTTACCATGGTTGCTATACAAGGAGCAGATGCAGCTGCCTTACTCAGCTCCAGCATCTCTCCTGAAGTGATGGATTTTTTCTCTTTAGCCTGCAGAGTGGCAAAGTGATTATGCCTCTAGGTGAACTGCAGCAGAAAACAACTGCATATTTACTATCTCAAACTAGGCATAACATGATATTTTGTGTCCTAATACATAGATAAAAAACTCTGCTCCATTTTCTCTGTACTGTTTTGTATTCACATTTCTCCTGCAGTACAAAAAGGGGGTTTGGAAACAAACCAACTAACCAGAAAAGCAAAATCTTTTGTGCTGCTTTTTTAAAATTTTATTTTATTTAGTTTTTATAAATACTGGTATTTCACAAGGTTGAAATTTGCATCCAAATAGCACAGAGGGATTTACACTGGTAGTAGTTCGATTAGTTCCTCCATGAATTGATGGAATCCTGAAGCATCAAGAAAATAACTGTATGTATTTGGAGACTAGAGTTTCCATTGTAAAGGAAACTCTGAAAATTCATATAGAAATCTGTCATGGGTTTGTTCGAAACCGGGCAGAAACACCATTAATGTAGCGGTTTCACATTCACCTGCTCGCCTGCTCACACCAGGCGAGAGTGTGGTGTAGTGGTTTTATGAGAATAAGGATTAAGAGAAATGCAAAACAGGCCTAAACTTCAAAGATAAAAATAGTTTATTAACAAAA
>VZTR01024232.1:259208-298965 GCA_013400775.1 Chaetops frenatus
TCACCTTGCAAAGACAGTAGAATTGTGTATATTTTTATTATTTTAATATTAAAATATATTTGAATATAAAGAATTTAAATTATTTTAATTTGTTGAAAATTGTTTCTTTAACTCAAATTCTTGATACTACTGCAGCATTCTGAGCAGTTTTAGGCAAAAGAAAACCAGAGAAATGAGAAAAATATTGAAATTTCTTGTCTAGTGCAAAAGTATATAAAACAGTCTGAGGAAAAGCAGTTCCAATATGCCTTCCTCTATTATTTTCACAGGGAGCAAACTATGACTAATCTCTGATTCCCCAGACTGTTCTTTTGGACTTTTAGGAAGATGGGTACAACATGCTCATTTCTCCTGTTTTTGGGAATACTCCCTCTATCTTCATGACCTGTTAGAGGTTAGAGCAGCCAGACCTCCCAGAACCACTGGATACAGCCTTGTATTTCTACATACTTGTAGAGTAGGGGTTCAACCCTCTCAAGTAATCCCTGACTCAGCTCTTATTCCCAGCTGAGAGATCTCAACCTTGAACCTTTTCACTGACCACAGGGGTCTTAGAGCCCCCAGTGGTGAAGACTGAGGCAAAGAAGGTATTCAGTGACCTGAGTTTCATCAGTGCTCACTGTCACTTAGTTACCTGCAGTCCAGGTGTTGGCTGAATAGTTTCAGAGCTCTGCTGGAGAAGAGATTATAAATTATATAGAGCCTATCCTGAGAGTCTTAGTGAACACATATTGCAAAACCCACTCAAATATCACATCTGTAGCTAGGCTGTTGTACTGGTGGCTAATGCAGTTATACCACTAATCCAATCAATGCTGAATAACAGCAATATTAGTTTGAACCAAATGGTGGATACAGTGTTTGTGATATCTCATAATGACTCTAATAATGAGGACAAATCTTGTAAATGTAAAATGTCCATTAAGAAGCACACAAAAGGACATTGTACTCTGAAATATAGCTGCTGGGCAACAAAACAACGCCATATATAGATATGACCAGAAGATAATTTGAAGCAATCCTCAGAATGGGGAAAGAAGGAAAATACTCATTAGGGATTGTAGATAAAATTATAGCAAAAAAGAAAGTATCGGCACACATAATGGTAATATGCAAAATTAAGGTTTTGTCATGTAAAAGGAATGAACTAAAAAAATCCCTAAAAAAACAACCAAACAAATAAAACCCCACAAAACCTCTTCAACATCCTAACTTCAATATCCCAACCCCAACTGGCATAGATAAAAACATAAATTCAGTACCGTGAGAAAATGTTCAGATTAATTTGTACAAGACCTCCCAACAAAGCAAGGAAAAAGAATGACTAATCTTTGCCAGCTATTGAGGACGCTCTAGATGATTTACCAGATTAAACTGCTGACAGTGTGTATTTTTACATACAAAGTATCAGTGTCATTGGAACAGCTTGGCAGTGTTTCACATGCCTCTTGACAAGTATTGTTGGGTACAAAGGGCTTTGGGTGTGATCAGAGCCAGCAAGTCAATAGTGACATAAAGTAAACTAGGCTTTGAAAAGAAGTACAAGGATTATAGCAGATAATTATAACAGATAATATTTTTACTAAAAAAAGTTAAAGAAGAGGCAAGCCTTAACAATGGTGTTGGGATATAACTGCATTGGGCAACTTTTCAGAAAGCATTTTAGGCCAAACTGAAGATGGAAAGACCTACTGCTGCCTTTTTCAGCTATCATTTGATTCTGAAAAACTCCCTTAAGGTACTGAGGACCATGAGAAATATATCCAGGCCATAGGAGAAAAGAGGAGGCCAGCAATTCACTATACAAAAATTGATCAAAAGCCTGAGAATATTCAAGTAGCAGAAAAAGAGTAAAATACAGAAATAACTGGAAATCAGGAACCAATATTTAATGAAGTAATGAAATGCATATGTGGGTCACTGAACCTGAGGTACTATAATTCAGTGCAGCTGCCCACAATGTAATGAGACTGGGCTGGTTTTTAAGAACTTTGAGGAGCAACATTTAGAAAAATAAATATGATAGCATTTTCTAGATAGGAACAAGTACAGATAACATTCAGGAAAATAACTCCTGGTTGCATTGTTCAAAATGGAATAATTCTACTTTCCTCAGCTTTGGGCACAGGATATTTGTTCAGGCAGATCCCAGGTCATTAAAAAGCATCATGAAGCATCCACAGCCAAGTGCACCTGAGTGTGTACAGGAGATGTTCCTGGGACTTGAGTGTTGGGGTGTGAGAACAAGGTGCTACTCTGGGAAGTTATTCTGTAGATTATACATGCTTTCCTGCATGTAGTAGAAATGACATGGCTCTGTCAAAAAGGGGATAAACTGTGTCAATACGTGAAAAAAAAAATTTAAGCTAGGAAATATTAGGAATGGGAATGGAAACAAACCAGAAAATGTAATTAGGCCAATACATGAATCCATAGTATCCCTTGAACATTATTGATTGAACTTTCTCAAGAAAATGAAGCAATACTGGAAGTACAAAATATTCTAGTGTAGGCTGCAAGAGATCAGAAGCACAGAAGACCAAATAAGATTTAAACTTGGAAAAATGTGCTCCATATAAAATCATGAATGACACACAGATGCAAGTAGGGAATTATTCTTTTTTTATAAAAAATTAAAGGAGTGAATTGAATTACCTAATATTAGTTTTTTTTAAAAAAAAATAGTTTTGGGCTTTTTTCATATGGTGCAATGTAATTTTGTAAAATTTATTCCTGCATGTTTTGGATAACAAATAGATCAAGAAATTGAATAAGAAAAATAGTCTTTACTGAAAGTGAATTCCATGTTACTGCATTCTGGAGCTGTTAGTCCAGGATTGATTCATTTTCATATTTTTTCCATCTCTGATATTTTTCCCTTCAGCTGTTGCCATTAATCACATCCATCCACTTTGGATGCAACCGCCTCTCCTTACCATACATACACTAACTGAGATTTAAGAATTTCAGAATAACTGAATTTGGTACAACAGAAAGTGCATTTATTTATCTCTTAGAGTTGGCTAAAATGAAAGAAACAAATGACATAGGAACTTATTATAGTGGAAAAAAATAAACTGTGTGTAAGAAGCATGAGTGGGACTTGACTTGGTTAGAAACTTGATCTGAAAAGCACCCCTAGGTAAGCATATCAAAATACATCAGTTTTCTAGTCTTTAATACTTGTACCAGAATACAAAAATCTAAATTACTATGGTGGCAATATTAAAAATAGAGAAAATTTCTATGTGCAGAGTAACACAAACTCTTTTCTTAAAGTATGCTCTATCAGAAAACACAGTATTTTATAATTATTTTTCCTCATTTATATCTTTACAGATACCAATTGACTCAAAAATTACTCTGACTGTGTCTTTTGAATGTTTCTGAGCCAGGGAGAGCTACATGAACAAGAAGAGGATGCAGACACTCATTTTACGTGACTATTCTTGCTAGGGGGAGTGCTCCACTGGGATCCCTGACTAAGCTTGTTTGTCTCACTCTGCCTGGGATTTTCAAAGAGGCAGTTCACTGACACAGTGGAAACTCAGAGTGGTTCAGGTTTTTCTGTTTGTTTTTTCATCATCTTTTATCCTGCAACTATGGAATTTCTAAACAATAGGTCAAATCCTCAGAGATCAGTAAATAGTTTTACAGGATTTTTTGAAACACGCAGAGTTACAGCAATTCTGCAGCCCAGGACTGGTACCTTGTTAGTGCCCACAGAGAAGTAAAGATCCCAGTGAATTCAGAACCAGTCAATTACAGATTAAGGGTCTGACCTGATTCCTCTTATACTCATTCTCATGTTTGTGACTGACTTACGGAAAATTAAAATCTGTTCCAAAAACTGTTAAGCATTGCTCTTTCTGGTTTTCTTACCCCTAATATTTTACACCCTGCTTTTTGGCCCATTTTAAACCCTCTGTCCTACTATCTTTCTTTCTATTTCTTTTTTTAACTATCCTTTTCTGTCTCACATCCAGTTATACAATTAAAAGTATTTTAATGTTGTCAAAACATTTGGAAACCTCTATGAAACAAGCCACAGATTTTAAAGCTTTGGCATGACTATTGTAAAGTGCTAGAGTATTTGGATACATACTATCATGACTTTTTCATTCCATTTGACAGGACCTCCAAGTCCAACACAGTTTTTGTGGAAGATAATCACAGAGAGCATCCATAATGGTTTATGCTTAGTCTTGTTTGGTACCTTACTTATTTTTTAATTGCACTGATTCCTCCATATAGTTGAGTTGCAACTTTTATTGCAAAATGCCTAAGCAGAAATGTTGTGGACAAAGAAAAGCAAGAAAAGATAGAATAAAGTTCCTTGAGAAATCAGAAGGTAACTCAGGTCTCCAAAAGGTTTTGATCCAACAGCCTTGACCCATTCTGAGCTCTTTGATTACAGGTAAAAGCCTGATTTTCTAAAATATTTTCTGTATTTATCAGAGCATCTTGAGAAGAGGCACCCCCTCACGGGTGCAAATTGTTTAAAATGTGCTCTACTTGGCCTGTTTTTAAAATTTTGTTTCTCTCTCTGACTTTTTTCAGATTTCTTCACTTAGATGTAGCTTGGTTGGCCAACCTTTATATTGACATTAAATTTCAGTACTAATATTATATGCTCTAACACCCTTAATAAGACATATAAAAGTCCAACTTCTATGGACTTTCTTATTCCTAAATGAACCCATGAGACTTATAAACTTAAAATACTCAGAGATGAGGTCCATGATATAAATTTTCCAAAATAATGTGCCTGACTACTGTATGAAAATATCCCAAAAACATTTGGAATCCTCCTTTTCAAATCAACTGTTGATTGACATTTGTTGATAAATATTAGGAATTTGCAAATATCAAGGGATTTTTCATCCTACAAAATGCTTTTCCATTTGAACCCCTTTAAGAAGGTTATAACTGTATTATAGATATTTTCTTGAACCCTTATAATTTTGCTAATGGCTCTTTCTCTTAAAAATATATATATTCACTATGTAATTATATCTGTAGAAATTAGAAGAAAATAGGTAATTTTACTTTTTGGCCATAGACTTGGTATCATAAATTGTTTATTTTTTTTCCAAAAGGTTTTGTTTGTGATACTCTCTTAGATCCTGAATAGTATTATGTCAAACAAAGTTTTTTCAAGGATCAAAGAATGAATTCAAATGGATTAGGTGGACCTCAGCTAATGGAAAGTTCTTGATTTCAGTGAAAAGTTCAAATGTTCTAACATGAAGATGTACAATGACCTGATGAATACCACCACACCTCCATTATAAAAGATTTTTTCAGATTCTTGTATTGCATTCTACAGTAGTGTCTTCTTTCAGGTTTTATCCCTCTAGAAACTGACACAAAATACATTTTCTTGCTCTCAGGATTGAAACATAGAGAGCACACAAGAAATGTAGTGAACTTTTACATAAATATAATTATACCAGTTGTAGGTGAAAGTTAACAAGTTCATTTAACTGATGATCTAATAAGAATATTCTTTGTCATTGGAATAAAAGACAAAAAGAGAAAATAGTCTGAAATATTTAATTAAACAACAGAAGAATGCGAGGTGTTATGTAACGGCCATCAAACACCTCATATAACATGACACTTCCCAAGCTCCAGTCTCAAAAATCTTATCCCTTATTAAGGAAGTAAAAAGGAGATTTTTACCCCCTGATTTTCTGACTTGCAGAAACACACAATCACAGAACAGATAAGATCAGAAGAGACCACTGAAGGTTGTCTAGTCCAACCTCACTTAGCAAGAGTCTTCTCAACACACACTACTCAGGATTATATCCAGATGTCTTTCGAATATATCTAGAGAAGGAAGCTTTACAGCTCCCTGGGCAATCTGTCCTAGTGTGCAGTGAGTGAAGAAATTATTTCTCATGTTCAAGTAGAATTTCCTGTGCATCAGTTTCTGCCTGTACCCTCTTGTACTACTGTGTGGCACAACCAAGAAGAGCCTGGATCCATCCTCTGACACTTTCCCTTCAGATACTGAGAGACTTTGATGAAGGCCCTTCTCAGCTGTCCTTTCTCAGGGCTGACCAGGCCCAACTCCCTCAGCCTTTACTTTTAAGAGAGATGCTCCAGTCACTTAATCATCTTTGTCACCCTCCACATGTTGCCATGTCTCTCTTCTCCTGAGGAGCCCAGAACTGGACACGGCACTCCAGGTGTGCCTCACTAGGGCTGAGTAGAGTGGCAGAATCACCTCCCTCGACCTACTGCCAATGTTCTTCCTAATGCACCACAGGATAACATTGACCCTCATGGCCACAAGGGCACAGCTGGCTCATGGACAGTTTGTTGTCCACAGTACCTCCAGGTTCTTCTCCACAGAGCTGCATTCCAGCAGGTCAGCCCTCAGCCTGTACTGGTCCTTGGAGTTGTTCCTCACCAGATGCAGGATCCTGCATTTGCATTTGTTGAATTTCAGACCTTTCTCTGCCCATCTCTCCAACCTGTCAAGGTCCTTCTGAAATGCTCACAGCCCTCTGGGGGGGGGTATCAACCTTCATGCTGTGTGTGAATGTACTTCCCTGCCAGGGAAGTTATCACCTCTGAGATCACTTGTGTAAGAACAAAGAGACAGTACCAGCCTCACAGGGTTTCCCTTTCTCTTATCTCAGTCAGCACC
This sequence comes from Chaetops frenatus, assembly GCA_013400775.1. NCBI lineage: Eukaryota > Metazoa > Chordata > Aves > Passeriformes > Picathartidae > Chaetops > Chaetops frenatus. The sequence continues at coordinate 265,870 of VZTR01024232.1, forward strand.
AGATGAGGTGGTTACTTCACATGTCAGCAGCTTGTCCCCTGAATGTTTGCACCATCAGTGTTCCAGTCTCTTCCAGTACCACCTGTGGATACATTCCTCTCTCCAGGCCTGGGATGACTGGACAATAGTATCTGCTTTATCTCAAGTTCCTGTCACAGTCCAAATTCCAGTTGGTTGGCCTGTCTGGGGAGGGGTGGACTTGAGTGGTCGCAGATGAACAGCTGCTTCTTTGCAGTTTGCTGTAGTGTGCAAAAGTCCTCTGACAATTTTAGAAAGGTTTAAGCCATTAGGTATTTGTCTCTCACAGAATGTAGTAAAGGAAATACAGTTACAGAACTGTGATGTTTCATCCAGATCCCATTATGCACAATTTAACAATATTTTATAAATCTAACAGGTGAAGATTTCTTTTGTATGAGGACTTTGACTGTTATGCTGTTGTTATGACTCAGCAGATTTTTTTCCAGACTATCTAGCAATTCTCAGTGCCTCAGAAATATATTTTTTTTTTTTTTTTTTAGTATGTTGGAAAGACCAAGAAGTGTTTTCTAGCTGACTGAAATGTTAAAAGGAATTTATGCAAATCAGGATTATGTTAGTGTCATTAAAATGTTAATTTCAAAGTCAGATTAATTGTAATATTTTAGATTTTTGAGCTATTTTTGTTTAGAAACAGTCTCTTCCGCTACCANTTTTTCCCGACCATCTTGGAATTTTCAGTGTCCTCTAAATATATTTTTTTTTTTTTTTTTAGTATGTTGGAAAGACCAAGAAGTGTTTTCTAGCTGACTGAAATGTTAAAAGGAATTTATGCAAATCAGGATTATGTTAGTGTCATTAAAATGTTAATTTCAAAGTCAGATTAATTGTAATATTTTAGATTTTTGAGCTATTTTTGTTTAGAAACAGTCTCTTCCGCTACCAGACTATCACCAAGGCAAATTTTCTTTGAAGATATGTTTGAAAGATTTTTTTTCAGATTTGGGGGCTGGAAGAGAGAATAGGGAATACGTAACCCTGACTGCAGCAGCAAGAAATACTTATCAGTGGACAAAACAGCACTTAAAGGGAAGTACACAGTTTATTTGTACAACACACACTCAAAATAATTTTGATGAATGATATAGTATATTATTTATTCTTCTTTTAATAACCTAAATAAACTTTTGGTGTTTGGGTTTTTCAGGTTTTTTGGGTGTTTTTTCCCTTGGGCAGGCAGCCAAGAGTTTGAGTTGTTTCTATTGTTAAGAAAAAATTGCTAATGATACTTAGTTATTTCATGTTCAGTTCTATTGATTTTCATGAGCCAGCCAAACGGCCTTCTCAAGCCAGGGAAATCAATTTGCATATTTTCAGTTTTCTAACCAGCCTTTTCAGTTAGTACAAGCACTAGTCTGCAGTTGTTTTGGTTCCCATCACTCTTTCATTTCTTCTGACTCCCTGTTGCCTTTGGCATCCTTTCATGTACAAACACACACCATTACACAGGTAAAATACAAGTGCTAGAGCCACCACATATTGTATACAATTGCAAGAAATTTATTCTGAATTTCTCAGGTGTTTTATTGAACTCTGGTTTGGGACAGTGACTTCAATTTTTTCAGCCACTATCCACCTGTATGTTGCTCTAAATGCTTCCTCCATTTAAGCAAGCTGACAAGCAGATTCACTGATACCAGTGAGATAAGTCATTGCTCATTTAACAAAGGCAAGAGGACCTGCAGCTTTCAGCTTTCTCCACTATTACCAGTGTTGGTTTCTACTACTATAAAACGTTGACATGTAGGCACCGGGGCTACGCTCATTAATACTGCTCGAGGAAGTGCAGCATCTGTGCTTGACAGACAGAAGGATAGAGCCTTGGGCTCCTTACTCATCACTGCCATTTGGAGCAAGTGTCTTGCAGCTGTACACAGGAACCATCCCTCTTCAGTGAAACATGGTACAAACGTAATTGAAATGGAAAAAAAAGAAGAGGAGTAGAAAGGGAATATTTGCTGTCCTCTAACACTTCTTCACAAGCAAAGCAAATCTGCCTTCCAGCTTTTTGTATCTAAGAAGTTTGGAAGGATCTTTGTCTTTAGTGTAGCTACAAGTATTTGCATAAAAGATTAATGTGATTCTTCCACAACTGAAAAGTACAGTTAGTATTGATAAATAACATTTAAATCACATATGCTGGAAGGTAGAGGTATGTATCTTATTTAAAAAGCTATATTTTAATTTGACAATGTATCATAGTATGTTCATAGTCTGAAGTTACCCTGCAGGTAAATGGACGAACAACAACTTAAGCTTTAAACCACAGATAAAGATACAAATTCTGTATCCAGAGCTAGGGGTTGTTCCTTTCTGGAGTCTGAGGTAGTGTGTCTGTGCTGTTTTGCATTGGGTATCCATGTAAATATTTTGGCAGTGGGTCACATCAAAGGTGTCCTCTGTGAGGGAGGACCAAGGCTGACCATGTTGGATGCAGCTGGTTCTGGCCAATTCCAGCCATCTCTGCAGCAGACCCACCACAGGACAAAGCTGAACACATCAGCAAAAAAATACAGGGCAAAATAGTGTGCAGCAGTGTGAGAGGGAGAGGTAAAAGGATGAGAAACAGCCATGCAGACACCAAGATGAGGCTACAAGGTGGTGCTCCAGGTGCCAGAGCAGAGATCCCCCTGCAGCCTGTGGAGAAGACCACAGAAGAGCAGGTGTCTCCCTGCAGAAAATGGTGAAAACCATGTCAGAGTAGGTGGCTAATTCTGAAAAAATCTGCATGTCATGAAGAGCCCATGCTGGAGCAGGTTCTCCTGGCAGGAATGGCTGCTGGTAGAAAGCACACTCTAGATCGGGCTTATCCTGGAGAACTGCAGCCTGTGGAGAGGACAGAGGCAGGGGCAGTTCTTAAAAGTAGCCCATGGGAAAGCATCATGGGGGAGCAGGGGAAAAGTTTGAGGACTAAGGAGTGTCAGGATGTTTTAATGGACTCACTGCAATCACCTACTTCCCATCCTCAATGCTCTGCTCATGGTGAGGGGAGATGGATGTGTCAGGGATGAAGGAATGGTATTGAGACTGGGAAAAAAGTAGAGTCAGAGGTATTTTGATTTTTGTCTTTATTTCTCAATATACAAATCTGTTTTACTTGACAGTGAATGAAATTAATTTTCCCCAAGTCAAGTCTGTTTTTCCTATCATAGTAATTGATAAATTATCTCCTTACCTTTATCAAGACCCACAAGCTCTTTCCTTTTTCCCCCCTGTGCTGTTGAGAAAAAAAGCTGGGTGGGCATCTTGCATCAAGACAAGGTCAACTCACTTTGCTGAAAGTTAAGTATCTGAGCTCTTGCCCCTCTCACGGGGCTTCACTCTGTAAACAGTGGATGGAAGTAGGCACATTTAGAAGGAAATACGTCTGACCAGTCGAAGAGTGAGCCGAAACAAATGTTACCTTGACGTTACCTTGATTAGAAAGAGACCTGGGAGTGACTAGTTCAGTCTTAGATGCCAAGATTTTAGACATCTTATTTTGTAGCTGTACTTAATTCTTTTAAGTTTTGGATACCAGCTTTGATGTGCTGTCAGAGAATATAAAGTCGTTAGATTTTAGACTTTACCGGCTTTGTTTCCTGTAATAATCATTAGCAAGAGAATAGTCACTCTTCTTTCTTTTGCATTTAATTTTCATTGTTTTTTTCCCTATTTTCCTTTTACACCAGAACAAAGAAGGATCAAAGTGACAGTCAGAGATCTTTGGACAAGTATTTATTAAATATTAAGGATTATATTGTGATATATATGTCTTTTGTCCATATGGGCATTTCTCCATTCTCATTGATCCTACCAACACCATCCTTCTCATCAGTATCCAAAGGAAAAAAAAGCATTTTTACCCATTTTTAAGAAATTTTTCATTCTTTTTGGCAGTTTATTAGCACTATTATCATACAATATTTGACTGGTGACAAGAATCTAATTTCTCAGTGGTTGCTAATATAATCTGTAAATTATATTACTAAACCTTACTCACTGCATCTGACATACTTTGCATTTTGACTGGTTGGTCATATAGCCTCTCTTTTGAGATTTAGATTGCCAAAAATGTAACAGAGAAATAAAATGGCTTCCTGCCAATCAAATTACACAACACTGAAAAGGTCAGAGTTACACAGTATATTATTGTCTTTCAGAGATTATATTGGGTATTAAAATTCTCTGATGTTTCATTTCACTGACAAGGACTGTAATAAGAACAGGAAAAAGCACAGGATGGATCAGGCTTTGTGACCACAGTGTTTATGAGGGTGATAAAGTAAAAACAAAAAAACCCCAGGAAAACCTGACCCCTTCTCATTAAATTGTGATTTCTAATGCATGGGGTTCTTCTGGTTAGAAAATCCAAATAAAATTTATTAGATCAGAACTGTTGGAGCAGTTCTAAGTTAAAACATAGTAATTCTGTCTCAGAAGTAGAATGTGAAAAAAAATGTGCGAGAAAATTAACAGATTGCAATGTTAAGTAAATTGCACCAGGCACTTTCCTTCTGTAATTGTGTGTTTTGAAAAATTCAAAGTGGATGTTCTAGCTACCACTTCACAGCAGGATGAAATCAAATCTCAAAACCCCTACAATCCCAGATAAGTAACAAAGAAGCACGTCAGGAAAGTTGACATTTCTGGCCTCAGGGACTCATACTGAAATCAATTTTTATGTTCATTCCTATTTTACTGTTTGGGACTTATCCCAAACATACTGTAGTTTGTGCCTCAATCATCACACACGTATAGTACCACAGTTTGGTATTTTAACTCCAGAGTGGTTTATTTCCTTATTACCCAGTTGAAAATGGTTACATAAAGGAATGGATAAGTTGCTTTTAATTTCTTTTGGATCACATGTTTATGATTATCTTATAGAAAAGTTTGTTCCCAGCTTCTCCTCCTCATCTCAGATAAGTGGAAGTAACAGCAAAAGTAATATAGGTTTAGGTTGTCATTTCATGCAGTCAGCTTTTGTATAGTAAGAAATTACTTAGCTGGAGCAGACCATCTAGGCATAAAATATGACCATAATAGTTAAAAATAAGATAAACTTAAAAAAAAAAAAATAAAGAAAGAAAGGGTGTCAACTTAGGAAAAAATTAGATGTTTACAAGAAATAACAAGCAGAAAGTATGAACTCTGAAGGTTTAAATATCACTACTTTCCTTTCAGAAAGTAGTTCTTCAGAATAGGTGCCCTGTATCAGAAAATGTTTTTAAAAGCAGCTAGCAGTTATATTAATCCTTTTCAGAAGTTTGTTTATTTGTTTACTTTCACTATTGCAATCTGTCCCACAGAAATACTGTTCCACAATATCATCCTTCATCCAGTGTCTCACTGCACTGTGAGTATATTTTAGAAATACCTTCAAGTAAGCAAAAATGTACCAAATATATGAACCAGAACAGAATTGTCCCTCGATCCACCAAAGAACAGTGAATGCCATAATAGACATTGGTAAACACACGTTACATCTAAAGTTGTATGACTAAGATGAGGAGAACTAAGCCAACTTTATATTTTATTTTCTTGAAATTTCATGTGTTTGTGTGCAAATCAGTTTCTAAGTGTAGAATGCAATGATTTTGGTAGCTTTTACTAGTACTGCGGTGGCAAGTGAATTCATGTTTTTTAATTCCACATGTATTACTGCAATGGTAGTCACAGATTTGCCTATATTTGAAGCTTTTGATAACTGTCAAGAAAATCTGTTCTGCTTCTTGTAGTACACATGTTAATTGTAGAGCCTGGGCTTTCTTCCCTAATAACTTTATTGGAAATGCTACATCTTTAAATAGAATTTTTAATAAAAAATTGATTTGTCCTTTCTGACACTTCCCTCCCCCAGATTTAAGGTCTTCAGACCATTGGTAACATTGTAGTAGAAATTATAATTTCAGATGGATAAAAACATAATAACCATTTTGGGAAGAGACTAACACAACATTTGGCCTAATTTTACTTTTGGAACAGATTTCATTAAGTGACTATAAAGTTTTGTTCAAGAGATATGATAATACAGATCAAGTCCAAGACCAAGTTTAGTACTTCGATAAAAAATGTGATAACATTTTTATTTTAAACTAAACAGACAAGTTCTAACAATGTGCAAATTTTAAAATCTATTTTCATTGTGTTAACATTCATTGCCAATAAAACTGACATCACTCCCATCCTTGAGGAGGAGTAATTTTAAAATTTATTTTATTCCATTACAGATAAAATTTTGAATGTTTACAATAGAAAGATTAATGGCAATGCATAGGCAAACACTGGCAACATGGAGTACTTTTTACTGAAATTTAATATTTCTTAGATATTTCTGTCTCATTAATTCCTTGTTGTTCTTTATAAGGCGGTAAGTCTGCATTTTAAAGTGTAAATTGAATGTTTTTTAAAAATAAAACCAAACCAAAACAATCCGCACTGTTTTGCAAACTAGGTTGTGATTGGATTAAAAATCAGTGCTGGGTTCTAAATTCTGCTGAGGTAAATCCATGAGTCCTCTGATAAATCAAATAGCATAGATTATAATGCCAAAAGGGGATAACAAATGTGACCTACAGTAAAAGCTAGGATTAGCATTCTCAAGTGATAATGTGAACTAGTGAAATAACCCATCTAATTTTTAATATTCTGGCTGATACAAAATTAGAACTCTCTAAGCTAGTCTGGTAGTTAATTCTCTCATAATTTAAATTTAGAAGTCCTATTATTGAGCTGAATTTGCTTAGCTTCAGTTTTTAGATACTGTAAATTCTTAAAATTCTGTAGGCAGAGCATAATACTGAGTTTTATGTTTATAATGAGATATTTAGTCTGAGATTCATCTAAAAAAGAATTTAACAGTGATATTCAGTTGGAGGTGAAGAACCTTAAATTTACGTGTGAATATGTCAGAGTTTGCAAGTGAGCCAGATTTCCAAAAACCCCTTGTTTGAGGCAAAGAAACGGAGGAACCTGGAGATCTTTTTCACTAGATGGATAAGAGGTTGAGGAAAATTATTCTCCTGGCTGTTTTTTCTGAACTCTCCAGGTCTGTACTGACAACAACAAAGTTTTAGACCTTCACTGCACAAGTACTCACCAGTTTTAGGTATCTTTATTTGTTCCTGAATTACAATTTTTCTGCATATTTTTTTTTCTGCTGAATGCTGGTAACTCAAATAATTTTATGGAATCTGAAAATAAATAGTCTGTCTCTCCTCTATTATTAAATGTGTCCAATAATAACATGTAGATATCCAAAAGATTCAAGTCTCTGTTTAAGCTTAAGCACTTCTTTGTTTCCTTTAAATTCTAAGAATGATAAAAGTCAAGCAGGTGATTAAGTTCTGTGCTGGACTGAAGTCATTGCTTGTTCTTCACAACATCTGTGGACTCATGATAAAGTGGACCTACAATTAAATGACTGCAACTTAACTTCTGTTTATATGTTGTCTTCTGCTTTTGCTTAATCTACCTTTGTACTTTTCTGATCACAAGGGTTGCCCATTGCATCTGCTCTGCCATCTGCATCTTGTAGAGAAACCTGAAATGTACCTGCTAATAAGCTTCCATACATTAACTGATTAACACACAGAAGTTCACAAACCTTTTAAAAGAGACTGAGAATCACTGTGAAGTTCAAAACCAACGCTGATGAATGACCTTTAATTATGTTACTTTCTCTCTCCTAAATAGTTACATGGGAGTACTTTCTACTTCCCTGATTGAGGAAAGGAAGTGGCAGTTGGAGAGATTACAAGGTCAGGAAGGAATAGGAGAAAGAGTTTGTTGGTTTAATTAAGAAATGGATTTTTTTTATTATTATTTTCTGAAGGTTGTGGTGCAGTGAGCCTGCATTTATGAGAAGAACTGGTGTGCCAAGGTCCTGCTTTGTTGCAACCTATATTATAAATATAAACATGAGTAGAAGCCAAATTATGCTTACACAAGAAAGAGTACAAGAGTAGAGGTAGAACTGATTCGCTTCTCCCTATTTATTATTGAGAAAGAGAAAACAAGTTACACATTTATTTCCATTTATTTCAATAATTGTCATATATCATACAGGAAACAAGAAAATTTTCAGGTTTCTTTAACTAAACAATAGTTTGTCCAGATTTAAATGGATGTAGATGATTTTATATTTCAACACTGATGCAGCAATGGGATTAAGTCCAAATCAAATATGTATATTCATATATAAAAAAACCCCTAAAATGATACAAAAGTAGCATGACAGATTTGTTAAATTCTCAAAAATATTTATAAATAGGGAATTATCACTTACTGAATGTTATTCCTAGATGGATTCTAGAATTTTCTTTGATTCTAGCTATTTCTTTTATATAAATGTTAGAATCACTGGTAAAATATTCAGATGGTCCAATGTCTGGGGACTGATAAATAGTAAACATAACACCAACATGGTGCCAGACATAGATTTGTAAATCAAAAAATAATACATATTTTACTGTGGGCACATATAATTCACTTATCTAAGTACAAATGCTATAGGACATTTCAGAATGTGAAGATTTTCAAAGGGTGTGGGGATAATGGTGGATAATCTGCTGGACATTGTCTTCTAAAACCTGTTCTTCAGTTAAAAAAGATAAATATCTGCCTAAGTGAATGGAAAGCAAAGTCTTACAGGATTTGGAACAGCAACAAATCTAAGAAGAGGCATGGTCTAAACAGTGATGGTCCTGTGTTCAGAATTAAATACCCCTTGGCCTTCCTGGGCCCTTCTCCCAGGTGGACTTCTGGTCATTCGGCCACTCAGGAGCTGGATTGGGGCAGTGTGGAACTCTGCTTCCAGTGTGGCATTGCTGGCAGCTCTGCCAGGTTGGGATACAGGCTCTGGGGGTGGGGGGTGTGGGGCCAGGCACTGCCTTGCAAGGGCAAGGCCAGACCTGCTCCTTCCCACACACACACGCCTCCCAAATTGTCTCAAGACATCAATCTTTCCCGGGTCACACTGGTGAACCAGAAATTTTTAGGCTACAAAAGACACTAGTGCTTTTTATTTTTTTCTTTTCCCAAGGAGATACAGGATATTTTTCACTATTCTATTGCCATGGCAATATCCACTTTTATCTACTAATGATATAGAAGAGTTGGAGAACAGAGGATGGGTGTTCCAGCATTGTACAGCTGAATCTTGCAGGGAGCTCTGGAGACCTCATAGTCCAGCCCATATTTGACAAAAGATGAGGTTTGAATGGGCTATAAATGGAATCTTGCAGAAAGATCAGTTGAGTCCTCCTTGGAGCATTGGGCCTGCAGTTGAGAACCCCCACCATGACTCAGGTCACCTAAGGTATTACTAAGGTAATTCCTTGAGGTTGAAAACCCTTGTCTTGTTGGGTGAGTGGATTCTGGGGAATCTAAAACCTGTAGAATTTATAAGTCAGTTGGGTACTATCTGAGATCATAAATCTGTATTCAAATGTTGGCAGAGCTTTAATTGCTCTCCTTGACTCATCTTGTTTAACTTCTTTGTAAAATAAATCTCATTTTAGTATATGATTTTTTTCTCAGTTTTATGAGGGCCAGAGCCAGCAAATATAAGACTACTAATCACCTGTAGCAGTCTACCAGAAACAAAAAGTGATGGGGATTTTCAAATGTCCTAAGTTTCAGGCACTTGTTGCCTACTTTTGACTTTCAAGTTCTGCCTTCAATTAATTTAAATGTATTTACAATGAATTCTAGCTTAATGAAGACTTTCTGACCTGTCGTGGTGCGGCTCGGGCAGGCTCTGCACCGCAGCCTTCTGTAAGTGTCTCTCAGGGGACTGAGAAGCACCACAGTCGGGGCAGAGGAGCCCACCACTCTTGCACACACAGCCGGTGGAAATAAGGCTACAGAAGCCAGGAGGGGCTCCTCATGTGAATTCCCAGCTGGGTTTATTGACCCTACACTGGAAGGGATAGAGTGAAAAATGCCGAATAAAGGCAGGGCGTTAGGTTTTATCCCAGGATAGCAAGGGGGGGAGAGAGCATCAGAGTCCAATGATCTGAGGGTCTGGGGGTGGTACACAGGAGGGGCCAGGGGTATGAGGGCCAACAGGAGAACAGGAAAGGAGTGGTTAGGGAACAAACAGTGGGTGAGGCAGTCGACAGGCTGAACACCAATAGGGTGCCAGAACTTGGAACTTGGCCATACAGGGTAAACAGGGAAAAGTGAAACTGCTAGATTGCCTTGGAATTCCATGGGAGAAGCCAGAACACAGGTGGTGCCCTTCCAGGGCATCCACACTGACCAGGATGGGGAAAAGATTAAATAAAACATCATTAGTTTGAAAATTATGAATGTCAACAAAGACAAATTTTTAATGCTCATATTTAACATTGCACTGAGCCTGATTATTTCTGCCTGGGCTCATGAATCTCATTTACAATGAGTGCAGATGCATATTTGAATGTATTTAATAAAACTGCTGTTGCATTACTGCACCACTTTTCTGTTACACTCCTGCACTGAGAAATGTCAGTAATTGGAGCATGTACTGAGGAATATATACCAGGAATGTATTTTGGGCCCATACCATGAAATGTGATTTCTCTTGCACACCAGAGGTACTCGCAAAGCAGGAACAAGAAATGTATAATGCTGTGTCAGAGCTTCAGAACAAAGTATTGCTATTAGCATACTTTATTTTCTAGTATGTTAATTCTTCCCAAGGTTTTACCACTACTGCAGTCTATCCATATGTGCCTTCAGCACTAAAACCAAAATCTCTCCTTTTGCCTTTTTTCTCTTACAGTTACCTTTTATGAACCCCTAAAATGATCCTAAATCTTATTCAAGAAATACTACCCTTGATACTGATGAAGGAAAAAGCTCTTGTGGATAAGTGTTTGTGTATTTCAACTGCTGTTTCCTTTTAGTTTATTGTGAATTAGTAGATAATGTACATTTTATGGTGAACTTGGATTCACAGACTACATTTCTATATGAAATTATCTTCTTATATGAAATTATCATAATCAATAATCATTGGAAATATATCTCAGGCAGAGAGCTCTTCCAATCAATTATTTTCTTTTTTTCAACTGATGAAAGTCATATAATGTCTTTTTCTTTTGGTCTTCAAAAAGAGCAAAGAAAAGAGAAAACTAGACTGTCTTCTGTGTCTTCCTATGTTAGAAGTTCTAGTCCATATTCAGAGGCAGTTTTTCTTTTATGTATCTAACATAGCATTTTGTCTAGAAAAAATATAAAAAGGAAAAAAGGAAAGAACTGAATATTCTATTTCACTAAAAATTAAATCTGTTCCACTGAGTTTGTGTTAACCTAGCTATAGAAATAATATGTTTCCTTCACTGGTTTTAGAAGGTTTCACTTTGAGTTTTCCACTGGAGAAAGGGTTAAGAGCTGGTTATTAAAATGTTTAGAGAGATGCCTCTGCCAGCAAATGATACCATGTGCCAAGTCAATAATATGGATGTTATGTACCAGGAAATGAGAGAGGGGGAGGGAGAGAAAGAGAGCAACAGATTAAGAGGAAAATATCACCATGCTGTGGATCCCAAGGGAGTTCTATTGATCATCTCCATCTGTTCATCTTCCTGGGCCAGGTGAGAATGCCCAGGTACCTCCCCTGGAGCTGTGGGGGAAGTTTGACACTGTCTATTGCACACAGAGTCTGCAGTGCTCTGCTGCAAAACCTCAAAAATGAGTCCAGGGGAGTACTTTGGAGATCTTTGATGGTTTATGGCACTCCCTAAGCTACCTCTCACGTGAATATCCAATGGATGTGGCCTCCCCAGGGTGGGGGCTTTTATAGCTGAGGCAGTTTGTGTAAGGGAGGATGAGTGTTCACTCCCTCTGACCAGAGGTTATGCCACACAACCCAAAACTTTCCTCCTTCCACCTTGGATGGGGAGGAGTGTGTGCAAATCTGGCCTGAGTACATGAAGCTGTGGGCTATGGCCTCCCCCACCCCAAACCCAGCCAGGGATAATTTTCAGAACTGGGTTTGGCTTTCCTGTGAATGCATTCTTCTCCCTCAGTTTTGTTTATTTCTCCCTAGACCTGAGATAATTGGACAATAATGTCATCTTTATCTTATCTCAAGTTCACTTAGGTGGTTTAACTGACAGTCTAGAGTTCCAGTCAGGCATATTCAGGTAGGGGTGGGCTTTGGTGGCCACGGCTTCTTTATACAGTTTTGCTCTGATTGGCAAAACTCCTTCCTAATAATATTTAAGCCATTGACTGTAACATTTCAGTCTCTGACAGCAAGTGAATGCCTCAAAGTAACTACAGTCTTTAGTTTCTTTACTTTTGCTCACTACATGAATATTTAAATATTACAGACTAAGTTAAGCTCTTTATCAAGAGGAATTGAGAGAATCACTTCTCAAAAGAGTGATCTGCAGATGCACAACACTCTTCAAAGAAGTGGCATGAATTCCTTCTAATTCCTTCAGACATGAAAGAAAAGCAAAAGTTTTCCGCAACCTAGATATGGATGCAAACCATTGAGCTGATGAAACAAGAGGAAACTGCGGTGTTATTACTATGCTTGTTAATTAAACTACTTTCCTGCTACCACCATTTTTCTAGAAAGAAAAGAGTTATTTGAACTCATATAAGATAACTATTTGAAATTGACAGACATATTTTTTGAAAAAAATAATGCTTTAATTTTAAAATTATATAATATTTTCACATTGTGATTTTAAATTTAAAGAAAAATACCTATTTAGTTTTGGCTCATGAAGGAGAAAAGATTAGAATATAAAAAAAGGAATCATATAGAGCTGAGAATTCTATTTTCTGAAAATTTTTTCCCAGCAGCCAGAATTATGATTAGCTGAAGAGCAAAAGAATGAAATAACTTAAACTTCTGTTATCTACTGCTAAATTTTTGGAGATGAAAGCTGACTGTATGTACACCCAAGACTTTCATGAATTTGGAAACAAACCAGAGCACTTCATTAATCACTACTGTAGGGTCATGTTTAAAGTGCAGCTTGGACAGCCACATTTGACTAACAGTGTCAATACCATCAGATAGATTTTCTTTTGTGACTTCCTGTCTCGTATTACAGTTTATAATGATCATACCTTCTGGGTATGTTATGTTTTGATTAATGGGGGCTTAATATAAGAGTCTGAGACTGTTACTTTTCTGCAGATTTTGTTTGGGTTTTTTTGGATGGGGGAAATGCTAATTATAATTATCCATTAAAAAACAAAATAAAGTGTTCTTTAATTGAATCTAATGAATTATAAGTTAACAAAATGAAATTAATAAAAAATCATATGAAATCATAAATTTCTGATCTACTGAGGACTGACTAACATTAGGTGCGGAATAGGCCCTAAGTGTCATGCATAAATGGAATTCATTTTTCAGTACTATTTTGGGATCTGGCTGTTGGTGGAGGTTTTTACACCTTTACACTCTATTATACATTTCAATAAAGCAAAAGTGAGATTATAAGAACAACTGAAATAGAGACATTTCTGATAAGCCTGGTAATCAGGAAATGCATATAAATCACATCAGAACTGTTTTAACTGAAAGGGTAATAAAAATACAAAACGTTCTTACAGAATCTAAACCATACTTCTGCTACACACAACTTAACTGTCAGAAATTGAGGCTTTTATTCTATTATAGATTAATTAAANTATAGCTGAGGCAGTTTGTGTAAGGGAGGATGAGTGTTCACTCCCTCTGACCAGAGGTTATGCCACACAACCCAAAACTTTCCTCCTTCCACCTTGGATGGGGAGGAGTGTGTGCAAATCTGGCCTGAGTACATGAAGCTGTGGGCTATGGCCTCCCCCACCCCAAACCCAGCCAGGGATAATTTTCAGAACTGGGTTTGGCTTTCCTGTGAATGCATTCTTCTCCCTCAGTTTTGTTTATTTCTCCCTAGACCTGAGATAATTGGACAATAATGTCATCTTTATCTTATCTCAAGTTCACTTAGGTGGTTTAACTGACAGTCTAGAGTTCCAGTCAGGCATATTCAGGTAGGGGTGGGCTTTGGTGGCCACGGCTTCTTTATACAGTTTTGCTCTGATTGGCAAAACTCCTTCCTAATAATATTTAAGCCATTGACTGTAACATTTCAGTCTCTGACAGCAAGTGAATGCCTCAAAGTAACTACAGTCTTTAGTTTCTTTACTTTTGCTCACTACATGAATATTTAAATATTACAGACTAAGTTAAGCTCTTTATCAAGAGGAATTGAGAGAATCACTTCTCAAAAGAGTGATCTGCAGATGCACAACACTCTTCAAAGAAGTGGCATGAATTCCTTCTAATTCCTTCAGACATGAAAGAAAAGCAAAAGTTTTCCGCAACCTAGATATGGATGCAAACCATTGAGCTGATGAAACAAGAGGAAACTGCGGTGTTATTACTATGCTTGTTAATTAAACTACTTTCCTGCTACCACCATTTTTCTAGAAAGAAAAGAGTTATTTGAACTCATATAAGATAACTATTTGAAATTGACAGACATATTTTTTGAAAAAAATAATGCTTTAATTTTAAAATTATATAATATTTTCACATTGTGATTTTAAATTTAAAGAAAAATACCTATTTAGTTTTGGCTCATGAAGGAGAAAAGATTAGAATATAAAAAAAGGAATCATATAGAGCTGAGAATTCTATTTTCTGAAAATTTTTTCCCAGCAGCCAGAATTATGATTAGCTGAAGAGCAAAAGAATGAAATAACTTAAACTTCTGTTATCTACTGCTAAATTTTTGGAGATGAAAGCTGACTGTATGTACACCCAAGACTTTCATGAATTTGGAAACAAACCAGAGCACTTCATTAATCACTACTGTAGGGTCATGTTTAAAGTGCAGCTTGGACAGCCACATTTGACTAACAGTGTCAATACCATCAGATAGATTTTCTTTTGTGACTTCCTGTCTCGTATTACAGTTTATAATGATCATACCTTCTGGGTATGTTATGTTTTGATTAATGGGGGCTTAATATAAGAGTCTGAGACTGTTACTTTTCTGCAGATTTTGTTTGGGTTTTTTTGGATGGGGGAAATGCTAATTATAATTATCCATTAAAAAACAAAATAAAGTGTTCTTTAATTGAATCTAATGAATTATAAGTTAACAAAATGAAATTAATAAAAAATCATATGAAATCATAAATTTCTGATCTACTGAGGACTGACTAACATTAGGTGCGGAATAGGCCCTAAGTGTCATGCATAAATGGAATTCATTTTTCAGTACTATTTTGGGATCTGGCTGTTGGTGGAGGTTTTTACACCTTTACACTCTATTATACATTTCAATAAAGCAAAAGTGAGATTATAAGAACAACTGAAATAGAGACATTTCTGATAAGCCTGGTAATCAGGAAATGCATATAAATCACATCAGAACTGTTTTAACTGAAAGGGTAATAAAAATACAAAACGTTCTTACAGAATCTAAACCATACTTCTGCTACACACAACTTAACTGTCAGAAATTGAGGCTTTTATTCTATTATAGATTAATTAAAATTATTTGGCTATTTTTACTCATCTTAAAAAAATGTTCTTTTTGTCAGAATTAAAAAAAAGTTAAAAAAACTTTAACACAAGAAGAAAATTCTCAGGATTGCAGTCAGTTAGGGAATAAAAAAAACTGAAACCCCCTCCCAAAATTATATGATTAGAGGATTAAAATTCTGCTCTTTAGAAAGGTCCATGGAGAAAAATATTAAATTCCCTTCTAAGTGTGTTGTTAAGAAAGTACTTCTCTTTGAGTATTTCAAAATGAAGTCCAGTGGTATAGCCAACCTGCTTATAATGAAGGTCAGCACATATGTTGTCTCTGATTTATATTTAAGTACAACCTTATTCTAGCTGCCAAATAAATCACTATGACTTCATTGGTTGATTATGATAGGATTAGGATAGGAATCTAAATAATTCAATTTTTTAGAAGAATGTTTCCAAGTCTAATGGTACATTGGTTTCGATATTACGGCAGAAGGTCCGGGAAAACAAAAATCAAAAAATTTAAAAAAATTGCAGCCTATATAACATCTTAAGAAGTAAAGTTAATTCATTGTCTAAATCATTGTTTAAAATGTCTTTTTTTAATTGCATCTTCACATTTTTTTCCACTGTCTATCAAATCAAATCAGTTAAAAAGTAATACAAACATTTCCCTTTGTACTCTTAGTGCACAGGTAAAAATTCCATTGACTATAAAAAAACAGTAAGACCCACAAGAGGAAGGCAGTAAGTTCAATAAATTTTACAATGGCCTTTTAAAATGCATCATCTACTTGCTTCTTCATACAGGCTGAGACTGCTTCTTTTCTTTTCTTTTTTCTGGTATGCTTTGTCTAGGTTAAGAAAAAGAAATCTTGATGGTAGTGTTTCGTCAAGTTTCTGACAGAAAGACAAATTTTTATTACTTATACTATTCTGTATCCAGAAAGACATTGAATATTTTGCTGATAGTAAATGGCAAATACTTTGTAGGTTCATGATTTGTGAACGGTGACTGACAATTGCAAGGAACATACAATCGCCCCAAAATCCATGTAGATGTAGTTTTCTATCTGCTAAAGCTAAGACTTGATGAAAAAATGAATATTTTCTCTTATTTTTCTCTGTTGCTATAAAAATTGAGTTGCAGTTACTATATTCAACTTTGCATGCTCAGAGTAAGCAAAGCCCTCTTCCTGGGCATGTTCTGCCAACGTGAGAACCCTGAAATATCCTTCCTTAGTCTGCAGAGAGTCCTGTGTCAATTATTATTAAACTTCCTACTATAAGCTAAGTGTTTGTTACCTATAAAATATTTAAATGACATGTCATAAAATTTAGGTTTCCTGGACCCATTTGACTTAATATAGCCAGCATTACTCCCTATTATTTTTTGCTTAATGAAATTACATTTATAAACTGAGATTCTGAATTTTCTTTTTATCCTATGTTAAAACATTAACAACAGCTATCTAAAGAGCACATTTATGATTTCTTTTGCATTTAATGGGAAGATTTTTTTTCCAGTGGTGAGGAGGACTAAACTCTGTTCTTTTCCTTTTTCATACATTTCTTTCCCCTGGTGCTTCCTCATAGAAGGCTGTAGGGAATTTCACCCTTTAGCTGAGATAGCATTTGTCACTATCTCATGGTTTCCATCACTAATTAAATAGTGTTGGCAGTACTTGCTTATAAGCTCTTACTTGATACATAAATTATTCTGTCACTAAGGCCTAATATACCCATTCTGTTATTGTAATTTGGGATGATGATGATGACTTTCCTTGTCAAATCAAATAATTATAAGGACAGTAACAAGCAAAATCTGAGTGAAATCCAATGATAAAAATTGATATTATTGTATAATTTTTGCAAGGTCACAAAATATTTACTTTCTTCTTCCCTACTAACACCATTTTCTGTTTTTCCACATTGCTGTGATTGCATAGGCAGATATATTTCTCTTTGTGGAAGTACTCCATGTATCTCCTGACATGTGAATGTCTTAGCAACACCTAGGGCAGTTTAAAGTTTTGTAAAACTTATTAGCCATCATGTACTGCTATTAATTTAGTGTACTACTAGAACCAAGACCATCAGTTTCATAGCCTAAGAATTTATCTCTTTTGCTAATGGCAAAATCCATATGTATGCTTTATCTTGAGCTGATGTTACGCTTCAGTATTCAAGTTTGCCATCTGAATTATTTTTCTTCCTGATTGTAACACCACAAATTAAATATATGATAATAGATGACTCCACAGTGAATACATCATAATCTGGTATAGCTACACTACACAAATTAAGATGAAAAGAAAGAGAGTCTCAGAAATACTCATGCAACAGCATATTACACCTTATCTCTTAATAATGCAAAAAAGGTTAATACTTATTTTGTTTTATTCTTCAGGCTTCTGTAGGTGCTTTTAAAAAAAGAAGACTAAATGATTTTTCTATTTTTGAGGATTTTAGGGGTTGCTGGATGAATGAGACTGGGAGGTCTTTTTCACTGGGAGATGTGAATTTTCTCATCAGAAGGCTTTAAAATGTGAAACCTTTGAGTGGTTGCCTCACCACTATATATTTTATTCATCCTGTTAAACACAAAATATGAAAACATGGATGTAGTCAGATGCTGAATTACATTTCATTGCTATTCGTACTTTATTGCTATAATAGAAATACAACCTCCCCTCCCACTATAAAGGAGTTCTTCTCAGTTATCTTTATAATAAACAAATATAGAGTATAGTGGTATACAACCAGGCTACCACATTACTTATTATAGGAAAACTACATACAACAATTCCATGTAATGTAATCCAAACTCCCATCAGCACAGGGAGATTGCCTTCTTTCAATAGCTATTTGTATGATAAGTTACCTCTGCATAATTTGCAGTTAGCATTATACTTTGAGCTGTTTGAAAAGGCTTTAAGAACATAATCCTTTTTGCTTATTTGTTTTTTAAGTAACTGCTCCATAGTCATATGAAAAGAATGATGCTAAGAATTTTAGACTGAGGCACGTACCTTATGTAATATTTTCAGGGGGGATTTGTTGTTTTGTTTTCTGTATATGGGTTTAAGGTCATATTTAATCAATAGAGTTTATTCAGTTTGCAGAAAGATATATTGTCACACAGCACGAAGATGAGTTTAAACTGTTAAAAAAACAAACACACAATGAACAACAAAAATGAGTCTTCTGTGCTGCAACCAAAATCAATTTCTATAGCAATCATGTTATAACATAACGCTTGTAATACAGTGAAGAAGTCACTGCAATTTCTTGCCTAGTTAGCAATGTAACTTTCAAGCCTCTCTGGGCAGGAGTTGTGATCTGGCAGAGTGTCTGGAAAAGTCATTTTTCCACAGACCTTGTGTTTGTCACATTATTTTCCAGAGCTGAACCATTTGTCTCTAGCATTCTTAACTTCACAGCCTACCTTCTTAGCTGTCTTGATTTCTTTTAGCAATATTGAATATAACTGTATACTTCTTGTAATTAAGAATTGATATTGCATGGCAGTAATAAAAAATGGCTGATTTTCATGTTACTATTTTTAAACATTCTACCTTAAACCCTTTGCAGTTTTGTCACTGCAAGTGGAGAATGCCATTTGTCTGTGGTTGCACCATCTCAAAAACACCAGAATGTGCTGAAAAAGGAAATCTGGAATATAATTAGGTAACACGCTCATTGCTTATGAGCTGATATCTCTGTTATGCTATAGAAGTATGGGTAAAAGCGGAATAAGTTAACACCCAAAGAATCACTTCCTCTACAAATGGAAAGATACAGAACACTTGGTAATGCAAGTATATTCTTCTATTTTGCCCTGAAATAAATGAGTAAGAGCAGCTGTTACCTACAATACAGAAGATTTTATTTTTTGTATTCATTTATGGTAATGTGTGAGTTTTCTACTGATTTAATTTTTGTTATCTCTAACAGATGTTTACCCAGCTAAACTTTTCAGTTAAGTACTGGAAGAGCATCTGAATTCTAAGAGGTTTTCATTACCCATTAAAATTAATTTTCCACTGATTTCAGAGAAAACAGAGCAGGTCTCTAATTCATGAATGCAATAGCAAGAACGAGTGTGTATGAAACTTGAAGTTTGTTTTAGAAAATACTGCTTTTTATGATCAAGTTTCACAACTTTATGATGAAGTTTCCCAACTAAGAATTGGAGAGGATGTTGCACCATTCTAGCTGTTAAATTTACTACTCATTCTTACTTTAGAGTAGTAGTTTTTATTCAGCTAGATTATTTTTTTATTATGTGCCACGCATTACATATAAAACCTGTATTCTTTCCAAAGGGTGTAACCTCCATTTGTTGCCTACTAGTAATAGTAGTCAATGTTTTCATAGAAATGGACACACAGAATGTCCAAATCTGCATTGTACATCAAAATTTTTATCCTGAAAGAACAGCAAACATTAAAGAAGAACTCCCAAAAGAAATATTATTATTTATTTGGCTAAATATATTAAAATAAATTATATGAAGAAAAAAAAATGAAAACCTTCAAAAGAAGACTGATAGAAGGAAAAAAGAGAAGAATTTAATAGAGTGAAAGGAAAGATATGAGGAGAAATTAAGAGTGTGTAAGAAATGTCCCATATACTTGAGTTTTAAAAACACTTGAAATGCTAATATTTTTTACCAGTTTGGTAGCATACATCACAGTAATTTGCAGCAGAAACTATGATCCTGCACAAGTTATAAACTTCAAAAAATATAACTCAATTTAATTCATTGTCATGTTTTACTTATTTAAAAGAATATTGCAAAATTGCAAAATATTTATGAAAGAAAAACCAGTTTCATCTCTTGGTTTCTGGAAAATTGTTCCTTGATTTTGTCCCCCTGCTCTGTGATTTGCAATTAAAAGTCATGTTACTGGATCCAGGACTTTTCATTACACCTCTCTTTCTTTTCTGTTTCTTCCTTTCCTGCAATCATTTACTATCTCCTGCTGTTTTGGAGAGAAAACTATCAGTTCTCCTGCCCATTTGCCTTTATATTACATCTATTTGATTGTGTTACATTCCCTTCAATTGCTTCTGCCACTTGGGGTCTTAAGAGAGGAAAACTTTCTCCAAGATGATATTTCAAAAACAATTTAGCCAGCCGTCATGCATTGTTTGCTGAAGTAGCAGCACAATCAGTAGATGATACAATAATACCAATGGGTTTTCAGATGTGATGTGTCCCATGCCAACAATATTTTTTAGTTAAAACCCTGCTGTGCTCCTTAAACATATCACTCTATTAGAATTTTCTGATGCTTTGTGACGAGAAAATAAAAAAAAAAAATTGTTTTCCAAAGTATATTAATTTTATCCAGTGACCAGTTTCTGCCCATACTTATACGGTGCTTGTACAGTAAGTTCCCAACCTGAGAAAGTACACCTAGAGCCTTTACAACATTTGTGATGGAGAGTACAACATTGACTAGAGACAAAAAAAGTGGCCATCAGCTTCACCAATTTTTAGGTACAGTTTCCCTGGAAATTTTCTCTAGAAATTATTCTCTATTTTCCCATAAAAGCTTGGTTCTGTGACTTTTATGTAAGTAAATGAGGTAGATTTTTCTACTCCACCAAAGCAAACAAACAAAAGTCCTCAAACTTTCTGACCAGATCCTAAACCTCTGAAAGAGGCCCAGGTTGGCAACAGAGCCGAGTTTGGCAAGAAGCTGCCCTGCTGTCCTTGAGAGGGATTCATACAGGAAAAGCTCCTGGACAGCTGTGGTGAGCAGGAGCAGAGCCCCACACACCTGTGACGTAAGGGCTTGTTTTCTTAGCTCCAGCTGATGTTCTTCAAGTTTGGGTCTTCTTAGTATCTTTGCATGTAAACCATTAGGATGTTTATCTGCTATTGGGTGTCCTTCAACCGCTTCAGCCCCCTCAGTCTTGTTAGATTTGTGTTTATGACCTCTCTCTTTCTCTCTCTCTCTCTCTCTCTCTCTCTCTCTCTCTCTCTCTCACTCATTCTGACATATCAGTTCCCCACAGTGAGGGCTCAGCACTGTCATTGTGAAGGTTGTCTTTAGCTCAAAATCCCTTACATTAATTAGGATTTTTTTGAAAGTTAAGAGTGCACAGATTCAATATGCTAAGTCTAGGTAAAAGATTCCTGAAATACAGGAATTTGGAAAGAGAAAAATAAGCAGCTTTTTTAGAGGTCAGTAGATTCTTCCTCAAACCTTAGGCTGACAGTGTTTGAGATCAGACCCCCAGAGGGTTTTTCATTGCACTATTTTTCTGAGAAAGTGGAATTTAAAATTATAGCCTTAAGCAAGGCACAAACCTCTTGCTGCATGCATGTGTAGTCTTAAAAATCAGATGGATTGCACAGTGCAAGACTGATTTGCAGGAATATATTTTAACTACCAAAACTCCAGGATTTGAAAATATCAGGTATCTTAAGGAGGTATGAAGTAACTTTTTTCTGTGTACAGTGTAAATAAAACCTGTCTCTCTTCAAGAATTCAAGGAATACATTTTTCCTGCAATTTCTTCAGTCTTCCAGAATAGGCTTTTTCCTTCAGATGTGGGTGAAGAATGCAGCAGGACAAGGGAGACTGGAAGGTATATATGCCCTCTGCAAAGGTCTGGGTTTTTTTCCTGTATTTTTTCAATGGTAGGGGTTTGATCTTTCCTCTCTATCTACCTTGTAAATTCTGTACGTCTGTATAGTAAGTGGATGCATGTGCTCAAATATACAGGGTATGCACAAACTTGTACAGAATATGTCTCATTTTTCGGATCTGTGATTTCAGAGTGTCTTCATCTCTCTGGAATGATTTTATTGAGCTGAAAACCTTACTGAGTTCTCTACTGTAGTAATAGAGAATTTTTTACTTGGATTCAATTGACATTTGATGTATATCATAAGTAAGATAAAACTAAGTATCCTAACCAGCTTATTTGACACAGGACTCTGGATACACAGTGCTTCTGAAGGTCAGCAGTGACTGATGCTGTACATTCTGTCCGTGTCACTGACTGGACCACAAATCCTTGTCACAACACAGTTATCTCAGTGTGTTCTGGTTATTAAATTTTCCATTGGCAAATTTTTTAACATGTCACTGAAGAAAAGATTCAGAATGCATAAGTAAGCACCACCGGGTTTGTGAGAGTAAATTGGCTTCCTGGCTGCTGCTGAACAGCTTTTCCTTCAAGTCATACAAGCTGGATATCCTCGTGGGTTCTAGGGACCCCAAGGACATGGGCCTTTCCTTCTTTTCCCAAACTCTGTAAGTCACACAAGGGCTGTAGAAGGCTACCATTTGAAGTGGGCCTGAGGAACTCTGTCTCTGAAAAGGCAGCAACTTCGTCCAAAGTAATTTGAAATACAAAAGGTCTAAATGTTCAAATACAAAGCTGAGACGTCATTCATACAAGGAGTAGAGGAACTGGTTGTGGTCAGAGGAGCAACACAGGGAATAAAACTTAGGTCTTGCTGGAAAAGTCTGGCTATAGTAAAGGCAGGAAGTCCAACCAGGTTAAGCTCAGAAAAAAAAGTGTTGAGGTATACTGAAATATCTAAAACCTATGCTAACTTGTGACATAATCCTGTTTTGAATAAAATTATACAGCAGAAAGGGTGTCATACAACAAAGAGCACTCTTCATACACTAGTATGATTTTAAATATGTTGACTTTCTGGGTGATCAGAATAAATTAAAATTAGAATAAATTGAAATATTGACAAATATGGTTTGATTTTCAGGAAGAGGCGAGTGGTAAAAGAAATAAACAGATCTGTCTTAACTCATAGTCATAATATATTGTAACTCTCCTCATTGATTTGGGATACAGATTAGGCTCTCTGTGTGCTCCACATTAACAAATTAGTGTAATGTGGGTTTTTTGATGTGAATTTGTCTGTTTGAGTGTCTTGTGGTACACACTCAGGAGTGCTTGCAAGGCATTCAATGTCCTGTTCAAAGGTAACTCATTTG
Source organism: Chaetops frenatus (assembly GCA_013400775.1). NCBI lineage: Eukaryota > Metazoa > Chordata > Aves > Passeriformes > Picathartidae > Chaetops > Chaetops frenatus. The sequence continues at coordinate 289,363 of VZTR01024232.1, forward strand.
TGCAACTCTGGAGCAACCCCGGGCAAAGCAGACCCAAAGAGTTCCAGCAACTGGCTCCCTGCATAAGCTGTGTGTGCCCAGAAGCACCACCTGGTACAAGACCCGTTCCATCTAAACATGCAATATGGAAATAAAATCTTGGAGAGATAATGGATCATGGCAAATGTAATCGTCATAATTTCCTCTTTGCGCTCTATCAGTAGGTAATAGAAATAGAATGAGTGCTTTCATATAATCACAGGATGGTTAGGACACAACCTCTAAGTGTTAACTGCTCAAGTACAGCTACATAGAGCCAGCTCACCAGGACCAAGCCCGGTCAACTTTTGGGTATCTCCAGAGAGGAAGACTCCACAATCTCCCTGGGCAACCTATGCCAGTGTTCAGTCACCCTGACAGTGAAGTGTTTCTTCATGTTCAGAGGCAACATCCTGTGTTGCAGTTTGTGCCTGTTGTCTCTTGTCCTGTCACTGGGCACCACTGAAAAGCTCTTTCCTCTTTGCATCATCCCTCAGGTATTGGCACACATTAACATTTCCCCCTCAACCTTCTCTCCCCCAGGCTCAACAGTGCCCACTCTTTCAGACCTTCCTCAATGAAGAGAAGCTCCAGATCCTTAATCATAGGATCATAGAATCATAGAATACCCTGATTTTGAAGGGACTCACAAGGATCATGTAAGTCTAACTCCTGGGTGTTCACAGGACCATACCAAGTGTCACACCATGTACCTGAAAGCATTGTCCAAAACCTTCTTAAACTTTCAGGCTTGGTGCTGTGACCACTTTCCTGAGGAGCCTGTTCCGGTGTTCAACCACCCTCTGACTGTAGAAACTTTTTATAAAATCTAACCTAAATCTCCCTAGACACAGTTTCAGGCCATTTCCTCAGGTCCTGTCACTGGTCACCATAGAGAAGAGATCAGTGGCTGTCCCCTCTCTTCCCCTCACAATGAACCTGTACACCACAATGAGGTCTTCCCTCAGTCTCATCTTCTCCAGGCTGAACCGACGAGGTGGCCTCAATCACTTATCCTCAAGACCATCTTTGTTGCTCTCCTTTGGACTCTCTCTAATAGTTTAATGTCTTTCTCATATTGTTGTGCCCAAAACTGCCCCCAGCACTCGAGGTGAGGCCGCTTGAGTGCAGAGCAGAGCAGGACAATCCCCTCCCTTGCCTGGCTGGCAATGCTGGGCCTGATGCCCTCACGACAGGGTTGGCCCTCCTGGCTGCCAGGGCACTGCTGACTCATGTTCAACTTGGCATCAACCAGGACCCCCAGATGCCTTTCCACTGCTCTGCTTTCCAGCCTGAAACAGTCTCAACATACATCCAGAGTTACCTCTTTCCAGGTTCAGGATCCAGCATTTTGTTAAACTTCATACCACTAGTGATTGCCTTGAGGCCTTTTTCTGGGTTGTCTCCAATATGGCCTTGTCTCTCTTGTGCCGAAGATCTCAGATGTGGATAAAGTATTTTTAGTGTGGCCTCAGCAGTGCTGAGTAGAGAGGCAGGTGATCCTTCTGCCAGCCTGCTGGCAATACTGAGTGTGATGTAGCCATTTGCCTTTGCAGCAGGGTGCATTGCTGGTTCACTTCTACCATGAGCATAACATGGCCTTTTGTACCTATGTATTCATGTTAGGGGAAAATATTGAGTCATTTTGCATGCAGAATCTAGTTATATCTGTATCTCAACTTCAACCCAGCTGATAACATTAATTATGTAAACAGCTAACATCTCCTATAAGAAAAATGTCTCAATTCAATAAAAGCCAAATCAAACAAAAATCCCTGAAGAAACTAACTGCAAGTTAAAAATGCCAGTGTTTCATTAGCACAGAAATAATTTTCTAGATTATGTCTTGTGGTGTGCCACTAAAGTTCAGTTCATTAAAATGCAGGTTTCTGAAAACAAGCACAGTGAAATCAGAAAAATATTGGTGCCTAATTTTGTCATTTCCAGTAAATGCACCTGACACAATAAGCAGTGTATACATAGCTCCTGTCTTTGAAGTGTGCTGAAAAGGAAGGTGCCTACTATCGTCCTGCAGTCAAACACTGAGGGTGAATTTAGACCATACAATGGAACACAATATAGCTTCCAAGGCTTGTGAAGATGAGAGCCACTATAGCTGCATAACCACTGCAGTCGGGAGAGAAAAGATTTATTATTTTGGTTCAGGATTGTGTGAATGAAGCCATATTTCTTCCAGACTGAACCTGGCTTGTATCCAGACATTTCAAGCCCACTGTACTCTACAGAACTTCGAAGGGTCACATTATTGAGTATAAAGGCCCTACAGACATCCCCTTAGTTTAGTTTACACAAATACAAAAGTCTTTCCTGTCCAAATTACTTCTACTACTTAAATCTACCAGTCCTCATAATCTGCAACTTTTCTTGCAGCTGAAAGGCTTGAGATACCACCAGCTAAGCTTAACTGAGCTAAAGATATATTTTGGTCTTTGCAATTATGACAAATACACCATACAAAAATGCCTCAATATTTATTATGATATATATAGCAATTTCTTGCAGACAACCAACATAACATTGTTTTGATCAAAATAATTGTACAGCCATCAAAATATAAGGCTGAATGCTCCAAAATTTTAAATTCTTACTTAAATAAAGACATCAGGAGAAGCCCAGGGTAGAGGGTAACAGTAATTAATTTGTGTATTCTGCAGCTATCACTGGGTGTATTGTGTTGTCTGTGAAACTCTGAGGCCAATAAGACAAAAAATAACACTATGACTGATCATATCTTGACTTTATTTCATACCTTTTATATAAAGATATGGAACTATGAATCTGTGATATTGTGAGCAAAGTAGCAAGGGTCTGCTACAAAGAAGTCCTAAGTCTGTATATTTATAGAAACTGTTAACATATTTTACAAACTACCAAGGATTCAATAATATACATATTGGTGTTTCAGTTAAGTTATATTTGCAACCATTGTAAATATTTAGGATAACTTCAGTAATCTATTATAAATAAGGATTTTCACTTTGGTTTACTGAAGGCTTACTGCAATATGCAAAAGAATGGATACTTTTTAATTACTGCTGAAATAGGATATATTAATAGTCTTTCAAGACAAAAGAAGCACTCAGGGTTATATATATGTAACATTTGTTTCCATAATCCATTTATCACAAAGAAGAGGTATAAAAATATTCCTTCAGGAAACACAGTAAAGGAAGGGAAAAAATTCCATTCAAATTCAAAACTTAAATACAAAGTTCAGTCAAATGATGCATAGATACAGTACCAACACAGGGGAATGACTGCACAAACCACAGGCACAGTTGGGAAGGTCTGGTTGAAGCAGAGACATCTGGAAGCTGACTACATCCTTCTCACTTTATTTGGTAGTCAGGTTGCTTCTTGCTGCATGGAAAAAAAAAAATCTTGCATTACATTCTCTAAGGCCAGTGACAGCATTTTGATTTATTAAATGCAAGAGTTGCCTGAGACACTCTCCTTCAGATGGTACCTTCTGCAGGGAGTTCTCAAGGAGTATGCAGTTCTCACCACTCTGCAGAGGGACTGACAATAGATCCATATTCCTTCCTACCGCTGGCCACATTCTTTTAGAGCACAGTGCATCCATTCAGGGGAACAATGGTGTCCTCATTTCCCTCCCCAGCCTGCAGCTGACTGATGGATTGTTATTTATCTCTGCATGTTCTGCATATCTCCACCTACAATATCTTTTCTTTCATGAATAAATTACAAAAGGCACCTCAGCCCTGTCATATCCCTGCTTCATACTAGGTATTCTGAGAAAGCCTGGAGAGCACAGTCCCTTCACTGGAAGAGACATTATTAGAAAAGAATCCCCAAATGTGGTATCAGTTTTGGCTCTTAAAAGCTAAGGAACAAAGGTCACTATAACCTGTGACTGCCGTTGCCTATTTGTAAACCTTCTGTGATTCATAGACTTTCATCATTGAAGAAGTTGAAATTTGATAAGAGAGTTGGTATTTTTTTCTGTCATGTATATTCCCAGCCATAAGCTAGATAAAATTATTGTTTGAGTCTTGAATAGCTAAAATGTTCACATGTATTTTATGTATGAGCTGTGTATTTCTCCACTGAACTTACACACTTTTAAAAAAAGAAAAAATATGGAAATTAAAATAACCATTATTTTGTAACAAGAGGGGTGGTGGAAGATTACCAAATACTGAAAAAGCAACATCTCTGTGAAAATGATGGAGAATAAAATACAAAAGGCAAAAGAAGAGTAAGTTATGTTCAAAATACAGAAGATGAAATCAAATTTTGTCTTACAATGTTATCTTCGAGGTTTACGAGATGGGCCCATGCAAACTGCATGAACAGGGCTAAGTGTAAAGTCCTGCTCCTGGCTGGGGCAACCCAAAGCAAAAATACAGGCTGGGAGAAGAATGGGTTGAGAGTAGATGTGAAGAGAGGGACTTGGGACTGTTGGTGGATAAGAAACTTGATGTGACCCAACATTGTGTGCTTGTAGTCCAGAAAGCCAACTGTGTCTTGGGCTGCTAATCTAAAGAAACATGGCCAGCACATCCAGGAAGAGTTCTGCCCCTCTATTCTACTCTCCTGAGAACTCCTCTCCTCATCCAGCTCTGGGGACCCCAATATAAGAAAGCCATGTGCCTGCAGGAATGAATTCAGAGGAGGGACAGGAAGATGATTGGAAGGCTGGAGCAGTTATATGAAGACAAGCTGTCTCTTCAGCCTGAGAAAGAGAAGGCTCTGGGGAGACCTTGTAACAGCCTTCCAGTACCTAAAGCAGTCTACAGGAAAGCTGGAAGGAGAAAAGAGACATTTTGCAAGAGCGTGTAGTGATAGGACAGGAGGGCATGGCTTTAAACTAAGAGAGGATAGATTTAGCTTAGATGTCAGGAAGACATTCCCTACTATGAGGCTGGTGAGGCACAGAAATAGGATTCTCAGAGAAATTGTGGAGTCCCTGTCCCTGGAAGGTTCAAGGCCAGGTTGGATGGGTTTCTGAGAAACCTTGTCTTATAGAAGATGTCCCTGCCCATGACAGGGGGTTTGGAACTAAATGATCTTTTGGGTCCACTCCAATACAAACCATTCTTTGAATCTATGATTGCATGGTTGTCTGATTTAGGGCCTTCAAATGAAAAGAAGGTTTATAACTAAGGAACGGAAAGTTATATCAAATCTAAGAAAGAGGAAATGAATAGAGGAAAACATTCATGTTCAGAAAGAAGTTTTTCATTTAATCTAATCTCAGAAAATTATTTTGTGCTTTGTCTTTTGCTTATACTAACAGCACAAAAAAAACCCTTTATCTATTTCAGAAGAGATTATGTATTTTATTGTTGTTTTGAAATCTCAAATGCATTTATTTTGTTACAGTGTAGTATAAATCATCAGAACTGGAAAATAAATTGCAGTGAAAAGTTCCAATAACACTGGAGTAAAATATTTTGATTTTGTTCATATAATCTATGAGCTATATATCATGTAATCTGTTTCCTGTAAATTATGTCATCAAAACCTGACATAGTCTCTTAAAAAAGGAAGTTTTAGATGAAACAGCTCTTCTTGATGGACAGCTTCTTCATCAAAAAGAAAATCCAATTTTTTTCTCCTGTATGAGTTGTAAACCCAAATTATTTTAGAACTAGGAATAAGGACATGCTGTATTGGCTTAAACATTTATGGGACAGGAGCAAAAACCTGTTTCAAAAGCAGAAGTAAATAATTATGGGAAAACATCAAACAGGTAATGCGTCTTGTGATTTAGGAGCAATGTAGTGGATACGTCAAACATAAATGCCTTCTGAATGTCTTTGTTTCATTGAATTTGAATTTGGTGATTAGAGGTTGTTGCTGTACGTGTGTCCTATGATCAGTGGAATCAAGAATTTCAACATATGGATTATCAGCCACTCTGATTTACTTCATACCTCTTCCTTTTGAGATTCTTTCTAAGGTTTTATTTGAATGCCTCATCCTCATCACAGTAATTGCCACTTAACAAAGATATGGTTTTCCATGCCCAGTTGAGTTTTGTGTTTTTCCTGTACTGCATAGTCATCAAGAAAAAACCCACTTTTTTACAGGCTTCCTTAAGTTGTGTCATTATAGTTATAAAGAATAAAAGCCCTGTAACAGTAACATGCAATTCATATTCGTAAGGCAGAACATACTCTGGGGCACAGTTCTTGTGTTACATTCCATATCCAGCATGTCCTAGCTCAGCAAGGACAGTAAAGAGAAGCAGTTTATATTTTGATTTTCCTAACTGAAAAACTGATCCTGTCAAATCTTTCCAAGTGGCTAAGATACCCCTAATGGAAAGACAAAGACTTTGCTAAGCCTGAAATGTACCTCAAAAGTTTGCCTAAATTCTGCTGGTTTTAAAGGTTTATATTTATTAAAATTCTCATTGATACATGTTCTTGATTGTAAAGTAAAAGTATCTGATTGATACTTTAAAAAATAGTTTTAGTTTTAAAATTTTATTTTTAAAGGAAAATATTATCATTTTGTTGTTAAATGTATGTGTTAAGAGGTCTGCAAATCCTACATTTCTAGCAGATATTCCTATCGCAGTATATTGGGATATCCAGCACCTCTTTTGGAAATTATTAGTAGACAGATGTATTAACAATGAAATAAAATCTCCTCTGAACTTTAAACCACCAGTGACTACAACTCACATGTATTAGCTAAAGGAAACCATACAAAAAAGAGGCAAGTCAACTGTTCAGGGAAAAATCGATATCTCCTTGAAAATTGCAGCTGCTTAATTTGTTTTGTGCTGCAGTCTGTTTTTCAGTATTGTAGCATATTAGTACCTCACTACTTCACTCTGTAGACATGGCACATTATATCTTGGAAACCTCAGAGATTTCAAGACCTGAATCTAAAAGTAGAGAGGCACTGAGCAATCTGTGCTTATTGCCAGAGAACTACTGTTCCTAAATACAAGTTATGAATTATCCTTCCCAGAGAACTCCTGCCAGAAGTAAATCATGTTCTTAAGGGTCTTTTGCAACCTAAATGATTCTACGATTCTGTGATTTTGCAAGAAGGCCAAACACTAACAGTGGAGAAGAGAATAAGATGACTTCAAAGAGGAGGTACTGGTTTCTTGAGGAGATTTAGGGAAGCTTATCAAGACAATTTGTATCTTAAGGGAAAAGGAAATTAAAATTTAGAAAATAATTATTAATCTAATATTTTTTCATTGACTGAGAACTAATTCTACATTTAGCTAAATCAAACAAATGGCATATTTTTTCAATCTATGGGTCTGTGAATAAAAATGGCCATAATAAATGTATCTGATCTAATTTGAATTGTTTAAAAAGTAGGCATTTATGGTTCAGTAGAAATTCAGATAAAGATGGTTAAATGGCCAACAGATTCTGCTTTATGTCATATTCCAAGGCTTTAAATTTCCTGTTGAGTTATGATACAATTCATTCCTCTCTGACATTCCACATCAGTGTAACACAGCAACAGAGCAATTTCCCTCCCTTTCCTTTTTTAAGCATTCTGTTTTGGGAACCAAACTCAAAGGCAGTTGTGCTGGCTAGAAGCTCCCATGTTATCCATACATACACATTTACCCAGGATAGTCACTGGAGGCTGCACATCAGGATCACACACTGCAGGGCAGTGCAGGTTACAGGTCACGTGCATCCCCATTTTGTGGCTAAATAAGAATCTGATAGCAATTAAAGAAAAGTAGATTTTGAGCAAATTTTCATTTACCTCAAGCTCTGAAAAGCTTAGATTGTAAGGAAGATTTTAAAGATCTAAAGTTTTGGAGTTTTCCCTCTCCTCCTCCTTTCCCTTTTGTTCATCAGTTCTTGGGGTTTTTCAGGTTTTTTGGGGAGTTCTTCAGTTTGAGTGGGGTTATTTTTGTTTTGTTTTGGTTTGGTTTTGTTTGTTTGTTTGTTTGTTTGTGTTTTTTGTTGGGTTTGATTGTTGTTTTCATTGAGGTTTTTTTTCTTTTTTACTTACGTATTTCTTCTTGTCTGCTTGTATGCAACTTCAATTAAATATGGGAAAAGAAGCTTTTGGCTTTTCTACCTCCATAATATGCTGTTCTTGTCAATTCATATATATATATACAGTAGTGTTTAAAGAACTTCTTTAGTTGTGAGCATCATTGGCTAAAGAAACTCCTACCAACACACTAGCTTGAGCAGTTATTAGTCCTAAATTTTAGATATTTCTTACACAGCAGACCAACTTCACCCCAAAAGTCCAACATTGCTAGAAGAAAAAAAGTTGAGCCATGCAGTTATCTATTACACAATAACATAATCGTATTTTTTAAAATTACTAAAATATTTGGTTTGTAATGTATTTTTACATTACTTCTAGGATTTTGTTTAATCCATATGTGAGCAGAAGTTAACAATACCCATTCACTCTTCTTCAATTACCTTAGTGCCATATTTTAAACATCACTATTTTGCTAGTCCAGGTATGAATGCTCAGGTAAAGACATAAAAATTATATTCTTTCTAAAACTTTTGTGAAAGGAATCCTGATACCAAGTATCAGGTAGCCAAGTTGGAAGATGAAGGAGTGCTTGCATCAGCATCTTTCCTTGTGCTTGTACAATCACAAGAGGAATATTTTGTATGAATTTATTTTTACTGCTATGAGTAAGAAAAAAATTCACTGAAATTAAATATATCTCAATAACATAACTGAAGAAAATTAATTCAAGAGATGGAAATCATGCCAAGCTCATTTCTCTGCTGTGGCAGCCAACATTTACATATCATCTCTTTTGCAGATCAAACTTGATCCTACAGTAATTTCCTTCATTCTGTTCCTCTTAGAATGCTGTCCTAGAATGCCACTTTGGTGGTGAGATATCTTGCCTTAAATTTTGACTTGATAATTTTATACATAGTTATCTCTTCAATTTTTTGGTCTTTGTGTTTATCATCCTGGAGAACTCATGAGGAATTCAGCCGTATTCACTCTTGATCTTCTCCAACCAAGACATAGCTATTTCTTTTAGTGTTCTTCAAAAAAATAAACTGACCATTCTAGTAACTATCCTTTTACTGTACTCCAGCCTGAATTAAACTTTGATTGGTACAAAATAATGAGGACACACCAGTCTCTCTTACTTCCTTCAGTTCCAGTGACCAAAACCACTGGAAAGCTGAAGCATTGAAGAACAGAAAAAGTGATGATACTATATTCAGAGACACAATTCTGACCTCGCCGGTGTTGTAGTGTATTTTCAGATTTGGTTCTGTGTTAGTTGGATTGTGCTGGTTCCCCTTGGGTTTATTGGTTCCTTCCCAGTTTGTCAAACCCCGACCCTGCCCATGAAGCTGTCAATCCCTTCCCCTTCCCTCCCCATGCCTGGAAAGTTCCTGGTTCCAGCACTTGTTACTGGCTGGTTTAAACCTATCCCCTCCCATTGAACACGCCCCTGGAATGTCAATCCCTGTACCCCTCCCTGGCATTCCCCTAAAGTAGGAGGCCCCACTGGTTAGTTTAAATTGTATTCCTCCCCTCCGTTTACCCCATTGGGGTGTACTGTTGTCCCTCTCCCTGGACCCCACCCTGAGACCTCCCCTGCTCTCT
>VZTR01024232.1:304536-354216 GCA_013400775.1 Chaetops frenatus
AAAAAAAAAAAGAAAACCCAAAAACATATTTCTCATTAGAATTGATACCATGAGATTTAGGGTCTTCACATCAGTGCTGTTAACTAATGAAATAATTTTGCTAGGGATAGACTGTAATTTTCTTAATATGCATTTGCTGAATCCAGATTTAAGGTCTGTGTATTTTCCTACTAGAGTCAAATAACTGTTGTTAGAATGACTTGTCAAAATTATAGAGCCTGAACTCAGCAAGAAATTAAAATAAAATCTTTCTCATATTATTAACCACTGATGCTAGGCTTTCTCAAATGCATATCAGCACTAGGTGTGGAATGGCATTAGAGACAATTCAGGTTACACAATTATTCTCTTAATCACTATCATATATATTGAATGTTTTTGCAACTGCTCACAAAATATTACTTATCTTTTGGCAGAATTTCACAATGGTAGACTCAAGTATGATAAATTATATTTCTTCTCCTTTGATTATAGAGGGTACTGACAATCCTATGTTAGTTTTAGTACAGAGTCATCATTTGATGTGAACCACAGTATTTATGAATCATACAAATTTTGTGTATCATGCAATTTGTTTCTTCAAGAATACTAGATAACAAGAATACTATTGACTATACTTCTAATGGTGCCTCTAAAAATGTTTAGCTGGGAAGGATCACAGCATGACACACAGTGAACTTGCAAGTGTCCTCAGGTGTGTTTGACGTAACACAGGTTTCAAAGAAAAATAGCTTCCATTAAAAGATCATTATCAGTTATTCAGCATCAGGACAATATTAATAATTATCTTTATTTAATATATTAAGAACTTATTCAGTATATTTAGTAGCTGTGTATTGGGAAAGAGAAGACTAAAAGCTAAATAATTCCAAAAGATCTTATAACTTGTTCATGGGAATATTTTCACATGCCATGCAAGATGTCACAGCTTATCCAGGCAAGTCTAAGGACAGCCTTCAAATTTTTCACAGATACATTAATGCATAGAAAATGTTAACGTGTTTCCTGAACCTGCTTTTCAACTCAAAGAGCCTGCTTTACTAACAGGATGGAATACAGAACACAGCTACACCACAGCTTCTCACCATTCTTTGCACAAACAAGATCATGGGCCAGGCAGGGTGCCAGAGCTTTCCAACTTCTCTAACTGCAATGCTCATTCCTCAGATCTCCCCAGTGCCAGTCAGGGAGGGAGTCAGAGTAGAAGAATGAAGTTAAGTCTGGGAAAAGAGGAGAGTGGGGGAAAGGTGTATTAGATTTTGTTCTTGTTTCTCACCATACTATTCCACTTTGCAATAAATTACATTAATTTTCCCTTAGCTGAATATCTTTTGCCCACAACAGTAATTGGTAAGAGATCTCTTTATCTTGATCCATAAGCTTTTTAATCTTATTTTCACCTCCTGTCATGTTAACTAGATGAGTCAGAGAGAAGCTGATGAATGAGAAACTGCTAAGTCAAATTAAAGAAGTACAAAACGAAATAACAGTAAATATTAAGTAGTGTCTTCTCCCTCAAAAGCATCACCATTTCATTCATAGAACATTTTCATATCAATTGCAAACATAGTACCAGAAGGTAGTATGAAATTCACCACAAAAAAAAGAAAATTAAATTGTATAAAATAATTTTCATGATTAAACTTTACTTAAATTTTCATGATTAAACTTTACTTTAAAAAAATTAACTGGTGTCCTTTTCAGAGCAGTGATACAAAATTAATATAAGGACAACATAGGTCATTACTTTAAAAAAAATTAACAATCTTTTTGCCTTCCCCCTCTTGTCATTCTCATTATTTCACTGCATTACACTACAGGTTCCCAAGGAATTAATGTTACCAAAACTTTATCCCATAACCTTTCTTAAATATCAAGTGATTCTATAAAATCTCTTAATATTACAGCTGATCTTTTTACAGCTCTACCAGAAATGGAAGACTAAAAACTTTAATTCAGGAAACTATTTTGAAAGATACCATTTTCTTATTTTTCACAGTTTCTTCATCAAAAACAGAGAGAAACTTACGCTAATTATCTATCCTAATGATATATAAGAGCATGTCTGGCATAGGTCACTAAGTCTCCTTTATAAGAATCTCCTATGAGGCATCAAGCACATTTTGACTTAATATAAATGACAGAACAATGTTTTTCTTTGCTAATGTCATATTAGTAATTTTAATCTTCTGGAAGTTAATTACTTAATGCTAATACCACACTTGCCTCTCCCTATTAGCTGCGATCTTACGGTCTCTTTATTGTGTATCAGTGCTACCAAACATTCTTGCTAAGGTTCGTTTTTCTCATAAAGTTTTTTCTATCCTGTAATTGTTAAGAAATTTAGAATTGGATGCTGGTTTATTCAGAATTCATTTACTGACCCAGAGGAATTACCCAGTATGCCATTCAATATACAGAAAACAAGTGTGCTGTGAAAGAGTACTGCAGCGGAGCTGAAGTTCCCCAAAAAAAAAAAAAAAAGCTCTTTGACCTGAAGAAAGCAAGATTTAAATATAAGGGATTTATATTAAATTTATAAGAGATGAATAGAGCATGTGACTATATATGAATAAGAAATTGATAAGATTTTTATGAAAATAACAGATACATTTAAGAAATCATGAGAATTTATCTACACTGTGCTTTTTAGCCTTTTTGCTACAGAGGTAGGAATATTTTATACATGTGCAAGAAATTACTAAGGCCCCGTGTTTGCCTTTACTGTAGGTAGAAATGTTCATGTTTAACAGCTGCTTCTTCTTATGAATGAGTCCAGATACTTCCTCCGTATTTGGTCAGTCAGTTAGTCTACATTTTCCTAGGAACTCAATTATTCTAAGGGCCCACGTGTTTTGTTCTGTTCAGCCTGGATCTTCCAATGCTGGAAGCTCTCTAGTGAGCTAGTGTCACATTTTTAAGCAAGTAATATTCTCACTTTCTAAAAAAATTCTACTCCTAGTTTTATTCAACTTTCCTACCATAACACCGATTAAAGTTCCCAATATATCCAATGAATTATTGAGCATTCATGTATCATATCGATATATGCATATAACACTCATCTATGAAAACAACATATTCAGTGTCAACATCTGACAGAATTACTTGTTGCCTCTCTTCTTTTTTCCTTCCCTTTCTCTTCCTTTATTTTCCACTAAAAACTTAGTGATTAGCATAAAAACAATGATCTGGTTTGCGTAAGAATGAAACAAAAGTGATATGTAAGGTACAATGCTTTTTTTTTAATTGTGCTATCAAAAAAGATCTTCAAACTGTTATTAGTGTAAATCAACTAATGATTCATCAGTTACCTGTTAAGGGAAGCAGGAACTGTTAAAAACTTCAGTAAAGGCCAAGTTCTCTAAGAGAAACATAAGTAACAAGCAGAATGATAAGGATATTTCTGTTGGTCCTGTCTCCAAGACACAGACTCTCTAAATCACAGTTAACACATCAAATTCTTAATATGGCAGGTTCTTACATGACTACTTTCACTGTTGTCAGTCTGAAGCCTGATTTGTGTTCCTGACACATCCTCATAAGTACCTTTATAAAAGTGTTAGTAGTCTATCCTGGCAAAAAGTAAGCTACCACTCTTCTCTACCAGCTGTGATAATCACAGCAGCTTCTACAGTGGAAGTGCTGTATCCAGAAAGGTAACACTAAGTTTACACTATGTTGTGTCATATGACAAGTTGGTTGCAAAAAAATGTTTTTTCAAAGTTATAGTCATATTTTATGGATAGCAAAATATCTGATACAAAGTGTTACAGCCTTATCCATTTATCTAAGAAGGCACAGAAATATAAATATACACTGTACATGTGAAACTCATTCCTAGGGAAGTTTGAGAAAGACTGATAATTATATTTCTCCTTTATCCCAACATACTGTATATTTGCTATACATAAAACAATTTAGGCAAATAGAACAGAGGCAAGTAAAGAACCAACCAAACTTTGAAGTAAACCCTCATGCAATTAAGGAAGTTAAATATTGTGTTTATAGTTAACACATTTTTGCACAAAGGTACAAAATAAGGTTTTTATTACTACATTAAACTAAAGACCAGACATAATTATTTTAGAACTACAGAATGTCTTGACTTCAGTTGGATTAATTCAATAAAGTTTTGAAAGAGGTGAGAAAACAGAACGCATTTCAATGAACCAGTGAAAAAGGATGCTTCCAACTGAGGAGAAATTTTATTAAACTCCTCTGACTGGAAAAGAAAACCAAAGAAATCATCCTGGTAGTATGAACAAAAGTTTATGAGACACTTATCTGATAGAAGTATATTATTGTTCTAGGTAACTTCTGTATAAGCCACAGATGATCTTAAAGTTTTTTTTTTCCACACTGGTTTTGGTAGGATCTGTTATCTATAGGTTGTGATTTGTCTTTGATTCCTGTATTTTCCTTCATACTTTTCTCACATGTTTGTTACTTGTCCAAATGACATCTTAAAGATGCAGTCTTTTGCCTAAGTTTTTATGGTGGCCTGAGATTATCACCTTTTGTTTGAATCCCCACTTCCTTTGGGTTTTTTGTTTTTTTTTTTGTTTTGTTTTGTTTTGTTTTTTTGGTTGGTTGGTTGTGGTTTTGTTGTTTTTGTTGTTGTTTTGTTGTCGTTGTTTTGGTTTTTTGTGTGTTTGGTTGGTTTTTTTGGGTTTTTTGGGGTTTTTTTTGGTGTTTGGTGGGGTTTTTTTGCTGTTTTTTGTCTATTTGTTTGTTTGTTTGTTTTTGGTTTTGGTTTTTGGGGGTTTTTTTGGGTTTTTTTGGTTTTTTGTTTGGTTTGGTTTTGGTAATGACCATAATGAAAATTTTTATGGGGCGAAACCTCTCAGGTCATGTGTTTTTAAACCCAATCAAGATCAAAATGATTTACCTATTTATTAACGATTCATAATTAGCAGTCAATCAGTGATTCATTTAGGATTGATATCAGCGGTTCGATATAGAAACCTCCACATTAGGAGCTTAAAAAATGCTAAGAAACACTTCCCACAGGCAGTTCCAGAATGCTGTAGCCTCACACCCATGCACATGCACCTATAGAACTGCATGCACATTGTCTCATAGACAGTGTGGACTACAGCCACAGACACCCCCTTTCCTGAACATACAGGTTATCCCTCTTGCACACACCTTCTGTGGGATACGTGGGTGTTCTATATTTGTGTGTACTTGTGCTGTTCCCCAGTGAGGACATATTCACCAATGGATGACAGGAGTAGAGTTGTCAGGCATCTGATGGCTCTGGCTGGCCAAGGCAGAGGTCCTGATGTCATTAGGGGATTTCTAGCAGTGCATATGGGAATTTTGCAAACTGCTCTTTCTACTTCTAGTCTCTCCTTCACAAATTTTACAACCTAAAATTTTTCACATACTGATGCCTGTTCTATATATCTTTTCCAGCTCAATCACTCTTAATTTCTAAAGTCTTAATACCCAGATGAGTCTAAACTGTCTGATAGTTACCTTTAAATTGATCAGTTTGGGCAAAGGTACCCTCAGGGAAGTTTAGTCACTATTCACTGGAAAACTGCCAGGCCAAGGGTGGTGAGTGTAAGTATCCCACAGTACTGACTAGCATTACATTTAAGAAATAGCTTCCATCTACCTTGCAGTATCAGAGAAGAAACTGAAACCTTAAAGATTCAGTTATGTTCGAAGTCACCTAGAGATTCATTTTAAGGTATAGACCAAGAAATATGAAAAAAATACCACTGTTTCTCACTTTTCATTGAAGATGAAATCCTGAAGCTCTCTCTCAGTAAGATCTTGCATAAAAACTGAACTGGCTTGAAAGGAAAGGAATGACAAGGGGATCTCCATAGCTTCTTCCCATGACAACCTTTTAGACACAGATAACAAACCTATCACCACTTCCAAATTTTCTGAGCATTTCCTTACCCTTGATGTTAGTATCAGTCATGTAGTAACTGCCAGCTTGAATAAACTTTGTGTGCTTTATCCTAAATCTAAATTGTCTCAAAAGTTCAGATACTCAGTTTAATCATCCATGCACTGAGAAACAATATATTTGGTTTATTTATCAAACAAAAATATTGTATTAAATAAACCCTAAGTCCCTTTATAATTCATATACACATACTGCCTGAGAATGAATAAAGGAAAAATGATAAAAATTTTTTGTTTGTTATTGATTTTACTGAAACTGATAAAAGCCTTTCAACCCTGTAGAAAATTATTGGTATAGAGATGTTCAAGACAAATAATCAGGTACACAGATACAACATTTATTCTGTCTGACATGCAACACTACCAAGAAAAATTTAGGACAGCCCAGAGGTTACATTTGGAGAATATATATGTAACTGAATAAGAACTACTAATCACATAGGAGTATGCTTCTTTACTTTTTCTCCTTATATCTGTTTTCAAGTACTAGTCACCTTTTCCAATAAGTTGTAAGTGTATACTGATAAATTATATGACACACACAAAAGCAGTATGACTCTAATAACAGCAGCTATCTTTATAAAAGTGGATTGGGAGCAGAATGGGGATTAGCAGTTGGATACAGAACCTTTATTAAAGCTATGTACATTAGCAGCTTGATCTATGTTACAAAGGTGTAACAGAAAGAACAGAAAGAAGTTTCATTTACAGAGCTTATAATTTAAGATGTACATATAAAATTAAATAAGTTAATGAATAGGCATTGGTAGGCACAGAGAAGAGAAAATACTAAAAAAAGTATATAAAGAAACTTCAAGACCTACTTCAGGTCCTGCGTTTAGCAGAGACATCTGAAATAAATCAGATAGAAAATACATATAATTCAATAAATACGTAGAAAACAGATTTTTATTCTGAATGTTAGTGAAAATATTTCTTAAAACATGATGATGACAGAATTAATTTAGTAGAAGAAAAACACTATTTAAATATTTCTATGTAAGTCAGATTTCTACATGTATCATTTTAGAGTGGTCTCCTCTAAAGTATATCTGCTATACCTTTTAGATAAAGAGCTGATTTTGTGGTCTTCAAGAATTCAGGTTAAAAAAGGTTACGTTAAGAGTAAATTAAAGTTCAGTAACAGTACACAAGGATCTTATGATGAGATTTCTGTGAAAAGTTCTGTGTTAATGGCACTGTTCATGTACAGCTCTACAGATCTCATACAATTGTCAGTTTTATGTAATGAAGGTTGTGTGATGTATTAGAGACTAGATTGAAATGGTTATGACAATATTGACATATAGGTTTATTTCTTCTCATCTGAGTGTAATTTTTAATTTGTGGCAACTAAATATGTAATGTTGCTATGCACTCAAAAAGAGCATGGAATGCTTCCTTGCTTTCAAGAGTCTTAAGCAAGTTAAAGCACCTGATATGGCTATATTACATATATGCATAGATTTGGCTGCAACTCCCAAATTCTGAAAAAATTTTCATGATACAAACCAGTAACTTCTAGTCACCTCCTTCAGGATATTGTCTGACATGAAATTGGTCAGGAAATATAGTAAGATGTTCTAAATGCTGTTGCCTATAACACTTTATCATCCTGGCTGCAGACAATAAAGGATGATCCAATATGCTGCAACTGATATAAGGAGTTTTTTGGTTGACAGCTGCTCCAAATGTCATTTGAAATGATGCACTTTTTAATGTATTGCAAACTGTAAAGCTGTTTCAGTTTCACATATACAATGTTTTAGTTTTGTGGCCTTTTAATGTTTGAAAAAGATCCTTACAATGGTGTAGTGTGATGTATTGTGGTTTCAAACACTATGTAACCTTAGTTAACCCTACATATTCTTCTACCACGTATGGCAATAAATCAAAAGCTAGCATCCCTGTAAGTTTCTTCTCTTTCCCAAATAACCTTATCCTTGCTATTTTATCCTACATGGCCTATCATCCTACTCCACTTTTCCCTTTTACTTTCTGCTTCTCCTTGTCTTCTGACACTGCACTCAGTTACTTCAACATTTTTTGTCTGTAAATTAGTCCTATCAAGCTTTTTGTTTCACACAAAAGACTTAACATTTTATCCTATAGAATTTCACACAATTTAAAGTGCAAAATTGAACCTCATAAAAATGTTCTTTGAGGACTGATTATCTGAACACTTTCTACCACTCATCAGGAAATGATGTCTACTTTTTAATTACTTTTTTTTTTTGTGACTGCGTGTTTGTTTTGTCTTAGGACGTTTGTACTTTATAATCTGATATGCCTACTCTGATGGAGTGATTACAAAGGCTATGGATCCTTCGTAAAGGATTTTTTACAAAGGATCCATAATTACAAAGGATAACGATCAGTGTGTTTGCAAGACATAGGCAGAGTTGGAATAAGAGGGCTTTGCAGATCAGAATATGGATGCAAATTTTATGGGAGTCCAGCATTTTCCAGCTCAGTCATAAGACTGATGTATTGCTCTTCCAGTTACCTAAAAATATATGCATGATGACAGTTTTTAAAGAAGAAATCACTCTTTCATCTTGATCCATTGTGGAATAGGAAAGAAATAGGAAATTTATCCACTGAGTTATCTCAAGACTTCTATTGAGGACATGCTGATAATTCTGCCTGCTAAAATGTCTTCTTGTCCGCAAAACCCTCCTAGTGGAAAAGTGGAGAAGTTAGCTTTCCCAGGTCAGGTTGTACACTGTAAGTTGTTGAGAAAATGATGTCAAAGCAGACAGGCTTAAGGATGAGTATAAAGGAAATGAATCATAAACAGTTCAAGCTTCATACTGGAACAGACTCAGTGTCATTAATCATTCAGTCAAGAGACATAAATAAACATTCAAGGTTTGAATTAATAACTAATGCCAAGCACTGCATGTGTGCCAGACTCTCTGATACCCATCCTGCAGCAGAAAAATTCTGGAGCAGAACTGTGAAAAAAATATGGGAGACAAACGCTCCAATTGATTTCAACTCTTTTATTGTAACACAGCCTGAGAAAAGGGGGCCTGTCAGTGTAGCACGCCGCCTCACTCTGAGACCTGATGTCAGCCGGGTCAGGTCTCCTGCAATGGAGTCCGATCCGGGGTCTTCTTGGGGCGGGAGCTCCTCCTCTCTCCTCGAAGTCCGAAGTCTCCAGGAGCTCTTCTTTCTTCGAGATGCCAAGGTCAGAAGACCCTGAGCAGAGCTCAGGCATGCTCTTTTATCCTGTTAGAGGAGTCTCCTGATTGGTGGAAATTGGATCCTCATTCCTATTGGTCCATACCTGGATCAAATAGGTCACTTTTGATTGGCTCATTTGTCTAGGTCCCTGATTGGCTCGTGCGTTTGTTGCAGGACATTTTTGATATTTCTTAATTTTGTAATGGTTTCCCTCGTTTATAATGGTTTATCCCTTACCCCTTCATTGCTCCCTGGTTGGTATTCCCCGGGTTTCCCCCTCCCAGTTTNGCGTTGTCTAGGGCTAAGTCAGTTCTCGAAGGCTCGATGTCTTGGGGCTCGTCGCCATCTTTGAGGATTTAGTGGGGGAGCAGCGGCTGCTTTTACTTGTCGAAGAACTAACAGGGATTTGACAGGGATTCACACAACTGGGGTTTAACAGAGAATGGAACTGGGATACTAATCAAGGGAAATAGGATATAAAGCTGCGGTACGTTTTAAGGGTAACAAGTACAACATATCTCTTCCCTTAATTAAACATTCCAATTATAAGCCTCAATTAACTTAGGTAACACTTACAACTTGGCAACTCGTAACAAGTGTGAATCTTATAATAACTAACAATTTCCTTAACTTATTTCTTACAACTACTGGCAGAATCCAATGTTTATACAGTAGCTGAAAAGTTTAATGTTATCTTAGTTTTGTCTGTTTGAAGAACAAAATAAAGTTTAGATGCATACAAGTGCACAAGTGCAAGTTAGGGAAGGGAATTATTTAAAAGAGAGAATGTGTCGCTGCACACCAGGTTACGGCTTGCAGACCTGAGCTGCCCGAGGCTCAGGGCAACAGAGCTGGCTGTCCTGTGTTGGTGCATGGGTGAATGCTAGCTCAGAGAGCAGTAGTCCAAAAGCAGCGAGTGAAGAAGATAGAGAGATCAGGGAGACTCCTTGGACAGGGATCCTGAGGTTTATTTTCAGAAGGGGCCCAGAGCCAAAGAGCCCCAAACAAGGTATTGCAGCAGATTAAATAGGGAGGGAGAGTGGTCACGCAGGACCAACGGGAAGGGAGTGAGGGAGGTCTCTGGGGGATAACAGATTGTCATGGAAACCAACCAGGGAGAAAGGGGGTGTTACTGGGTCTAAGTAAAAAAATGGGTTACAGTTTCGAGTGGAAGGTTCTGGAAGGGAGGGAGGTTCAAGGAAGGAGAGAGAGGGATCTCTGCTCACCCCAGGGAGTGGTTTGGGGATTGACAGGGGAGGTCTCGGGTTATGGGAGAGGAGAAGTGAGGGAAATACCAAGGCATGGGACGGGAGGATGGATTAAACCATTAATAACATGGAGCATTACCAACTTGGGGAGACAACCAGAACTTGAACAACCGTTAAGAGAAAACCATACTGCAACAAGAATGCAGTCACTTTGAACCTGCACACCATAAGGAGAACTACACAGAGCATGCATACTACAAAGAGAACAAAACAAGAAAGAATAAAAAATTAAATAGAAGCCTCCTTCTAGTCTGTAAAGCTATTAAATGTAGAGATGTATTAATTCTGAAGGAATTCCTACAAAGATTATTATGGAGGATCTTCTAAAAGGAAAACTGTTGAAAAGAAACCATAGTTTAGCTCTCCATAACCTTTAATCAGGAGCATAACATTTCCTGGAAATTGAGTATTTTTGGTCTACCATATCTGCTGTCATACTGAACCGAGCAGCATAAAAATACTACTTGTGAATGATGTAGACTTTACTGTGCCACAGTAGAGGCCTACAACAAAATAGGAGTGACAAAGAACTCTCTGTATTTGTATTTGTATTTTTGAGTTAGTATGGCAAGGTTTTGGTAAAGGGGTTCCTACAGGGTTGTCTTCTGTGAGAAGTTGCTGGAAGCTTCCCCAGTGTCTAACAGAACCAGTGCCTACTGGCTCCGGGACAGACTCACCACTGGCCAAGGACAAGCCCTTCAGGAAAATATATTTAAGAAGGGGGAAACGTTTCTGCACCCAGAGGAGAGGTGTGAGAATATGCAGCCCCCAAGGTCAGTGAGGAAGGATGGGCACACGGTGCTCCAGGTGCTGTAGCAGGGATTTCCCTGCAGCCTGTGGTGCAGCCTGTGGTGAGGCAGCTGTGCCCCTGCAGCCCAGGAGATCCATGGTGGAGCAGAGATCAACCTGCAGAGCCTGAAGGAACCTTCACCAAAACATGTGGATGAATCCAAAGGAGGTTAAGACCCCATGGAAAGCCTGTGCTGGGGCAAGGCTCCTGGCAGGATCTGCAGACCCATGGAGAGATGGGCTCACTCTGGAGCAGGTTTGCTGGCAGGATTTGTGAGCCCATGGGATACCAGCTGTAGAGCAGCTGGTTCCTAAGGGACTGCACCCCATGGAAGGGGGACCCATGCTGGAGCAGTTAATGAAGAACTGCAGCCCATGGGAAAGATTCACATTGGAGAAGTTAAGGGAGGACTGTCTCCTGTGGGAGGGACTGGACACTAGAGCTGGAGAACAGAGTGAGGAGGAAGGAACAGCAAAGACATCTGATGAACTGACTAAAACCTCCATTCTGTGCACCACTTGGGTGGGAGGAAGGAGAGAAATCAGGAATGAAGTTGAGCTCAAGAAGCAGGAAGGGGTGGGCAGGAAAGTATTTTTAAGATTGGTTTAGCTATGCACTTGTGGAAAGTCTAAACCATGTAGAGCACAAGTTGTATAAAGGTTTTACAGAATCAAGATAAAAAAAGAGGCTAGAGAGGCAGCCAAACAAGCAAAATCTGGCCTTAGAATATATCTCAGTAAATGATTGATCTGAACTAATACCAGAGAAATGTATATACACATAAGCATATATATATGCTATATATGTTAGAGGACTAACTCCAACTACAAGATGGATAGAAGCATGTTATTATTATTAATAAAGCAAAAAATTAGTAAAAGGTGTAAACAAGCAACTAAAGCATCAACCAGTTTTTGAAATAATATGTGGCCTAGTAGGTAGTAATAGTGGCAAAGGTCATACGTCGAGTATGAACATCTCTGTTTCTCATTATTTGGAAACCATTACAGAAAAGAGAAAATAGCAAACGCACACTAGCAGAAACATAGAAGAAACACAGAGAGTGTTTGGTGGAGGTACAAGACAGTTACTCTAAGTACAAAAATTGAAATATTAGCACTCAGATTTATGTAATCAGTACCTAGGATTTTCACTGCCTTTTCTGGTAAAAGGAGATAACTGTAAGAGGCAATAATGCAGTGCTGAACACAGCTTCCTGGCTCACAACTGCCCATCTGCTTTGTAGCCTTCCTGTCACCCTGCAAAACTCTGTTTCTGGAACTACTTCTCTTTTGTACCTCTTTATTTTTTTTCCTTTTATTTCTTTCAAAGCAAATAACTGTTTTGAATATTCTTGTGTTGGTAATTCCAGTTAGGGAAAATTATTTTCTTCTCTGACTTTAGCTTTGAACTACTGCTTCCTTTTTCAAGATGAAATTTCTTCATTCGAAGTAGACAGTTGTATGAAGCCACCCATTGTTCCCTTTGCTTAGCCTGAGTGAGGCCAGCTGACTTCCTCATACCTTTTAAAATGTTACTGGTGTTTTCAATTATCACCTTCCCTCTGAAGAGTCCTTGTCTTCTACAATTGTAATTTTTTTTCAGAACACAGGCTGAGTACATCCCTGTATTGATTTTATTCAATGGCGAAACTTAAATGTACTTCCTTGAGGTCAGGATCTTCCTCTAAATAGGTGGAATACAGTACAAGGGTTGGGATGATAATAAATGCCACCCTAATTGTCATTTTCTATTTTTGTAGATTTACAGAAGAATGAGCTGATACTTGAAATGTTGCAAGCTTATGGCAGGAATACTTCTAAAACTGTTTGTTCAAAATGTGCTCAATTACCATTGCAATAAGACCTCTGAGCATAGGATGATGTCATATGCATAGGTATAATCCTTGTAGCAGCTTTTGTTCCATGAGGTGTCGGAATTTTATTTAAGCAGACATCCTGTCTGTAGGTCAGCCACAAATATTTCACTGCAATTTCACATGCGGTAACCTGGCTCTATAATTAGAAGTCCTTAGAAATACATCTCAATCAAGCCCTTATACTGCTCTGATTTAAGGTCAAAACCACTTCTCCAGTGACTTTGTCATTTCCCCCAAGACAGATCTGCATATCTCTTCTGCATGATCAGAGGTACTCTATCTGCTCAACATGCTGAGCTATGGAGGAAAAATTGCTTAACCAAGGAACAGACACTCCTGGATGTGAAAAAAACCTGATCTACCATTTAGGACTGAGAACAAGAAGTGAGAGATCTGATAGGATTAGATACGCCAAAGGGAAGATTCACAGTCACTCATTAATGAGTTTTAGGCCTTGACCAGAACAGAGTTTAAATTAGGACTTGGGCATTTTCTTTAAAAAGCATTGGCAGGCATGGAACTGACCTCACATTTGGTAGCCACAATTGCTACCAGCCATGTGAAGCTTCATTGTTCCCCTCTTATAGACCAATATCAAATTTTAATCACAGGTACTTTTAGTTAATCTATTTACATTTTAATTAGAAGGGAAACAGATATGTGCTTGCACACGTGGGCCTAGTGGGAAGCATTAAGAATTTATTTTAGACCAGGGCCTGTGTCAGCTCTCTCTTCATCTCAGGATTTCTGCTGAGAATGCAGGAGGAACCTCGTAAAGCTGAGACATCCTGCCTTTCTTAACTGAAAGTGATAAATAACATGACTGTTCCTGCCTGGAATTCCCATGTGCTCAGCCTAACACAAATAAAGATTTGGGAGCTATAGTATCAGACCTGATGTCTGCCAGGCCAATTATCTTGATTCTGCCATTTATCAGAAAAAATGTGAAGTAGGTAAAACAGCTGCCACAAGCACTGGAGTCCTGATTACAGTCCTATTCTGAAACCTTAAGAGTGAATACATGACAAAACACTACATATGATATTAAGGGGTTTAGGTACTGAAGTGAGAGAATGTATGTAAAATAGAACCTATAGCACTAATGGAGGTTTAAAGAAAGTAAATATTACTTGCACTGGCACATGCTTGTATGGCTTTTGCTGAGATACAAACTGTTTAAAAAACACTTTTCTCCTCTTGTTTGCATGCCTCATAAAAATGATAAAAGCATTTTAAAAGCATATGACATTTGGGCACAGGAGCATCAAAGAAAGAACTAGTATACTACCCTGGAAAGTCCAGGAAAACACTAAACTCTAACCAGAGATCTACTGTCAACAAAGTCCACCTCTCCCAGTGATTCATCAGTAGTTAGTGGTTGTTTGTACTTTGTATGTTCCAGAAAAGGAAGCTTGACAACAGTACCCCATTAGAAATTGTTGATTTGTTTGGTTTTTCCCTCAGTTTCCTTTCATTTTCCTAAATACCTTTGGTATTTTAAACCTGTGCATGCTTTTAACACTACAGAATAACACGTACCCATAAAACAAACAAACAAAAACATAATTTCAAGCTTATGCAAGATCAGTCTTATCTTTTGCTTAAATTCTCCCTTAAAAAAAATACTATCATAGCTTTTCAGGCCATCTAATTACATCGTCATTGATCAACACTTTAATGGTTAATGAAAATTATCTGTGATGGCTCTGCATATGAATGTGAAAGGATAGAACCACGAAGCCAGGCTAAAGATTTAACCTTATTTTTTTCTCCAAGAGTACCAGCAGATATTGAAAGAAAAATACAAAGGAGCATCTGCCCTACTGTGATCTATAGTCACTTCCAAGATATAATCTGGATACCTCTTCTCAATTAGTCGCCTTTTAATTTCATTCATATTTTCTAGACTTCAGACACTATAAACCTTTGAAATATATGCAATGTGAAAAAATAGTTTTTACTTCATTTCTTCTCCTATAAAGTTCATTTTGTGTACACTGATTCTTGTATTTGACAAAATACTTATCGTTGCTTATTCAAATTCTTTATAATGTTCTTGATTTGGCAGACCAGCATCACATCTCTTTTTTACTTATCTCTTTTATTTTAAGGCTACTCCATTTAATCTTAAACTTTATTTATCCTATGCTTCCAGTTATCTACTTTTCCCTCTTTGCCTTTTGCAGTTTCATTGTCTCTGTCCTTGGGTGACCTTGGGAGATGCAATCATCAGAATTACATTTTCCATTTAGCATGTTGTTACATTACAGGCTTATATAGGGAAAGAAAGATTTTTTTTTTCTCAGTGAAAAAAAAAGTGTTGCATAGTGGATCCAATTTCCACAAGATTATCTCTTTATGTCAGAATAAAAGAGAGGAAATTAAATACATGGTAACTATAAGAGTAAGTTCTTACCTAGTTTTTATTAGATCTTGGGATTTTAAAAACAGAATTTCTTGTGAAATAGAGCTGATGCCAAGAAGTTAATGGGAAATATAAAAAACAGCCTGGTCTTTTTACTCACAAGCAGAATCTATCTAATAAACAAGGTAACAGTTACTGACCTGAATGCACATAGAAAAAAATACAGGAATTTAATTTCTCTATGAGTTCCATGGTAAAAGAGAAGAGCAACATACAGAAAAAGCTAAATCTTCAACTAAGAATGTATGAATTAAAGAGACTAAACTGAACCAGTTGAATAGAACTGGCCGACTGTTGCTGCAAATCCAACCCATTCCAACCTCTGGTGAACTGTTATAGACTCCATATGTTTCAGAAGACATTTCTATTTTCTCTAGAAGTGAATATATAAATAATTAATATTGATAAAAAATCATAAACATAAATATAAAAATATTTATAGTGAATATTTTATAGGGTGTATTACTATATGACACTATGTATTCCATATACAATATATTGCATATATCATTATATTATTTTTCAACAATATTTATTGTATTTGCATAATAAGTTCACGTATATCCACATAACACATTTTCAGGCTTTTAGATTTTCATGTAATGTTTTGCTCATAATTTATGTGAGATACAGCCGTAAAATTGCTCTAATGATCAATAACTTGATTAAACCTCCAGTACTGACTGTGCTGTGGCAGCTCCTGTGCTTTCCAGCTGGTGGAAATCTCTTCCTGGTTCAGTGTGTACTTTCTCTTTGGGTGTGCATTGCCAAGATTGGTGCTGGCATCTGAGTTTTCTCTGCTTAGTGCAGGACGGAAATGAGATTAAGAAAGATTTCATAGAGGGTTGTAATGTCATGCTAGGGATGGATTTTACTGTTCCCAAGGAAAAAGTAGCTCAGCATTCAAAAATTAATCAAAATAAACCAGCTTGACTGGAAGGTTCCAAGTTTAGTTTTATAAGATATTAATTCCCTGTTTTCTTTATTTTTTGGTCATGTTTATTTGGGGGTTATGTAGGGATTTTTCTTGATTGATGTGATAAACTCAGGATATATATTTTTAGGATTTCCATCCAAAAATTTTAAAAGAAGGAAGGAAGAAGAAAGAAATGTAGAAATAAGAAAAAAGATGGAAAAGGAGTAGAAAGACAGAAAGAAGAAGAGTATATTTAATGGTGCTGCTTTTTGGGAATACATCTATGACATTAACTGTGAAAAAGATTATTGGGTATGTTACATGCTGTAAAACCATGTTAAACACTATGTTCTACTGTAAGTTCAATTTCTGAAGTACTTCCTATTATCTGACATTGGTAGGAAGGTTGTAAATCTGGTTTCAAGTCATGTTCTGAAGTTTTCAGATTGATGATGAAGCACAAAGCACAAAAGATTTAGATTTCTTCTGGAGCTGTCATTTGTGTCTTTGCTTGTTTCCTTGAAAAAAATCAAACATCTCCTCCCTTGAACACATTAGCATAGTAATTGTAAAAATTTTTAATTTTTTAAATGTTTTTCTCATCTAACAGTCACTCAGATTCAGGAACTCCCCAAGCCCTCCTCATCAAATCTCTGTGAAAATTTAAACTAAGAAAAATATTTGCTTAGGAATTAATCATATGTACCAGCAATGGAATATGCTTGACAAGTTTTACCTTTAATTTCTAATATATATACTATTTTTCTCCTTACCCTTCTGTTTCCTCTCTGATAAGGAATTACACATTGCCACCACTCCATCTGCAAGGTCAAGAGAGCAATAGCAATGAACCAGTGACAGGCTGAAGGTTTGAGCAACTAAAAATTAGATGTGACCTTCATGGAAATGCTGAGTCCTCCCACAGCAGAGAGAGAAGCAAGAATGGAGTACAGGTTAGGGTAGTGAATTATTTTATGAAGCTCACAAAATTCTGCTTAAGGTTTCAGGGAAACAGGTTTCTCAGTGAGAAAATACAAAAATATAAAAGTAAATAATAATCAAAGCCACTGCTTAAATAACTTCTCCCTTGCACACAACCCTTTGTAACATATGTTGTATCTGTGGTCACACAGGAGCAACATTTTTGAAAGCTATTGGCAGATGTTTTCTGATGTTCTGAAAAATTTAGTTCTTGTTTTTTTTCCTAATAACTAATAACCAGTGCCTGCACAGATCATTAGGTAACATAGATAAAACATGACATAGTCTGAAGCCAAGGTCACTTGGGGACTTAGGGCTCTTTGTTTACTTACCCCAGCAGCTCAGCAGTCACAGGTTGGGGGCAATCACAGCAGGAGATTCTGGCCCACCCCCATGGATTGATGTTTTGCCACCACAGTGCCTTAACATGGCTAAACCATCCTGACTTTCAAGATGCCTTGTCTTACTGCCAGCTGTCCAGTGTTCAAGATACCGTTGAAACCATTCTAGTGCAAGTGTAAAGTCATAGATTAAAGTCATTTTAGCAAATATTTTTGCTGTGTGTATTGGATGTTCATGTCCAGGTTTTGACTGTGTGGAGGGTGCAGTGCTCTTTCTGAGAGGCCAGGAGCTGCCCTATGCCAGACACAGCTCCAACAGGACAGGGCTGAGCCCAGCAGCCGTCCTGGTGGTTCATCTAATGATAACACATTTAAGAAATGCCCAAAACACCAGGGAGCAGAGAGGAAATGAAGTGTTACAACAGTGAAAACACCATGGTCAGGGAAAGGGAAGGAGATGTCCAGGCACTAGAGCAGAGGTGGCCTTGTGGAAGCAGGTTGATACAGCAGGAATTGCATCTGGTGAAGCGCCCACTCCAGAGTAACTTTATCCTGAAGAACATGGGGAGGACTCACATTGCAACAGGAAAATGTGTGAAGAAGAAGGAGCAGCAGAGTGGAACAGTTGTGAACCAGCTTTACCCCCATACCCTCTGTACTGCTTGAGCTACAGGAGGGACACAGGTAAGTTCTGAGTGAAAAAGCAATGTGAAGACCAATAAAAAAGTGGAGGCAGGGGTAGGGTGTTGTTTTAATTTGTCTCTGTTTTTAACTATTTATGTCTATTTTAATTGACAGTTAATTAACTAACTCCCCTAAATCAAGTCTGTTTTGCCAAGGATAGTAATTTCTACCACTCTTTGTCTTGAAACTCATGATCTTTTAAATCTTATTTTCTCCCCTTGTCCTCTTGAGAAGGATGAGTGAGAGAGCAGCTGGATGGGCATTTGGTAGCTGGTGCTCCTTGTAAGCAAGATTTAAAAATGTCCTGACAAATATGACTTATATATAAATCATTGAAAGCTAAATACTCATCACAAAATTTTCAGGCTTCACATTAAATGTTCCACATTTGCAAAATTGCAGGAAGGAGTGGAAACACATTTTTACAAGAAATTATCTGTATTCTGTTGATGTTCAGTTATTAGTTATTTATAGATGGCCAGGAAGAGGCAACAGGATTCTTTATTTTGGTGGGGATTCAGGTTTTTATCCCAGCCTTATTATTCGGTGTCTTTAATTGTTACTTTGAGTCTTTTCAGATTAGTGACTGAGGATCTCAAAGATTTTTGTTCTTAGTTTTGTGACAAACTTTTCTATAGGAGTAGGACACATCACAATACTGAGGGCCATGAAACATGTGATGTATTTAAAAACGAATTTTCACTGCAAAACTCATATCCCTTTACACTAGTAAGAATGAGCAAAATAATTATTTAAACAATGAGAAGTGAAAACTCAGTAATAGAAATTGCTTTTACTGCCATTTGAATTTATTCAACTCTTCCCATAATGCCTCTCTTGTTTTTTACCAAAAAGCAGAGAAGTTCAGAGCTACAGTAATATCCCAGAGCTTCTACCAATATGCTGTTTATAAGTAATGGCTTCCATTTCCAGTCCCTAGAATTTTTTCTTACGCCACGAATTTGAAAACAGACAATGGAAACCAGTTGTTCCTGTAGACCTACCAATGACTTCGCACATGAGAACAACATTTGCTGTGGAACAGCATTTTGGTTCTTCATGACACCTATCCATTCTGTATTCTCTAAATATCCTCTAAATGTTGGTTACTCCCACTTGATTTCATCATTTTTGTTAATGGGGTTTTGTAATTTTTTTCAAATTTGGCTGAATATATATAGTACAGTGGGCATCTACAAAATGCTCAAGTGAAAAATAAAAAGTGTTGGGTTACTATATATATATTATATTATAGCATATCCTGTTTTTAAATTAGCTATTTCATTAAGAAAAATGTTGACACATGTGTGCTTTCATATAATACATTTATACAAATGTGTGTAAAGAAAAATGTCCAGAACAGTCAGAGTTCTGTCTACTAGATCTTTCAATATGAATTGTTCTGTTCTTTGTGAAATACACTACTCCTATTAATAATTTTGATAGATTAATTTCATTTGCAAGTTTTTTCAAAAATATTTTCCTTGTTGAAATATCTATCTAATAGAAAATATTTCATTTTTTGTTACTATTACTATTACTCTGAGTCCTAAATTTTCTAGTATTGCAAAACACACAGCAGCATATATTGATCAGGAATAGAGTTTCTGTTTTACAGTATTCTGTATTTTTTTTACATTTGAATATATTCCCAAATCACTCAAAGTATCTCTTTCATTGTCCTTAGTTGTTGCATTAATAATAATTAATTAACTAATATAATAACACACTGATATGTTGCCACAAAAAAAAAAAGTGTTATCAAATACAAAGTTCTTTTTAGTAGAGTGGTCTTCTATAGCAAAATCTGTTTTAAAAGGAAGAGAAATAATAGACTTAAAACAAACAAAAAAAAAATTAAAAAAAATAAAGAGTTGTGTTATAACTGCAGATAATAATGTTGTAAATGTCATGTATCACTTTCAGAGGTGATTGGATTAGCCTTACTTTGATCTTTTAGCTCTGGACCTGAAATATCCTTTAAATGAACTTCGATTGATGAAAGTTAACTTGGTTTATGTTTTGGTAATACAGGAGTAAGACAGTACTGCTGATAAAAAGAAGTAAGCAGGAAGCAGTTCAGCTGTATCTCTTCTAAGTAATTTTTAAAAGGTAAGGTACAAGAACCTGTACAATCTGTAAAGTGCACATTTTATTAGTTGATTTGGTTTAAATAACTGAAAAGTTTGATATTTCCCTAGGGCTTGTCCCTCTGCATAAATTAAATATAGCAAATCTCCTAGTTAAGGAATATACTTTAGAGCCTGGTTTGGAAAGTATTGGTATTAAAAAAGAAGAGGAAAAAAAGCCTATTCAGCATGCATTCACATTTCTATACCATACACATCTGCAAAGTCTTATAAAATTCTATTACAAGGCTATCAAATTTAATCAGCTAGTCAGTTTTTAGCTGAAGTCTTGCACTCCCTACCTCTTAAACCTGTCATACTAATATAAAACAGGCACTAGCTGTTTCCATTTTTTAAATCTTATTTTGACCACATAAATAAGTAATGCAAAAGATTGCCTTAAGCCAGGCTGGTTTTCTTGCTTGTTATAAAAGCAACCATTTCCCTCCAATCTTTGTCTTCACAGCTCTGTCATTGCAGTACATTGAGACTGCACGGACACGTGGAAAGGTGCACATGGCTTATTGCTTCAAAGGAGGGATACAGGCTCTCTAGAAGGAAAGGCTTGGGAAGGTAAGAAGAGGGATTTGTCCTTTATGTGAAACAACTGGATTACACAAACATCTGTCTCTATGATTTGTACAGGAATTGGTCAAGAACTTTTGGGTAAAGATTAGTGGGCAGCCCAGAATAGGTGCTTTTGTAGTCACACTCATTCACAGGCCCTGCTTCTTATGGGGGATTTCAAAAACCCTAACATATGCTAGGCAGACAATGCAGCAGAACTCAGGTAATTTGAAAGGCTTTTATAATGTTTTGGAGACAACTTCCTGGTCCATGTAACTGAAGAACCAGCAGAGAAAGGTGCTCTGCTTGATCTGACACTTATGAACAAGAAAGAATGGCTCAAGGATGTGAAAGTCAGGATATCCCTTGGCTGCAGTAGACAAGAAATGGTGTTCTGAATCCGAAGAGGAGTTAGTTTAAGCTTAGTCCTTGGGAATGTGATGGAGAAAATCCACCTGGAATCTAATTCCAAAAAAATGAAGGACAAGAAGGTGGTCAAGAGTAGTTGGTATGGATATATGAAGGAAAAATCGTACTTCAGCAACCTCAGAGAGGTGATGGTTTGATAAAGGAGAGCAGTTCATACTATTTAACCTCAACTTAGCAAAAATTTCATCACAATTTCTAATAAACTTCTTGTAGAGAAGCTAACAAAGATAAGGAGACAGTGAGGTGAATTTAAAACCCACTGAACAACCAGGTCTGGTGAGTTATGATGAGCATGAAGAGTTTATTTGGAGTCCTGTCACTGGTGTTATACCCCAGGTGTCCATACTGGGACCTGCACTGTTGCAACTTTTCACGAAGACATGAGGAGGAAGAGATGGAGTGTCCCCTCCAATTTCAAAAACTTCAGCAGTTTCAAAAATACAGAACTGAGGAAACTGGCTGACACACTAGGTT
This sequence comes from Chaetops frenatus, assembly GCA_013400775.1. Taxonomy (NCBI): domain Eukaryota; kingdom Metazoa; phylum Chordata; class Aves; order Passeriformes; family Picathartidae; genus Chaetops; species Chaetops frenatus. The sequence continues at coordinate 326,537 of VZTR01024232.1, forward strand.
TTTGTGCTGCCATATAAAGCAGCAACCTGCTTGTTAGGTTTCACGAACAGACTGAGATGAATCACATAAAGTGCAGCCAGGTGAAATGCAAAGTTCTACACATGAGGAGAAATAACCACAGACATCTGTACACACTGAATAGATTAACAGTCACTGCTTGGAGAATTTTGGGACAGTCTTTTAGAGAAAAATAGTAAAACATTCACCAATAATGTGTCTTAGCTCCTCGCTCAGTTGTTCTCCTTGACTCTAAGGTAGCAAATATATTCCAGGCATTGTGTGCGCTGGTGCAACATAAGTCCAAAAAAATATATGGTAAAGATGTTACCATGTCCAAAATTGTTCCTGCCATACTTAGTAGATACAGTAGGAAAAGATAGCAGATCATCCCAACATCACTATGCAAACTATGTAAGATTTGAAACTGGCTTCATTCCATTTAGATCAGTGTTTTACTCACTGGTGTCTAATTGTGACACACAACACCAGAAGCAAAATTTGACTTGATAATAGTTTTCCACATACTTAGTCAGGAGGAGAAGGAACCAGCCACAGAGTTCCTGGAGGTAAAAGAACTTACAGAATTCCTTTCTCCCTCCTTTCTGTGTCATATAAGGCTGTGTCTTCTAAGGCTGCTACTTAAGACATCTTTCCCATATGCTGTATTTGCAAAAAGATGTAATTGGAAATTAGTGACAGTGAGAGATGACAATAAAGTGTATTAAGTTTGGAGGCAGACTGCAGAACTGAGCTCAGAAGTACAGCACGCATTTTTTAAGCAATACCAATATAATAGCTGATTTGATTGAATCTGATCAAATTATATCCAATGTGCCACTGCATCCTAGTAAAGAATACAATCTTGAGGTAATTTTTCAAGGAAGTTCATACTAAAGCAGTCAGGCCACCAAAGGAGAAAACCTGGGCTGAAAAAGACAATCGGTTTCAGCAGCTGTGCAAGACAAGCAGCCATTCCTTTTTATTTCAGAAATTTTAAATGATGAGCTGTTCAAGGATGCAGACAGGGAACAAACAAGCTAAGAAGAAAAGAAGCAACAAGGAAGGAAGGAAAAAATTGGTGTACTAGAATAGTGAAATTGGAAAGTAAGTATTGTTGTCTGCTAAGCACTGAAATGTAGGAAATCTAGAAAATAGACTTATACAACAGCTGTGTCTAATCTTAGCCTTTCTGCTGCTATCCAGATTGAATTTAAAACTACATGTTATCATATACTAAAGCATTTCCATCCATACTTTAAAAATATGTAAATCTGAAGGTGATGTCTCATATCATGCAATAATGTGTGGTCTGGAGGCAGAGAAGATGAAATTGAAGCATTTTGTGTTCTCAAAATGAATTTTAAATGAAACCTGAATACTATGTGAGTCAGCCACAAAGAGGATTTATTCTCATATATCTGTCAGTTCATTTGGTCCTATTTTTCAGCCAAGCAAAAGTATTTCCAGAGTACCTTTTAAAACAAGTATCCTATTTTTTACTTAAAAGGAATTCTTAATGACTGTTGTGGATATCTCTGCTCCTTTAAAATCATATAGCACTAGTTACCACAGCTCTAGGGAGCAAACACTTACTAGCTGATAACACCTCTTGGGTCAGTAATGGTTTGGGAAAAGTATTTTCATACACAAAGCTGTGGCAGTCACATATTTTTGTTAATAATATTTGATGTTCCCCATCTAATTTCAGCTTCCATGAAATATTTCTTAGAGATATGTGGGACTGAACTATTGCTATTGTTGTCAAAATAATTTCTTTTAACATACTTAGAGGTAGTTCTTGATTATTTAATGTTAAATTTTATCTCTTGTGTTATGCTCACTTGGTAACCAGATGCAGTAAGAAGAGATTTTTTCTCCTGTGAGAAGTGTAACTCTAACAAGGAAATAGTGTAAAACCTCCAGCATCATGCTGGCACATAGAAAAAAACCGGACTATGACATGAAAATTCTTTGCGAGATATTAAGGGTTTCAAAACTAGACAATGCTAGTACTTAAAAGCATACTCTGGCCTGGTCAAATCTAGTTCCTAGATTTCTTTTTCTGCTCTGACAGAGAAGTGGTCCAAAGTCTTTCTAAGCTCACGTTTACACCAGCTTTGGTCAGTATCCTGGTTCAACCAAAATAGACAACAATAATACAACTCCAAATTGAAGGCATCTTCAGAAGTGGATGAAGGTCATGATTTAAAATCATTTTCTGTTGAGATTAAAACAAGGCTTCAGAATAGGATTTCCCCATGTTTCATGTTGGGCCCTAAGACCCCAGTTGCAGTTTGATGTTGCAGCTTGTTTTCTTTTATTCAGATGTTCTTTAATGGTCTCTCCTTTTCCTCCTTTGTTTGTACCTCTTTTGGTTTCTCCCTAAGGTTTCCCCTCCCATCGAGTGTCTCCTCTCTTTGTCAGTCCCCTATGCCACTCCCTGGGACGAGAGAGAAGTTCTCTCTCTCTCCCATCAGTCAGCTCCCAGCACCTCCCTAGTTTCCGGAACCTTTCCCAAGATACTGTATCCCACTTGCCTGTCAGCCTGGAGTCACTCCCTCCTCTTCCCTGGTTGAGTCCCACCATTTCCTGTTATATCCATGACCCGCCCCAGAACTCCCCCTATTGGTCCTGTGTGACCACTCCCGCTCCCTACTTAAGCCTGTGCAGCCCCTTGCTCGGGGCTCTTCATCTGCAGCCCCCTTCAGAGGAATAGACTCTGGAACGCTGCCTGAAGAGCCTCTCTGTGCCTGCCTTTTCTGTTCACTGCAGCTTGCTACTGTCTCGTTCTGAGCTGGCTAACCCAAGGCACCTGTGGAGGACAGCTCGCCTTCTGTTGCCTCGGGCTTCGGGCGGCCCGAGCTGACCTGCTGCCTCAGCAGGAGGGACAAAGGCAGCGGCGGCAGTTTGATTCTATTCGTGTCTGTGGGGTGACCACTTAATACATTCCAGGACTTACGTTGACCCACTCAGTAATATATTCTGCCAGAAAAATTATGTCTGCTCAACATTCCTCAAACAGAGATCATTCAGTGTACCTTACAGGGAGATACTGGATAAATAATTTAAGAATGTAAAGATTTTTTTCGGCCTATGCAGTTCAAATTTGCCCCATCTAATAGCAAGTCTTAGGGTTTTTTTAATAAAAGACTGAGTCTGTCAGACTGATATTAGTGAGAACTTTAATTTTTTCCTAAATTGCTTTCCAGTGAGGAATGGATATGTAACAGGAGTTAAATTTTGACCTTTTCTTCCATAGCTTTGGTGGCCAACTAACTAGTAAAAGCTTATAAAAATGTAGCATCCAGGTTAAAATTATTCAAATTTATGTTTGATTATCCTATCTTCACATCTTTTGAAGAAAGCATTGACAGGACAGGACCTTTTCTTGTCTCCAGATAGATGAACTGAAATATCAGATTATGATGAGTTTGAAGTGTAATTGGCATGGACAGCACTGGATGGTCATTCTCTGAAATGCTCCTGGATAATTTCCAATTTCTTCATGGCGAATTGTGTGCCCATAATACCAGAGATTTATAAAAGTGTAAATAGTGCAAATGGCCATGTCCCCAGATATTCTGAGCCTATGATGTAAATGTGAACTGTAGTTTTGCCTTAGAGGAAATGAAGGATTCATATTTTTCACCTATGTATTCAAGAGGTATACAATGGGTCAACTCCCTGTAAGATTTTTGCTGCACTCTGAAAACTTTCAGACAGCTTTACAAATCTTTAATCCCTATTAATTCCTCAGATATATTTCTGAGAAAATTTCATTTGCTTTTTTCCCCTGTATGTATGACAAAGATATATGCCAGAATATCAAATTTCTCTGCTAAACTACAGAATAATATATGGCAATATCTAAGTTTGATCAACAATAATTTCTACAGAATTAGTGCAACAATAATGTATCTGTAGGATGCCTTCTCTCTTACTCACGTTGTCTTCTCTTGTTCTTTTAATTGAAATAAATGTCTTGTTATCTAAAGGGCAGTCAGGTTCTGCATAATAATTGATTTTAAATAATAATTTCTTTTGTATCTGTCATACTATTTTCTCTTTTTCTTTTCATTTCCAAACTAATTATTCCTTAAAAAAAATTTAAAATCTGGTGAGGATTCTAAAATTTTCTAGGTATATTTGCTTAAAGCAAACATGGTTAAAAATAGTTATTTAGTTTCTCATGATCCTATTCCAGATCTTTAGACAGCAGATCAAATTACCAATAAGTGGATTAAATGGAAGTCATTATATGTAAAATAGGAAAGCTGCTCCATAATACAATAAGAAATGGATAAAATTCAATATATGACAAAATAATTTCAGAGGCAATTGCTGAACTCAGAAAAAACTCTTTACTTAAATATACATGTAAGTATGTATTAAATTTATGGCATAAATAAAGAAATATCCATAAAAATCTTCTCTTTCGTCATAGCTAATTCTGGAAAACCACTTAGTAGGATTTTCCTACATACTAATTTCTCTAAGAGAATTTGATATTTGCTAAATATTCAGAAAAAAAAACCAGCTACTTAAATATCTTCAATACTGATGTGTATAGTGATTTCTTTGCAATGTAGAAATGATTTGAAGGATTGTCTACACTGAATATAATCTTTTGACTGTCTCTTACAGCATCAGTGAGGAAAGAGAAAGAGTGATTTAGGATTTCCCAAGAATACAGTTTTATTTTCCAAAAGTGAATTGATCTCTTGTGTGTATTATATAAATAAATAGATAACGTAAAAGGGCTAATGTCCAAAGAAAATGTCACCTTTCCACTTGTCTTTTTGATTGCAAGTAATTATACTTGTAAATAGTTGTTGGTTTTTCTGAAGTACTTAGATGTCTAAATACCAGATGGGGCCCTCCAAAGAAGTAATTAGACTCAAATGTACAATAAAGTGAGCCCTCAATTAATTACAGATTTGAAAAGACAAACACGAAAGTGGAAATTCAGCTACAATACAATTGAAAAGAAGAGAGAAAAGAAGAAATCCTTATATGGTAAATCATATATTCCATTATTTCTGTCTAACCACTATATTTTTATTTAGACATTCCGCTTAACAGTAACCAACCACAAAGTCCTATCCCAAGATTCTTCCAGGAAAATAATAATCCTGCATCTTATACTAATAAAGCTTAAAACATAAATAGCCTTGGCAGTCTCTTAGGACTATGCAAGATTATAGCCAGAAACAATTGCAATTTTCCCACAGAAGTTAGATTCAGAAATTGCATGTGATGGTTTTCTTGCCTTGTACCTGTAAAGGTATTAACATTTCTGCAGAGTTGTTGTGAAAAAGTTACCATCCAAAGTCAAGGATATTTTATCATTGATTCATATCATTACTAGACAAAGGGTAAGAAAGAGAAGAGTCAAAAAATTGTTTGTGTCTGCCATGCAGTTATCTAACTGTAGAGGGGCATTAAATCAGCACCACTTTTTGAGACTTTTAAGGGAGTACCTTAACTAGAATCGTTATTCCTATAACAGGGCTTATTTCTATGGTTTTCTTCTTTGATCTCCAAGGGTTTCTCCTGTATATCAACCACTTCATTCTCAGAATAACCTACTATATGAGCAAGCACGTTAATGTGCCTGCCAATATCTCGGATATTTCTTCTGTAATCAGTGTGCAAGAAAATGTTACAATTTTTCATTTCTGGAGATAAATGTCTCAGGCTGTCCTTTTACCTAATGATCACAGACTTCCCATATAAGCAGACACTATTAACTTATCAATATCATGCTATAAGAAGACCATTATAAACTTCTTGTTGTTTTACAGCATCCTGGTTACCACATTTACTTCCTAGCAACAGAATAATACTTCCCAGTGGAGTGAAATCATCATCAATAGTAGAAACATTCAAATGACATAAAGCTGATCAGAAGAAAGATTAAGGCAGCAGTATCAAGCAGAGTAAAAGATTTAGGAGCAGAAGTCACACTCACTTCCGATTGCTTATTTTTTAAAAACCTTCCTTAGGTACTCATTATTTTTCTTGGGCTCCCAGCGAATTTCTCTGATTTTCTTCTGAGCATTCACTGAGTTTGCTGTTCCTCTACGCCCACCACTTCCTCTAGCAGTTAAATACTCTGATGTGAAAACAGAAAGGAGTTTTTTAAAAAAAAGTTTTTCCATTAAATAGCAATGATATGTCAACTGTAGCTTTTAATGGCAATATGTCTGTTTTCATGAAAATTTCACTAGAATAGTTCCCAGGTCTGGAGTCAGAAATGGGAGACGAGACTCATCACTCAAGAAGCACGCTAATGATCTGTGCTAAATTGGATGCATTCATAGGGGTGTGGTGTTAGGCTTCTGCCTTGGTTACCACTGGCAGCTCCCACTGGCCACGGAGCAGGAAATCTTCCAGCTGCAGCACTGCATTCCCACCCCTTTCCCATTGTCCAGATGGGGAATTTAGTCCTCATGTCTCGGGACTTACACAGCTGTGCAACCCTCCACGCTGCAGATGTGGACAGCTCTTGTGGAAGCATTCCTTTTGAAGGGGCTTTTGACTTGCTCTGTCCTATGCTAAAAAAATGGCTTAGCCACGGAACTGCTGACTGAGAAGAGGAGGAAGGGAGGAAGCAGTCTCATTTGCTTGCTTGGGTGACACCTGAAATTTGGGGTTGAGTTTATTTTACTATTTTTTCATCACATAGCATTCCTGTTATCTAGCCATCTGTAGTTAATATGGAAGACATACTGACAGTTGGTGCTATCAAACTTTCAAATCTAAAACATAACACCTCATGCAGTAAAATCCACTGAAAACAAATCCCTGAATTTATAAAACATTTACACACTGCTCTATTCTCAAATTGAACAGGGAATTGCTGTACTATGGATAGATAATATAGATAGATACTATATGTGCAGACTGTCTGCAGCCATCCTAACTTTCTAAAACTCTCCTGTCTTAGCTGCTTGCTCTCTATAGTAACGTGCAGCTGGTAGATTCCATTGGCAAATGAATGTCTGTTCACTACCTGATGGCTTTACTCAATTAGAAAATTGTCCTGGTCCTGCAAGAGCAATTTGTAAGGTATATGGGGCTTGATTCCAATACAGAAGTCAGAAGCACACTCTCCACTGAATTCAACAGGCTTTAGATAGAATATTCGTTGATGAAAAAGGATCCAGGACAATGAATTCCAATGGAAACAGGAATGATTACAAATATACGAATAAACTGTGGAAAATGCAAAATTCCCCAACTAACTATGCCAATAATCCAGATGCTGCAGATGGAATAAATTTCATTATAACTTATCAGCAGAAGAAAGGAAATGAAAGTAATTCATTCAACATAATTTTCTATTCAAGTTTTTTCCAATATGATTTTATAAAAAATTGCAATTATTATTTATGTACTATGAAAATTATTTCCCTTTCTATGCTTTTCATCTGACATAGTACTTTAAGGTTGTGTCAGTGTAAGACCAAAGCTTCTCACTTGGAAAACAGAGATGAAACATGAGGGCTTTGTGCTTCAAGGGCACATTGATACAGAAGTGTAGTGCAGAACTGATGCTGAGATACAGGTATTTGCTGAGGTCGTCCACCTTGGTACAATGGCTTCCTATAAATAGGGAAACATGAATAATTTACTTATGTATGAAGAAGCTGATAACTCTTTACTAGAAAAGTAAGTTGAAATATGTGTCTGATGCTATCTGTTACTGAACATTGACTGCAATTACCATAAGACGGTCTTACTAAAACCAATGTTTGATGTATTTTTTTAACCATAAGACCAAACATTTTTAAAAAATATCCTTTTTCCAGAATTATTTGGTAGAAGCAACCTTCTTAAGACATTGAATGTTTATATGTATGCATGTATGTTTTGTGTGTAGAACTTCCATACTACACCATCACTGAAACATTCATCTTTCTAAAAACGTAGGAAAAATTATTTTTCCAGGTATATAATTCTAAAATCTCCATAACAGGCATGAGAAAGATAGAATCTGGTTTTTACTTGGAACAGTAGACATAAAGCATTTTTCACTGTTCTTTGCATTTAGATACATATATATAAATGTGCATATATGTATAAATCTATGCACATATTAATTATTTATTAAAATTTAAATCTAACATATAATTTAAAACTGATCTGGTACAACTTAACACAGTATAGAGCACAAGCCCTATCTATCCAGGTTGCTGCCTTTGTTATTCACATAAATTTTAATGCTCTGTGCTTTGGGGATTTTTCACATTAACCAGCACCACCCTGTATAAAGCCGTATTAGGTATTACTCCTCCAAACCAGGGCTACAAGAATTTTTCTGTCTCCAACCACTTTGGCATGGTACTCAAAGGAAGTCCTAAGCTGTATGAATGAAGAGAATATAGATTTTGGAGGGAAATCTAGGACTGGATGGAGGAAAGAGAATTCTTAAAACCATAAGAAAAATATCCCTTGTAGAGAACAACTAATTCCGTACTCATTAGACAACATGAAATGGATAGCTAAGACAGATAACCAGTATCTTGCAATTAGATCTTCAAAATAAGTTTTATGCTCAGTTTTACTGAGCATAAAATCTATAGCAATGGACATTTGATTTGTGACTGTATTACAAGTGTCTTGCAAAGAGATTTAAAGGGGAAGAGCACAACAGTTCTTTGGTTGTTTTCTTACATGAACCATAAATTCTAAGTAGACATGAAAATATTCCCAGTACTACTTCTCAGGAAATGGAAAATGAAGGACAGTTTCTGTCAGATAGGGGAAAGAGACTAGCTATATATATTATAAATGAGAATTTGCACTCATTGTGTTATTCAAAGTCTTAAGACTAAAAACTAGTGAAAAAGAAAAGTTATATGCTTCCTAGCCCAAGATACAGAATCCTTTTTTCTGTTCTGTACTGTTTTCTTGATTTGAACAATGAGCTTTACCTAGATTAAGCTCACTTTGTGTAAAATAGTGGAACGTGTTAGTATAAATTTGTCCTGGGAAAGCCTGCTGCAGTATTAACAGCTAAATTTTTAGGGACGGAAATACCCAAAAGAATTCTTAAATATCACTAAAATCCAGTCATAGGCCCTTTGACATGCCAACATCAAATATGTATTTCTAGTTCATAGTAGCACTGAGCCTGACTCCTGGGCTCAAGCCAAGTATTTGAGGTGTTTTAGCTCACTGTGTTTGTTCATGCTGTTTGTAATTCTCTTCTACATCTTGCGTAACAAGTTAAAAATACGTACACACATTTGCCCAGTTAGAAGTTAGTAAAATTCCAAAAAGAAATAAATTCAGGTTAGAAATTACTGATCACTTGTCATGGCTTCTATAGGTATTTTTCATTTTTGTTCCTTATTTGTGAAAGGCAAGCTTGCCAAGTGGACAGTGTTCAAAGGAAGAGGAGAGAAGCCGATGTCCTTGGAAAATTGAGGAATGTCTCCACAGCATGCTTTCTGCCATGAAAAATTTGCATGCAACAAGCAAGAATATATCATAATATTAATAACTTTTGCTGCCAGCATGAAAGTGTCATTCACCACAACTGTGATCCAAGAGGCTGCTGGCCTCAAGATTTCTCAGGCATCCATGACTAGGAGATTGATAAAAGTATGAGGACAGAAACTGTTCCTGGATGCCATGTTATGCCAAGGTGTCCTGTAGGCATTAAACTCTTTTCTCTTTGCTGTGCTTCTGCCAGCTCCTACATTCCCACAACAATGCTGCAGCTTTTCTCTAGCTTTTCAGCATGAAGTGTGAGATGCAACTGATGAGCTACATAGGCACGAGAATTTTCATAGCAGGAGACATATTGTACTGTGCTACAGGCAGCAAGTATTTGTTTCTATCCAGTTGAAGTCCAACAATGCATTTTCCCTATATTTATGTGTCCAGGAGGAAAATGTGACTACTAGTACAGCTTTGCAAAGATTCCCCTTCCTTATTCCCTCTGGGACACTTCCCAACTTAACTTCCTTTTAGAATGAATCATACTCCCAGCAAAACCAGAATACAATAGACTTTGTTTAGCACTGCTTAAATTTGGGTAGTATTGTGCAGCATTTTGAATTTCTGTTGTAATCAGTACTTATTCCTGTCTTATTTTTCTTAGAAACAGATGTGGTTTCTTCTTTATATAACCAGTTTTCATTATACTTTATCCTAGATAAATTTACAGAGGTTCCATTAATTTTTGTCAGAGTAGGATAGAATATCCAACCTTAGGCTTAAAAATAAATTTGTTTCCTGTTGTATTCAATATCATTGCAAATTGTGCAGAATTTCAGCTGAATGTAAAAGGTGACTTGTCAGGTTCTTAAGACAGGAGATGTGTTTTCTCAATTATCCATAAAATACTTACTACAGTTAAGATCAGTGATCCTAACTGCTCCAAGAAAATATCAGGACACAACAACTAAATAAAATATATGTATGTTAAAAATACTTCTGTAGCTAATAAAACCACTTATGCTAAGTTCAAGAATTCTCTTTTAGACTCTTGTTTATCACTAGAGATGAAGAATTTTTACAGTGGTTTATATTCCCTTAAAATTAGCTTTGTATACTGTGTCTGTTTCACTTTTTTTTTTCTCCTTACTGCTCCTATATTTGCCTGTAAATCATACTGTATATTAAGGAATAATGTTGAAATGTTAACAAATACCTGAAATATTAAATCCAGCTTACCATCCTTTGGCATCTCTTTTCTGCATGGTTTCATTTCAATGCAGTTATATAATTTTAAAAACAAAGTAAAGTAATCAATGCATATGATAATCCTTCAACTGTTGCCCGAATTTCCTTTGACTGTTTTGAATTGTAAGTTGTGCAAATTGGCTCTAACATTCCATCCAAATAGCTTGCTGCAGAAGATGACCGTGTTAGAAATGGGGCTAGATTTGCTTTTAATGGGTGTAGCTTGTTTTGTGTACTGTTCAATCAGGCCATAAATAAAGGTTTGACTTTCTGACATAAAACATATTTTAAAAGAAAATTCAAACAGTCTAAAATGAAAACAGATGAGATCCCAGCTCTGAATCTTGTTTGATAAGAGGATAGCTCCCCATTGACCAAGTTTATCAGTATCCCACCAAAGTACCATGTATCAAAATATTTGCTATCCAAAGCCCTGATCACAGAAAACCGATGAAAGTTCTCACTTACACCAGTAGAAATCCAAGCACTTTGAATGTTTGTTTGTTGATCCTTATTTAAAGACTTGTGAAAATGCAACATATGATGGTCTTTCATCTTACATGAAACCTAAATCATTGAAGCACTCTCTTGTCTAGGTGGGAACGAACTACAAAGAGAAAATATCGTTCCCTAAGTCCTTTGCCATTTCACTGTTCATTTATTGCTCATACACAGAATAAGCCTATCAACATTTGCTCATTTTTAATATATAGAAAGTGCATGGTCTGATAATGTTCAGAAAACGTGAGAAAGGTACAGGGGAAGGAAGGAAGGAAGGAAGGGAAGGAAGGAAGGAAGGGAAGGAAGGAAGGAAGGGAAGGAAGGAAGGAAGGGAAGGAAGGAAGGAAGGGAAGGAAGGAAGGAAGGCATATCTAGCAGGACTTGAAATGAAAAAAAACACACAGATTAAAAATTGTGATGTTTTGTCAGAGAAAGGAATTAATTTAGGCTCTCATGGTCCACAGGGGAGAATTGAACAGAATTCAGCTCTGGTTCTCAACAACTTTTCATAAACCTCTGATCATTTTACAGTCTCCCAGGCTGAGCTCAGAATATACTTTTTGTAAACAAAATCCAAAAGACATCTTTAGGCCAGCTGCTGTCATAGACAAATAAGGACATATTAAGATTTTATCCAAACCCAAATGTGGCCCTGCTCTTAAATGCCTTTCAGCCTCCTATCACTAGTAAGTAGCAGCTCATTAATCCTCACTGCATTTCTTGAAAATCAAATGTTGTCTAAGAGATTATGTAGCTCAAGTAATTCTATACAAAAGGTCTATATCAGAGATAAAATGGGAAATCAAGTTTCTATTACCCCTGGTATGCAGTGGGCAAACTGGAGCATTTTCCCCTAATTCTAAATGTACCTGTATCTTTACTTGCATTATAATATCACCTTTGATTATAAATGTTTTGGTTTAAATGAAACATATAAATATACCGCTATTTATCTAATTTTTTTACAGAAATAACTCAATCAGTATCTGAATAAAATAAAAAGGGGGAAATAAAATTAATTAAGCTTTTGAAATTTTTTTTAAATAAGTACTAACTTAACTCTAAAATTGACAATAAATCTGGCAAACAACATTTTAAGCAAAGTGTTATACATTATCCACAATGAAAGATACAAATATATTTTTGTTCTTTTTTTTTTTTTTTACTTATGGAAGATACTTTTTTGGTTTACTTTTTATTCCATTTACAAATGTGACTAAATTAAAAGTCTAAAAGTTTTCCATGTAAAGGGAAGGTAATTTTCTGTCAGGCTTAATAAAAATCCACTAGACTCGGAATGGTTTCAAATTTTTCACATTTGAACATGAGAAGACCTACTGTTGTGGGTGTCTAACAGAAATTCATGGTCTGTTACTTTGTGAAATCAGAATATGTGGTATGTAATCCATATAATCATTATAGAAATCTATAGAGTCAAAAAAGGTGTATTGACCCAATCATTGCTGTTGAATTAATGTATGGGGTGGAACAATTAAAGAAATCATTTAACTTTCTCAAATACGATTCTCACAAAGTAAAATAAACTCTGTCAATGAATAAATATTTAGCAAGGATATATTGATTTTAAAAACACCGTTATCTACCATGTTGGTAGACATTCTAGCTGTGATTGCAGAAAAGCAATTAAGTAGCTCATATAAAAAAGGCTCTCAATTTTAAAACAAAAACTTCCTGTGAGCATTGCAATGGTATCTTAAAGCAACAATTCTTTTTTTTTTTGTTTTTCTTGTAGACTCATCAGCAGTCTACAATCTGCAACAGCATGATTTTTAAGACCTTAACTTTATTGGGAAATTGGTGCTGATGTTAAAAATACATAGATAGACACATACTTCTGTAAGTTGCCATCTTGCTTTTTTTCTGCCTTTATCAATCACTGCTCATTGGCAAGACAACCACATAGTATATGAGAAGACATTCAGATCAAAAATTTTATGGGAGATTCTCTGCTCATGAATTTATGAATGCCCATGAATCTATGATACAATTTAAAGTATTCTTTGTCTGAAATCTGCAAAGAGAAAATCTTCTTGCAAAATCTCAGGTTAGTTACTTTTCTGTATCAAAATTATGTCCCTTATTTGGGAAATCATGAGCTACTGGATAAAATTAGCAAACAACTGTTCCTTTAAGTATATAAATTTAAAAACAATACTGCTTGTTCTTGAAAAAACTAACCAGTTCCATTAAATCTTTTTTTTCCTTTACCCTGAAAAGCACTGTAGGATCAAGCAATTTTCTTTTGGGACAGGCAGTTCAGCCAAGATAAGTTATCTTGTTAATGATCAGCACAAAACAGCAATGGATATGAATCAGTGAATTAAATCTTATTAATTCTAAGAGCTTTTCTTCCAATAACACTTACACTGCAATTCTTAATGCATAATCCAGAAGAAATAGAATAATTGAATTGGCTTAGAGTGTCAGATACCTGGAAACTATCTAACCATCACTAACACTGTCAAACTTTTGAAATTCAAGAAGGTGTCTGATTTCCCTTGGGATAAAAATTTTAAAAATATGTTTGCCTGCTGATTTTTATTAATTGGTTTTGTGTTTGAGAACAGATTTCAATGCAGCGTTTATAACTTGGTTTCACAAATTGAAAATCACAAAGGTACATATTGTTCACATGCATATATTTATACATTAAAAAGGAAAAAAAGGATCATGTGTTTTGATAGTGATGCTTAATACATATTCAAAGAAAATGATATGAAACAGATGTCTACAGTATGCAGAGAATGCAACTCAATTCACTCACAGTCTTTTTTTCACTGATAAACATTTTACTTTTTTTCTTTGCAGTAAGTCATTTTATTGAATGGTTATACTAAACCAATTCTCTTGTCTTCTGAACAGCTCAAGGTAAATTAAAAAAAAACAAACAAACAAACAAACAAACAAAAAAACCAAAACAACCATTTATATGACAAAATGTTAATTTTTATCTCCATGTGAAGGTCGAAAAAGCTGGTCAGCAATTCCCACTTAACTACTTAGGTGCCTAAAAGCCTGCAGGCAACCAAATTGTACCAAAAAATAATGTTAATGCTCAAAGTTCGGCAATATACTTAGAGGATCTGCCATCTTGGCTGAACCAATCAGCTCAGGGCCCCATCCAGCCTCCAGTTGTCCAGGATTTATGGAACCAGTGTCACTAGCTTCAGGTCCCAAAGGAGCTAAACTGATATGAAAAATCTTTGTATATTTAATACTCTCTGGAAGCCTAAATAATCACAATTATTTTTATTAAAAGCCCTGGAGGAAGGGTTGCTGTCTACCTCTTTGAGTAGCTTAGAGCATGCCACTGCTGGCCACCTTTAGCTACAGAGCTAAAACATTTACTTTGGAGAAGATCTGCTGTGACCATTGTGTTTTGAAATGGTGGAATAGAGACATTTCCCATGTTCTTTTCAAACCTGTGCCAGCCTTCAGTTAAGTAAAATTCAATGCATAACTTTGAAGCCTAGAGGGTACTGTAATTCTTTGTAAACTTCTATCAACACAATGAGCAGTCACTGGGCCCATCTCCTGTGGGCTCTGAGTTTCAGTTCCACACATCCAGATTCATCTAGATTATAATTGCTGGGCAGCTCTCAGCTTTTAGGCATTGAAAAAGAAAATAAGTGATTAAAAATAGTAACTTATAGTAGGCAACTACAGATAAGATAGGGCTTTTTAAAAAATATATACCTTTAACAGGGAAGTTCTTGGTCAAAAGTCAGAAAGAGTAGTAATGGCAGAGGTAAAAAACTCTGATGCACTATTTCTTAATGCGTTTCTGAATTGTGAAAATCTGGTTTATATAGCATAAACATAAATGGACCATTACACATGTTAATCACATGAATAGTGCTGCAATGAAATATGGATCTTTGCTTCAAGTGTCCTTTTGCTTTTACGTTTTTATTGTTATTGCATTCAAGATATGCAGTAGCAAACAAAATGGTCCTGAAATGAGCTGGTGAAATAGTCGCACATGGATGTCTGTGGGAAATAGATTTGTGGTACATCATATCAGATAATCTGTGGACCAGTCTACCCTCTGCTAGGAAATTTTTTATGATCAATCTCTACATTGTAGATATCTAGAACTGAACCAGTCTTCAAGACTCTCTTCTTAGCCCATGAAGAGGAAATGGCCTATTTACAGTCAGATACTTTTCATCTTGCTGCTGATGTCTAAATTGAGGCAGAAGTACTGCAATGCAAAACCACCCTGTTTCTTATGAGCAAATGTAATTTAAATCATCCTGGAATGATAAGGTCATTGCAGATAAGTATAAATCCAGTCATCTGGTCTGTCTCACAGATGGGGACAAAATTGTATTTGTATCTTCCATGTAAAAGTCATTGCAGTGTCCTGATGCAATTTAGTCCTCTGACTACAAATAAGGTACCTTCTTCAGACAGCTTGTAGTAAAAGAATGAGGTGGAAACTGTACAGTATTTACACCCACAAATCCAAGCAGCTTTTTTCCTGTGTCATCTTTTATTTTTCCTAATCTAAAATTAAAATACTGTATGAACACACATTATTCACTCTTGCACTGAGATTTTAAGGTCTTACAAGCTACCCTCTGCTGTTGACAGATAATATTTTTCAGTATGTGTTTCTCTCTCAGTGTTTAGCAACTCATGACATGGGCTGCTAACCTTGGGTGTGTTTTGTCTGATAACTAAATATACCATGTATTGTCATAAGGGGACTGCAAGCCTGATTGTGGGAAAACATACCCATCCAGTAACTGTTGTTACGACAGGACATCATCAACATTTTTCCAGATCTGGAAAGACCTAGATTTGTTAAGAAGGTTCCTCACAGTGCCTTTCATTTGGATTTTGTCTTCAAAAAGGTCTTTGACAACTAGTGATTAAAACATGTTTATTGAGGAAGAAAATCTTAATCACCAACATTTGTTCTGCTGGAATATTGCCACTGCAGCCAACAGAAAAGGAAGCTCTGAGGTTATCATGGAGACTATGGATGGGGAAGTATGTCCCTACCCCATGTCTTGAGATGTGAAAAGAAATAATGACCTTTTTTAAAAAATTAAAAAAAAAAAAAGTACTATATCAATGTGACAACATGTACCACCAAAGCAGAATGAAGACTGGACCATAGAAAACCATTAATTTGCACAAGATTATGTTATTTAACCTGTAAACAAATGCTCATGTCATAAATGCTCTCCAGAGGGCACCTGTTCCTGTCTCAGCAAATCAAACACCAAGGCAAAAATGACTGCAAGCTTTTCTATCCTCATAGGTATCACTCATCACTGCCCTACATCACACCATTTTTCTGTTATATAATTGGATACAGGACAAATAAATGCAATTTTCAAGGCTGAATCTAGTAGTTAATTCCTGCTATGGCAAGGTCAAACATTCCAACAACTGTGCATTGATGAATAGAAAATTATCTCTGTCTCGTATGCTGACCACATCACAAAACTGGTAAAAATTGGAAAAACATCTGAACAAATTAATATTGATTTTTTCATGTTCCTCTTAAAATCAAATATGCTCAACACTTGCTGAGAGTACACTTGGGTAAAAAAAAATGAAAAAGTAAAATTCCTAAGTTGATTTTTTTTAGGATTTTGTTTCAGCTAATTTTGAAAAAGCTGTTATAGAATAATGGGCAAAAGATCTAGTATTACATTATACATTCAAAAATTTCTTTCCTCATTCCATTATCATGGAGGAATAACTTTATTAAATTATAAGTATTATAATTGGATTTTGTTAATCTGGTTAAGTGTTGGTGGCTGCAATGTTAAAATCACCTGAGGTCCCTCTCTGTTGGCAAATAATTGATCGGTGTGGAAGCTAAGTAAGGTATAATTCACTTCTTTGTAAATTAAACTTCTACATCTGGACAATGGACTTAAGACTAAACTCCAGTGCATGTGTTGATTAGACATCTGTTATCTATAATGGGAAACTAAACCACTGATTCCAAATGAAGGGATCTACATTAGGGATACCTAGGTTTGAGTGAAATGAACCCTACACAAAAATGAATCTGGATCCATATATCTTTCCATGTCATTAGAAAATAAATTAAAATACAGAAATCTCATGTTACATCCATATTTAATCATTTATATATTTTTTGTTACTGTTTTCAAAAATGTCTGAGGGAAGATAAGATTATAAGCCAAATTCAGGCAATGGAAAAAAATTCTTGGTCTTCTGAAGGTCTATCCCTGCAAAGTGCATGCATATCTGAACCCCAGATGTCCAGGGATATCAACTAGCTTGGGTTTTTTTCCAGCTTTGAAGATCAATCCATTTCTGCATGAATAACTGTCTTTTAACTAGGGATTTATTTACCCTTCCTAATTTTAAGCAGTCATGTATAAAAATTTTGGACATAGATCAGTATTTAGTCACCTAAATACCAATTTAAGCATTAATTTAGGGATTTGCTTACTGGCATCTTATGCAGTCAGGCCTGAAAACTGGTCCTTTAATGCCAATGGAGCAGCAAACTGGAGCCAGCCTTTTATGTTTATGAAACAATAAGGCAACCCATAGAAGCTCTGTATTTTCAGAGGAATAATAGTCAAGCCACTGCACTAAGCAATTCTCTTTATTAATTATTTTAACAAGCAGATGATCTTAAGTACCTGAGATTTTTGTCACAGTATTTTTATTGAGTTCGTTGAAAACTGAAATACTGTGGTTCTCTTTGGCCTTTTTTTTTTTTTTTTTTTTCTGGTTTATTTTTAACTAAATACAAATCCATCAGCTATAAAGGGAATATAGAACACAAAATATAGTCAATGTGCCCCAACTGTAAATATCTCTTAGGGATTATTTTGTAGTGTTCCAATGAAAAACTGTGTGGGTTTGAGGAAAAGAGACCATCCACATAAACACCATCCTCCTCATAATTATACCTGAAAGGCTGATAAGATTAATTCTGCAATGTGAAGGGTGACAGAGGCACACTGGTCAAATTTCTCAGCATCCTGTGGATATTAACAAACCTTTCTGGCCCCATCCAGCCCCACCTGGGGCTTTCCCTCACACGGCCCCATCTACATTTAAAGCGTGGCCATTCCTGTCCCCTGGATGGACATCTTGGACATACAGTGTAGGCTCATCTCCAGTGTCCTTCTCCTTTTGCCCCCAGCTTGGGGGCTCCTGGAGGAATCCCAGCTGCTGCCAGTCCAAGTCTCTGCCTCCCTGTGTTCATCCCCATAGGACTGTGCATCACTGGTGAGAACACAGACTGAACACACCCTCAGCTTGACCCCCTCATGGGGCAGCTTCTCCCTCAGTTCTCCATCACATTCATTACTGATGCCTGTCTGAAATACAGGCTCCTCCACAGCAGGATCCATACTCCATGGATCTTTCAAACCATGCCACATTTCATTAATTTTGGCAAAAAAAAATCATATTTTTAAGTAAAAAAAAAATAGCCTTGTTTTTGACACTTTTTGAAAGGAAAAACAGGCTAAACAGTAATGGTACATTTAATTGTTTATGATTGAGCTTGGGTTTCAGTTGTTGCTCATCATTCATGGCAGCAGAATTCACAGTTGTAAACCTTGTTTGTCATAGAAATAGCATCTTTTCCAGCTAAAATAGATAAATTTTATAAGTAATTTTCACACTTAATTAATTGCTTTTTGTCTGTTCATAAATATGTCAATTTTAAAATAAAAAATCTGTCAAAATTACTTCTTAGGAAACTCTGTTTAATTACTGTGTTTCTTTGGTTAAATTCCACATATCCATACTTTAAGCACTGGCAAACATGAAAATATTGTTGTTATATATGTGATAAATACCTGCTGATGTTCTTGGTGGACCTGGAGAAGAGACACAAAAGAGGAAATCATTAGATAGTTGAAGACTCTTTTGATTAAATGCAACCCTATTATTTTATCCAACCTCCCAATGTTGCAGGTAGGTATGCAAGCTATCAAAATTCAGGCAATCTAGGTCAATAGAATAGCCACAACTGTAAATAATATAGTTTTCCTGGCTCAAAAAACTAAAAAATATAACAAAGTGCAGTAAGAATGACAAAAAAGAAAGGGTAATTTGGCACTGAGAAAGGTGTTACTGGGTGAAGATGTCTCCCAATCTCCTGATCACTCACAGCTAGGAAGACTTTGTGTTATTGCAGCCAATTAATTTAAAATTTATTTTTCCTATCCTAAGAAGCAAAACATGCTATCAGGAAAAAAAATTGAATTTACCTGCAACTAATTCTCTCTTGAATGATCAACCTGTCAAACATTTCTTCTGCAGAAGTCATTACCTGTTTTGAAGGGGGCACCTGGTGCCATTTGAAAGTAAGATCCAAAACACAGCCCTACAGAACACTCAGTAAAGCAGGACAAAGAGGAAGGACCACGAAGCAAAGGAAAAAGAGCTTTTTCACTAAGGTAAGGATTTTCTGCTTCTTCATCCAAAACCCGGAGTAAGAATCAAATATATAAAACATGTAGGAAAACATGGGCAGATGTGTGTAAAATCTGAAAACAGCCCAGTTAGACTTTTCTTTAATGAATGAATTTGAGACAGATTCCAACATTTCTGTAAATGTGAATGTAAAGGAAAATGTAAATTTCTGATATTTTGCTTGCTATTTCAATATTAATTCCTTTACGTTTATTAATTCCTTTAAGGCTCAGGGAAATTGTGTGGAGGGTTAATTGTTTTTAGGTTTTACTTGATGGGAGAAACTTCAAAGACTAGATGTTATTTTTTCCTTAGTCTGGTTGTAACTAAACAAATATATTTATTATATATGACTTAAAATAAAATCAGAAGTATAGCTATTATTCTTCTATAGATTTTTACTTTATATGGGAGCTTTTTTTGCACTATTCTAGCTTTCCTACTGCATTTCTCATCCTCCAAACCTGAGCACTTACTCCATCTTATTCTGAGTCGAAGTCTCATCACAATACAGGATACAGTCTTGTCTGCAAGGTAAATATTTTAGCTTAGAAAAGAAAAATAAAAAGAAAATAGTTAATGAAAGATTTATATAGACATATGCTAGGAAAGTAAGTGCAACTTGTAAACAAGACTATAGAGAAACATTTAGTGAGTGAGAGAAAAAGATTTTTTTTAACCATCCCCCAGAATAAAATCACCACCCCCATGCTATAGATAGCGTTTCTTTATCCTCTTCTCCCACTGATAAATTGTTGCCTACAAATCTCAATAATTATTAACCACAGACCAACTGCAGTGGTACACCTGCACTGGATGAGTCTTTAATGACAAAATAAAACTGTGTAATGGGGCTCAAACTGAACTAAACTGGTTTTGGATCTTATGACCTTGTTGAACTGACTGTTAGAAGATCTTTGGATCCATCTCCAGTTTAACCAACAACCAATTGCAGTTGATGCAATAAACTGTGACAAACCCTGAGAGCAGTTGGTCTTCAAATCATCAACCATGTGAGTGATTAATTGCTGAACAGAATTTTGAAAATTACAGGAACTTAGCATTTGCCATGGTTGGTTTGGAGGCTGCATCCTGTGTACTATAGTTCTGTTTTCTTCATGGCAGTAGGAACTGAGCTTATCAAAGACACTAAAGGATTCTATTAGCACTGCTTCTTTTTAAATAGAGATTACAATAATGGTAGGGTTTTATTTTTCATTTTGTTTTAGTTTTATTTTTTTGGTACTTGTTTTTTTATTTTCTTTTCTAAGAGATGTTGGCAAAAAGGTTTAACAAACTTTTCAAAATTACATAAAACCTCCCCCCCGCCCCAGGCTTGATGAAATAGAACTCTATTTTCTGATTCATATTCTAACAATAAATATCTTCATCTTTTCAATTACTGTAAGTTTATTAAAAAAGAAGAGCAGGATTTAAAAAAACCCAGTCTACTTGGGTTTCTAATTCTGCTTTTTCTTCTCTTACTGTATTTCCTACTCCTTTTTCTTCTGTTGGCAAAGAAAATGTAGATACCAAGATGAACTCTTTTAAAAGAATAGATAAATCCTTATCCCAGTGCTCCTCCTGAAGCAAAATATATTTTACTAAATACTTGTATAGAAATAGAACTAGCCAGGTGATTAATATTCTTTAAATTTTCACTTATATCCTTTATTAAATGTACAGTGACCCTGGTGGGATAAATAGTAAAGCTGTTTAAAAAAAAAAAACACATGAAAATAAACACCAGCACCAACAACAAAATACCCAGAAGCACCAAAAGAACATAATCTCAAGATCTTCATACCATAAATTCAAATACCAGAGCTAAATGTTAATTTTATAGAGCTCTTACACTGTACATAAGGAAATTGTCAATATTTGGAAAGACTCACACATGCCAAGTGAAATGGTCCTTGAAGGGTATCTTGCTTTAATGTTCAACAAGGAATGAAAAATTATAATTCCAAGATGATCATTCAGTGAAATTATTTATCCTGCTATGGAATTCTTTCATGCCTGACAGTCTCTCACAAAACATAACCTGGATATTTTAATCTTTATTTTCTCAATTCAATTCTCAATTAAAATACATTCTTCTTGCTTTCCTTTTTCTCTATGGACTCTCAAAATATGTCTTTCTATTCTTATATCCCTGTCGTATATTTGCTCGGGAATTTGAAATTTCACATCTTCTCTGAAATATTCTAAGATCCTGATTTAAACATCAGATACGTAACTTAAAATTAATGGATTTATGAGGCAAATTAAAAAAAATACTTCCTATCTTGACAAAACTGAATTAATTTTAAATTTTAATTCCCTTTTTGTTGTTTTTATTGCTATTATTTTTTTCCTCAAGTAACAGTCTAAGGAATTTCATCTTCATTAAAATAATGAATGACTATTGACTTCATTACATATTAGTTCCAGGAATTAAATGCCTTTGAATTTGGTCAAGTGTTGTAAGCCAAGAGTAATAGGGCAGGAGTCACCAGAATTTAAACATTCTCAGAAAAGAATACAAGGAAATTAATCTTTTTGTTACAGAATTGTTGTAAAAGAAAGCAACATAAAAGGACTTCTCCCATAGTTTTTATTTCCTGAGACTGAACACTGAAAACCTTTTCTGATTCTACTTAATTGTAGTAGTCAGCCCGATTGAAGTAAAATTGCTTTTAAGTCACTTAAACTGCATTACTGGTAAATTTTTCTCCTTGTATCTCTTGATTTAATGTGTTGCTTTTCTGTAGTAGTTTCTGCTAATCTAAAAATAAATTTCAGAAAATGTTCAATATTTTCTTGTTGAAAAAAAACTTGTTTTTGAAATCTATGCATGCACACATTTTACAGTGGTTAGTGGTGTATTAAAACTGTGTCTTGTATTCATTTATGAAAATTAAATATATTTATTTCTCTTGGAAAATAATTTCAAAATACAACATAGCAATGATAAGATCCATAGCATTCTTCTGGTCACACACAAATACACCTTGGGCACTCTTATCATCAGTAATGTAGTCTGAAGTCTTAATGATAATTTAGTAACTAGCTTGAGTTAAGCAATTAGCTAACTGCTTACTTTGAGATTTTTTAATTTTTGTCACCTTTTTACCCCCATCATCTTCACCAGTGCAGGAAAAGCTACAGTCCAAAAATATCTAATGACTTCAAATACAATTTCCTTAGGAAAACTTGTCACACAGACTTAAGAAAAAAACTTCCATTCTTTCAGCTAATATTTTTTTTTCTTTCTCTTTTTAAAGCTGTATTTGCATTTTTATTACAAGAAATTACAGCCACCCTAGAAAATAACTAGAGGCAAAAAGTTTTATTGTTGCCAATATCACCAATCCATTTTCTCCCTTCTGTTTGCCTTGAGACATTGATCTTCACCTGTACTATCTTCTATTTCTTTGTTCAAGCTCTGGTGATTTTGTTAACTTTTTTTATTATTCTCTTGACACTGATTTTTCCTTTAGCTCTGTTTTTTCCTTTTCTAGACTTGACACTTTCTTCTCCCATCAAAAAAATGTCAGACATCTCCTCAGGCCCCAGCATCCTAATTAAAGCTGTGTATTGATGTACTACTTAGTTTCATTTAGTAGCACATCAATAGAGAGCAGGTAGGATGGCAGAGTCTCTCTGAGAATTCTGAGGTATTTTGTATTGATTTAAATTACTTCCTACAGAGTAACTTTGTACTTCATCTGATGCAGGTCATATTATACTCTCTCTGGAGCCATTAGTATGATGTTGATTTCAGATATTACGGTCAAAATTCTGTTCACTTTTGCAGTGGGAAGCTTGAGGGATGAGAAGCATACAGGCAATCCTGGCTCTCTTTTCCTTTTTTTCAAACCAGTGTGAGACACTGGGAGGCTTGCTGGCCCAAAACATTTCAGGTGCATGTTTGGGTGAAGGGACAGGTCAAGTCTTTCCCTGGTGAGGCAGGGCCCTGCTCCACACACCCCACCCCACCCCAGCCTGGAGCCCAGCCCCACCGTGGCCACCAATCCCTGGCACACTGCAGGCAATGCTCCACACCTGTCCCTGGAGACCCCAACCCAGCTCCCCAGTGGCCACCAGACTGGAAGCCCCACTGTCACGGGTTGAGTTCAGGGCTCAGGAAAGACAAAGGGAACTTCAGCCAAAGCATGAGGCAAGCACATGTTGTGTCCCTATTGTCCTTGGATTGTATGGCAGCTGACATCATACCAGAATCAAAGAGGCAGTAGCTATGCCTTACTTATCTCTTTCTCTTCTTTCTTTCTCTTGTTTTCTGCTCCTTATTTCACCTTCTAGAAATCTGGGTAATTTATATTTGTATGGGCTGTGTGCTAAGTCACTGTTTGGTGAACTGAAGAAGAGAATGGAACCTGCTTTGTGCAGTTTAACAGCTTGCACAGAAGAGAAGATGTACTTGATCTGAGGCTAAGAATTCATCTGAAACACTATCACACAAGCCAGGTTTGGAGAATTTTCCATTTCATAGTTTTTCCAAAATGAGATGAGTAGAACCTGTTAGGTCTAGATACTAGCATCATCATCTTGGGAATCCAGACCTCTGGAACAGTGTCAGATCTCTGTAGGGGCCAGTGGATTTCTGAATACTGTCTTGTTTTTTGCTTCTAGTATTCACTGCAGCTGGTGCTTCATAAAGAAATAGATTTCTGGTGGTTAGCAAGAGAAGTTGGAACTATCTGTCACCACAGACATAACAAGACCTGGGATTAGAAAAGTTAATGGGAAGGACTATGATTATTTTGCTGCAGTGACTATAACTTTCTTTACATTAAAAGAAGGGTTTGGATATAGGAAAAAAGATAATAACCTAGAAGAGCCTAAAGGATGAATTATTTGTGCAGTATTATATGCAGTAGCCTCTTATACTTGTGATTTAGTTGTGTTACACTGAGGCGAAAGGAGGAGCTGAGAACTTGGGATACAAAATATAGTACTGAAAATATTTGCTCATCTTTTCATCTTTCTCATTTAGCAACATCAATACTAAATCTAAATAATAAGAAAGCCACACTCAGCAAGATTATTTTTATGTTCTGAGGTCTAGGAACAGCTCAATGATCCTTTTCCTTCATGACTGTTATCCTTTCTCAGGTTGGTACTGATCCAAAGCATGTTAGCAACTTAATTCCTTGTTGAGTCCAGGACTTCCAAGCCAAGCACATATCACAAAGATGCTCTGTAGCTACTCTTCATACTAGAAATCTCACCAGATGAGTGGCTGAAGGCATTTGGAGAGTGAACTCTTTTCCTAACTTTTGTTGTTCTTTTAAAGTGCAGACAAATTAAACTGCTCATTTATTTAGCTGTTTGTTAACTAAGCTGTTACTAGAACAAGATCTTTCTGTGCACTTTAGGATCATTACTAAAATTGTGATGAAGCCTTTATAATTACCACTTGACTCTACATGGCAAAGGTTACACTTCAAAGCATGTCTTCTGACAGTACTTTTTTCCCACACTGAGAGTTCATTTATGGAAGTGCAGTTTAGCAAAATATATGAAATACAGATTTGACTAGGAGACTAATTGTATTAGGATCTCAGCTAGATACTTCATATAGCATTTTTATGGTTATGTTGAAGCTCAATACAGAGTGTCTACTTAGGAACTGAGTGATTCCAAATTTATTCTGCAGTTCAAGGTTCCCAGTCATGAATGACTTACTGTCCTGTATAAGGTCAATTTACTCAATAGCGAGGATACTCTTGGGAAAACTGTAACATAGTGGGGCTATTTATAAAGTTGAAACACTCATTTGTAAAAGTAATCTCTCCTTATATAGCAATAACAAAGATACTGAAGATTCTACTGAATAAATGCTCTGAAAATTTAATAACAAGGCCTAAAATCAAAGTTCAGTGATGCATAAGGCTGATCATATAATTTTTCACAGACCTGAAAGATATAGAAACAACCCAGTCAGTGCGTTTGCTGAATATTTCTGTCCGTGTAATTTCAAATAATTAATTAATGTGATATTAAAAAAAGAAGTCCAAATCTTTTTAATATTATTCACCAGCTTCAGTTGAATTAAGCTTTTCCTCTTTAAAATGTTTAAATGTTTGACTGTATTTCAAGTTGACTGTGGTTAGCACCATTTAATTACAGTGACTTCATCAGGAAGAGCCTGAGATCATTAATCAACTTAACCTGTTTCAGACATTAGTCTCTTCTCACTTTTCCAATGGCTTCCATGGGACTCTCTTATTTGAAAAACAGATGCTATGATTTATTCACCAAGGTGATTATAGCAAATTATGTGAAATTTTCAGTGTGGTCGTGGGACAAAAATTGGAACAATAGCCTATTGGAAATTCTAAACACAAACTCTCATTCAGATCTAAGTTTACCTGCATGATCTGCGCTGCATTTATTTATTATCACTATTTATTTATTTATTTCTTATTTATTATTACCATTAAAGATGGACGTTAACAAAAATTGACCCGAAGTTTGGATCCAAAATTTCTGTTTTGAAAAGAGGTGTGAGAAGGAATATCTGGAATCAAAGTGAGAAGCAGGCTGGAAATCTATTAGCAGGAAGCCTTGGCTTCTATTTCTTCTAGCTTTGACTATCTATTTGCCACAGATACCAGACTTCTGTACTAGTTGGTAAACAATGTTTAAATGCAACAAAAAAAGATTAAAAATACATACAAATTTGCCTACAGATTTTATGGAGGAAAAAGTATGATTCATAATAACAGAATTTATAAAATCTTATTTTTGTGTTAAAAATTAAAGTAACAAAAATAAAAGAAACTACCTCTATGTACATTTATGAATACATATGTAAGGATGTATGTATATACATATATTAATATGCATCTTGAATAGTCTTTCATTGTAGACAATATTGCAAAAGAGAGCATAAGCAAAATTTTTTGGTCACCAAGAATAATAAACCAAGTTAAATCTTCTGTGGGAATACCTGGGCCAAGGTGGGTTCTTCAAAAGAGATATTGGCTGCTGCCAAGGAATCTGTTTTGTAGTTCTTCCTAACATATTTCTCAATAACCCTGTTTTTCTTCCTTAAAGGACTTAGGACTTAGCCATTTTTTTCCTTATTCCCATTCAAAGAAAATTATTCGAGAACGGCCACTTGTTTTCCTTGGCAGGATTATGCCCAGCAAAAATGCTTCACATTAAAATGATGGGCCAAGAAAATCCCAATTTTATTGCACTGACATGGTAACAGCTAGCAGCTGTTCTGCTACTATCAATATACGGCACGGGTGTAATCATGGTACAGGTGGGTGGTGTTATTTAGCCTAATAACTCCTTCTCAGCATATGCAGTGTAACTGTGTGGCCTCATCTGGACTACTGTAAGCACTTTGGTTCATTCCAATATAAGGCATTAGTCTATTAGAGTGTCCAAAGGAGGGCCATGAGTATGGTGAAGGCTTTAAGGGGAACCCCTATGAGGCTGAGGTCACTTGGTCCATTCAGGCTGGAGAAGAGGAAGCTGAGGAGAGACCTCACTGCAGTTACAGCTTCCTCACGAGGGGAAGAGGAGGGACAGGCACTGATCCCTTCTCTGTGGTCAGCAGTGACAGGACCCAAGGGAATGGCCTGAAGCTGTGTCAGGGGAGGTTTAGGTTGGACATCAGAGAAAGGTTCTTCACCCAGGGTGTTGTTGGGCAGTGGAACAGCTCCCCAGTGAAGTGGTCACAGCACCAGCCTGACAGAGCTCAAGATGTGTTTGGGCAATGCTCTCAGACACATGGAGTGACTCTTGGGGATCTGGTGTGCAGGGCCAGGAGCTGGACTCAGTGTTCCTTGTGAGTACCCTTTACTCAGCTTATTCTGTAATTCTTTGATATGTCTTCAGGGCTTCTTTGAAATCAAGTCACAAAGTGAAAAACTTGTATTTGATATTAGTATTTGGTAGATGTTATTCAGTGTTTTTTGACCTGTAACATTTCTTAAAACAAAGCAAAAAAATATCTTTTTTTACTTTTGTATATATTTTATATAGGTATTCCACTTGGTCTTGTT
>VZTR01024232.1:354234-364899 GCA_013400775.1 Chaetops frenatus
TTATTTTATTAAATTTTATTTAAAAATTTATTTTAAGAATTTTATTAAAAATAAAAATTAAAAGATTATTATATGAGAAAAAACTCAGTTATTTAAGACATTTCACTCCTGCACTCTTATACATCTCTCTCCTCTCACTTGAAATGGTGATGTCGGTGCCAGAAACAGAGGTAAAGTTAACTAAAGCTTGATTTCACTCACCTGTCTCTCCCATGTGCTGTCCACAAAATGGATTTAGCTTAATTAATCTAACCAGAAGAAGAAGATACTGACTAATAACAAAGCAACATAAATGTACTCATAACTTACTTAGATGGAAGCCATTATGTTCATCAAAATATAAAAACACATCTTTAAACTATTTTCTGAATAGTATTTAAAATTATACTTTCTAACTTTTAGCTCCTACCCAGCAATATTTCAATTGTCAAACTGTCTGTTGGGCTATATTCTGTCTTTACTTGCACCTGACAAAATGTGCCTGACAACAATTAAATTACGTTTGCCTTAGATGAAAATTAGGATGAAGCTTCCACCTTTGCCTTAGATGAAAATTAGGATGAAGCTTCCACCTTACTTAATACAGAGTATATCTACTTGTATAGACACAGTAGTCCTTGTCTTTTTTGGTAGCTCTTCTAGGAGCAAAACAGATGTTAATCAAACCTTTCAAATACATAAACATAAAGGCCCATTACTCATATCCAACTTACACAATGGGTAATATGCTGTAGGCCTAAGGCCAGACCTAAGCATTGTGAAGCTTGAAACTTCATGCCAAGCTTGGACTACTCCATCACTTACCAGTGATCATGAGCCCTGAAATGTGCTGTCATTGCCATGCCATTTTCTTGAGCTATGGATAAAGCTTGCTTTCGTAATGTCTGTTGGATATTAGACTTAAGAAAATTTAGAACACTAGAAAACAAGTTTGATTCTCATAGATCTTGTGCTTCTTTTTTGCTTCCAAATTGATTACCAGATATTTACTGAAAAGAGAGTGGATTATTTTTAGATCCTTGTCAAAATTTCCTAAAGCCATGTTCAGCTTTCCTGTTTCGTTCTGAAACAAACAAACAAAAGCAGAAAAAGCATTATCAGTTGGCAATCAGAGAAAGCACTTATAACTAGTTTGAGTTTCTGTCTTGTTGCCAAAGGACATCATTCAGAGAAAGGCGAGGAGATTTACCAGAGACAACTTGTGATCATTACTTTTGGAGCAGTGAGGGCTCAGTAGCATGCTGTGCGACAACATGAGCCGGTTCCCCAATATTTGTCTTGTGTTCCGAGTCAATGGTAATGTGAAGGTAAAGGAAGAGAATTTGTGTAATGTGCCTTGGTGTTGTGGTCATTTGACACAAATGGTCTTGAAGTATGGATGACTGATGGCAAAATTAGTGACTGCTTATATGTTGAGCCCAAAGAGTGGATGTGAAGTGTTAGTACTGAGACTGAGAAGAGAACACTATCTTATAGGATCTCAGAAAGTGTACCAGCCATTTTGTTCAATCACAAAGCCTTTCCCTAAAAATCAATTTCTTGTACAAATTTATGAGCGTGTGTTTCCTTAACTGCAGGGTAGATGGAATACTTCCATCCAGCCACAAGGGTGCTGAGGAAAATGGTACTATTAGTCTCTCTTTTATGCCCTTTTGTACTGGGCTGTCCCACTTTAACAGAAGAAAGAAAACCAAGGGGTTTTTTTTGTTTGGTTGGGGTTTTTTTAACAACTTCAAGACATTAATTGATATGCTGACCACAGGGAATTCATTTCACAGTTCTTATCAGGATCATGCGTAACTTGTTGTAAGAACTGACAGCCAGGATATCTACCTGCTGAACTAAAAGACAGGAAAAGTCTAAGAGAAATATCCAGAAAGCATGAGAAGAAATTCATGAGAGCAGAGATACAGAGGAAGGGGAAAAGCTAACAGACTATCTGTTCTACTCATAAAGGCCAGTTTGTGCTTTAGAAGCCTAGGTGGTGTGTACTGGAAGGCAAAAAGATGTTTGCTTAAACATAAACTTTCTCATTTTGCCACTACAAGTTTTGTGTAACAATGTGGTCCCAAGTGGCAAATAAGAAAAAAACCCCAAAACCTGACATACGGTTGAGCACTTTACTGAAGAAGCCAAAATACTGAACAAGGAAAAGAAACAAGACCGAATTCAGGACCAGGAAGGAGACTCACCTGGACATGTTTTCCTAAGTCTCCACACCACTTCTGCTTGCTTGCCACAGTGTCTGTATGTACACCAGGAGTAAGAGAGAAAACATGCCTTTGCTTCTGTTCATCTAACATGAAAGTACACTGAGGCTTCATATCTGTAAAATACAATTCTTTTGGAAACTCATAGTGCTATAATTCTAATAAATACTTTTATGGTAATGTGTGCCATTACAAATGCTGAAAAAAGTATTGCTATAGGAAATTTATAATGTCTGCTATCACAACTGCTCTGTTTCAATTGCATTTGAAATAGGATGTGCTTCAGCAATTCTAAAAATTAGACAGGTAATACACTCTGATATACATGAAGGAATTCTCTTTCTTAACAGATTTTTCAGTATAAGCTTCACTTAGGGACTTAATATTATTACTTAAAAATAAATAATTGTTTTGTCTTTCTTTATAGGTTTCTGATTTTCATAAGACACTTCTGCTGTTCATAAAATAAGCTTTTCTTATCCTCATGGGACATAGAAATAAGCACACTCTGTCTCAGTGTTTTATAATCCTAATGCTTTGTGCATATTTCATGTGACAGACAAGTTATGGTAAAGTGTCAGCAGGGTGCCTGCATGACCTTACTGTTTTATGCAGAATATCAGTGAGAGCTACCACGAGATAGCCTTGGATATGACTTGGAAATCATTGCAGTGAATTACTTAAAGCATTAGACTGTACATGCAGCATAGTACTAAATAACAGAAGTGAATGTTTCTTCATGTAAACATTTGGCATTTTTGTGACAAATTAATCATTACATTTTAGATAACTGGAAGGTAGCTTATCTTCCTACATTTGTACTCCTAGGACTTGAACTTCTCCGGTATCCTTAATGAGCTGTACTGAACAAAAGTTAGGCTGACCTTGACAGGATCACAGATGTGTTTAAATAGAAAATCTGCACCCTGATTTGTCTAAGGAATGTGACTGAAAAAAAAAATATACTGAAGAAAAGACAGAAGTGAGGGAAAAAGAAAAGAAGTCTGATTGCATTTGGTAGCTATTTCTGGCTGCAAACAGAGCATAATATGTGTTGCTGCCCAAAGGATGTTGATAGTAAATGTATGTCATAAGGTTAGTCTGTCCCCAGTGGACATACAAATAGACTCATAATCAAAGAAGAATGTGTGCCTATTTTGTATCACTTAGAGCAGAGTGAGATTTCAATAACTTTTTGAATAGCAGTTTTACAGTCATGAAGTTATGTCAAAATAGGTGTGTGACAATACAGGAAAAGAGTAACTCAGGTATGTTGAGCTATTGAACAGACACCATCACACACTGCAGAGATTTCTGCAGTCCTCTGAATGGTCCACAAGGACACTGAGGTCCTTTTCTGCAAAGCTGCTTTCCACCTGGGTGGTCCCCAGCATATCCTAGTGCTGGAATTTTTGCCTCCCCTTACTGAACTTGATGAAGTTGCTGTCCACCCATTTCTCCAGCCTGGGGAAGTCCCTCTGGATTGCAGCCTGACTCACTGGTGTGTCAGTCTTGCATCACAAGCAAACTTGTTCAGATTACATTCTTCCCCCTTATCCAGATCAATAAAGATGAAAATAAAGAGGATCACACCCAGTATTGACTGTCAATTTACACTGGTGATGCCTCCAAATAAATGTTGTGCTGTAGTTCATCCCACTCTGGGCTCAGCCATTCAGCCAATTTTCAATCCATCTCACCGACTGCCCATCCAGCCCATACCTTATCAGCTTCTCTGAGGATCTTAAGGGAGACAGTGTTGAAAACTTTACCAAAGTCAAGGTAGACAATATTGATTTCTGTCTGCTCATCTAGCAAGCCAGTCATTTCATGGTAGAAGTATCAGGTTGTTCTCGACACCAAAGTGACTGAAATGAGAACTTACAAACAGTGAGGGAGAAAGGTATGTAATGTAAAGTACAATGCTTTTACAAGAAATACATTTAAACTAGACCCTGGAAGAAGTTTTGTGTTAACAGGAACTCCACTGAAGCTGCCCAAAACATCTTTTCCATTTTCTGTATTTTCCCTTTTTAAAAAAATAATGTAACTTGAAACTGTGATTGCAATCAGGGAGTAGAACTCCCAGGTCTATCTCAAAAAATAGTCAGGTACTGCATTTCCATGTTTATAATCTAAAAATTACATTTTGTTAGGCATAAAAGCATGGCTAGAAGTCATAGTGATTGGTGCCAGCTATCTGAATATTCAGTTAGTGTGGTGGAAAATATGCAGCCTCCTCCACACTCCCCTCTGTTGCCGTGGTGTCCTTTATCCCCTGCAACCTTCTGTTCTTTCTATTTCAACAGCTCCTCTCACTATAATTCTGCCTCCACTTCTTATTTGGTTTATCTCTGGCTTTATTTTTAAATAAAATCCAGCATAAGGAGTAAAGCATAAATCTATTGCAGGACATGTGACTCAAGGCCACTGAAAGATGCAACATTTTTCATTTTGTTTCACTTGTTCTCTCCTCTTCCAAGGTGATGTGGTTTATCTAAAGACTACAAGCTTAAAAATAAAACATTTAAATGAGGGGTTTTGGTTTATAAATAAATATTAAAAATTATTTTAGAAAATTGTTCTCCCCTTAATGTTGTGTGTCATTTATTGAACTATAATCTCATAAAGAATAGCTTCTTCTGTTTATAAGAATGCAAATTGGTACAGTGGGTAGGAAAAAAGCGTCTTGA
Organism: Chaetops frenatus; assembly: GCA_013400775.1. Lineage (NCBI taxonomy): Eukaryota > Metazoa > Chordata > Aves > Passeriformes > Picathartidae > Chaetops > Chaetops frenatus. Next base: position 359,138 of record VZTR01024232.1, read on the forward strand.
TTCTGCTTTTTTAAGTTATTGACCAATTTTTTTTAATGCTAGCCCAGAACTGTCTGCATAGCTCTTTATTACCATGTTGAAAAGCCGAGGATAATAGCAGTCTTCATGCCAGTGAATAGAACCATGATTTCACAAAAAAAAATTAATCATAAATTATATATGTTCAGTTTATAGAATAGGAATTTAAAAAGAGAGAGAGGGAAAAGTAGAGAGAGAAAGATGAAAAAAATACAGTTAAAGGAAACAGTTTTACATTGCCAGTGGAGAATCATGAAGGTCAAGTGATCTGGCACTGTCTACCTCTGCCCCTCTGTGGTTGCACATCAGCATTTACAAAATGGTGTGAAATGAACTCTGAGGGAAAAATATTTTTTTTAAATGATTGATATTATTAGNAATATTTTTTTAAAATGATTGATATTATTAGTGTAGTAAAAAACATTCTAGTTCAGGAGGAATCGTATTTTTCTACTAAAACTGGACGTATGACAAATAATAAGCAAGGTTATTATTTGGTTATCATTATTATTACACCTCTGGCTGGGAATCAACTTTGACATGCAAAGAATATCATTCAACAACTTTCTTGAAATAAATCTTATGCCTGCTGATGTTGTAGTGCCTTTTGTGTCCAACTACCTTGTGTGATGAGGATTATGTCAGAGTGCAGTGAAGGGTTTATCTATCAAGGATTGCATGATCCAAAGGCCACTGAAAGCAATAAGATGGTTCCTTTTAACTTCAGCCAGCCTTGGATCAGGTATAGGATGGTTATTGCTTCAGCCTGTGGGTACCAGCAGGGCTTCAGAATTGTGTGACTTGCATGTGCTGTCAGGTCATGTTGTACTGAACTGGGACACCAGCAGAAAGGGGACATCTCTTTATGCTGATTACATGTATTAGATGGTTCTAGAGTTGTTTTGCAGACAATAAATGCGTAAGTTCTTACTATGCTGCATGGAGGAGCACTGCAAGGTGGTAGAATTAGCATTTTCCCATTTTCTGTACACTTAATAAGGAGATAAACTATTGTCGAGCATGAAGAACATAAGTACTTCTGTCTAACAGCAGCACATTTCTATTTGCAAAAGGAAGGTTTTTTGTAGTTGAGAATTTGCTGCTGTGTGAATCTGCCTTTTAAACTATGTTCATAAATGCAAAATTACTGAAAATAGTTCCCCACAAATGTATACTTAGGCTGTGTAATTATAATTTATATTTTATTTCTGTAGTTTTACTTCTCAAAGAAGGGTTTTTTTCCAACAGAATCTAAAAAAAATCTGCTCGGTTGTTACATATAATTTTACAATATTCTTTAAGTTGAGCACTAAGTGCTTTATTTTCTCCCTTTAATTATGCCACAGTCAACAGTTCTGCACATGGTCTTTACTGTATAATTGTCTGATCATTCCCAGAAAATACTGGAGATGTTTGGGCTGCAACCACAGGCCAAGATTTCCAAACCTGGATGTCTGCAGTTAAAACTTTAAATCCTTATTAAGGCTCATAGATAAATATAGCCTAATTTTTGTCCCCCTAGGTCTTTTCAGTTGATTCATGGCCACTGAAAATCTTTGAAAAGCCAGTGAAATTTATGTAGAAGTAACAATACAGATTTAAATTTTTAATTTCAGATGCTAGGGTGTGCCCTTAAAAAATGTGTTGTGGTTCCCAAGATTAACATGACCGTCATTATAATTGTCTTTTGAAGGCAGGTCTACTTCTGCTAAAATCAGTGGGACCCGTGCCAGTGCCCAGCTGGGGAAGGATTTGGCACATTATACGGAAAATATTTAAACGTGAAAAATAAGGACTTGAAAACTATGGTACAATTGTGGTGTTCCAAAAATGCAGATAGATGACTTGGAGGTGTTATGTGTTCATAATAAGAGAATAGATATTCCATTCAACTTTTGTGTGATCCATTCTTTGTCAGGATGTCAATGTTTATGAATGAGTCTTCATTGTAATCCCTTGTGTTAATATACACCCTTTTACAATTCAATCTGACAGCTACTCCAAATTCATAGATTGGCTTGCTGGAGGCTTCCAAGGTCATAGTCCTTCAAAGCACTGTTTGTCAAATTGCTCTGACACACCTCCTGCTAGCAAACCTACTCTCAGGGTGCTAATATTCCATTACAGAGCCACAAGACCTTGAAAATTGATTGCAGGCCACAATAGAAATGTCAAAAAACTCAGGTAGATGAAGGTAACTGGTGATGATGATGGCAGGGAATCTGTTATGAGAGGCAGAAAATGTCTTCAGAAGAAGGAGACATTGCACAGACATTTCCAAAATCACCCACAGGATGTTTAAAGAGCAATTAAAGTTTGTGGCACAATATGTAAACCATACATTTTTGTAATATGACGAGTGAAAGCTCATGTTGAAACCACGAGATTTAGAATTGCCTGTTAGCACTAGCACGCCTAGAAAATTGTACCTAGAGAGAAAATGTTTTCAATGATATAAAAGAATGTGCTTAAAAAAAAAATCTTTAATTTAACAGTAATTAATGTCAGAAAAAGTCCAGTTCATAACTGCCTTTAAACATAAACACTTAGGTATATTTAAGAAAAAAACCACAGAGATGCAAGACAGATCATAATCAGATCCTGTCTTTTTAGCATTCAGATATAGAGGATTTCTGACATTTTAACTGGAACTGAGAGAGGTGTTGCATACAGAAGCAAAGATAGATTTTGAACTTAAAAGTTTGGCAAGTACTTATTTAATATGAGAATTCAAATTAATTTGGAAATATTCTGTCTGCATCTGTTTTATGCATCTTAAAATGCATGCTGGTAAATGAAATGTGGTCACACAGTTTCTTGTTACTCTAAGACCCTCAAAAGAGATGGTTTTCAGAATTTGAAATGCATGCTTGTTTTCAACAAGACCTAAAATGAGGCAAATGAGATCAAAGCAGTAAAGTGAATATTTATGCAGCAAAACATATGTTTATAAAGTGAATCATCAGCTAAAACACATAGAATTGCTTGTGGGTATATTTCATAGTAAAGACATAATCATTGTGACAACCCAAGTTAGACCACATACTAACAACAACTTCAGAAGTGTCTTTGAACTTTCTTTGTTAGACTATAAAGCACATCCTTTGACTTAGGTTGCTCTTGATTACATCAAGAGTTTTAAATCTCATCAGCAGGTTTATAATTTTAGTAAAACAAATAAAATAAAAACCCCTTTTTTCTGCTTTTTCCTATTGTTATTTTTTTTGAAAGCCCAAAGCAAAACTATGTTTCTTCAAAGATAAACTTCCTGACAACCCACTTCTCCTTTTATTAATTTGTGTTCCATAAGTTTTTCTCTCTGTTTTGTCTTTCACTCTCTTTTCTACACCTCACCCCCAAACTTGACACCACAGTTTCTTAGACTTGAATGCACACCTGCTAAACTTCTAGGTAAGGAAAGTAACTTTGTATGAGAAAATGTCAGGAAAGTCAGAATCTGAAATTTATTAACCAGGATATGGTAAATGTAAATGTCAGCTTGTGTAACTCTGGGTACTTGAGGTTGCAATAGATTTTTCAGCTGTCTGGACAATGAAAAGTGAACTTTTATTTCATTGACAATGAAATAGCACTATACCTGAAATGAGAAAGTGCTGTAGCTAGAGGGCATATTTCAAGAAAATTAGGTTTTACTTACCCATGAAGTAAAATTTTCACATTAAAAGTAAATTTAGTATAAGCAAAACACCCAATTGCACATTTTCAATTATTTTCATTCATACTTTACTTATTTGATCAAATAAGGATGAAGAGCTATGTGTTAGGATATGATCATATTAAATATATTCTCAAATCTTATCTGTAAATTCTTAAATACTTCTGGCTGGAAACTTCAGAACAACTCAGACTCAGGAGAACTTTATGGACATCAGTAGAGAGGAAAGAAACTGTCAAAAAGTAGCTTATCTCTCCAACCAGCACAGAGAGAAACACAGGTATTAAAAGTGAATTCTCAATGTTGTAGTTTAAAAATATCCTGCTGCTTTAGCACAAGAGAAAAAAAAAAACAACCACAGACCACAAAAATCCTCTACAAAAAAACAACTCAAAAGCAGTCTTAAAGCACAATGGAATGTCTATCAGTACTCTATTTGCTGGTCTAAGTTAATTGTTTGGAGTACTATCTCCATTTACAGAGAAAAAAAGTTTCTTTAGGGCAAAATATCCCATTTGTATGGTCATTTCAGTGAGCATTTCAGAACAGGTTTTCATTATGGAAACATTAGTCTTTCCTCCCATGAAATGTAAAATCATGCTATGATAGAACAATAGAAACTCAGCTGACTGCTCAGAGTTGAATTTCAAATCAATTGAATTACTGTAGTCAAATTAAAAAAAAAAAAATCCAACCGAAAAACAATGACAACAATAAATGTGGTAACTTTTTCTCTCACACCTCATAGATTACGTTTGACAAACAATAGAGCTGATAACTGTTCATATCCTCGCCCACCTCCTGCTTTGTCTATCATGCATGAGACCACATTTACTATTTTGCAAATGCATAGTAGAATTTTCATAGAAAAGTCTTTTTCTTTTACAGCTATGCTTACTAATTGAAAGTAGAATGATATGGAAAAACATTCAAACTATGATACGTCTCATATAAATTAAGAATATATCAGGTTGTGTGTGCTGCTTTCCTTGTTACTGTCCTACAATTACTGCTTTGGATTGCATCATTGTGGTATGACATTAGTTATTAGCCTTTTACTTCTTGGCCATTTTTTCACTTTTTATTGCTACTGCAACATTCTACTTCAACAAAGAGGAATAGTGAAACTAGGTGTGTAGTACTCACTAAAAGATAAAACAGGTCTTGCAAACATCTTTTCTCTTAGCAGAGCTGTGCACTGCAGTTATAAAAATACAAAAGAAACCATCATATAGAGAACTCCCACCTTTGTATGCTGAGACATTTGCAGAGATGCACAGAGTAAACAACTTCTAAATGAACCTTATAGTAAATGTGGTGGTATTTTTTTAAAGTTGAATTCCTTTGTCAAGAGAATAAATAAAGCTTTCAACCCCATTTTACTGCTCAATAGAGGAGCTTTTCTGTTGGATAATAATTGCATGTATTCTCAATACTAGATCACAGAGAATAGCTCTAGCTCCTCAGAACTATTTTAAGGTAAACAGATCTTAAGATAGCTTGATTTATATGTGCTTCTGAATGATCAGTAATGCATTCAGAAATAATTTGTTACAAGATAAATCCTATATCAGGTCATTTAAATTTAGTTTGTAAGAAAATTTGTATCTATGACCTACGTATAGATATTTCTTTAAAGTTGGATGGTGGCCAGTACAAGCATGCCTTTTAAGACAAAGAGTACATACAATAAACATTCCATTTTCAATAGACATTCACTAAAAATTCTCACAATTAGTTGATTATTCCCACTTTGTGTCTTTGTAAGCCAAGACAGTTACTGTAAGAAATAAGAATCTATAATAAAATAATTCTTACTTGTAGTTAAGATAGAAGTGTATAGTGATAGAATGCTGTAGAATTTTCTGGTTAATAGTAATGAAAATGCTACTCATGTATGCTAATTTCAAATGGCCAAGCTTAACACAGTAAGCTAGACGTCTTTGATTATTACTTTCTTTTTTTTAAATAAAGACATAGCTTTTACTTTAGTGTGAAAACTCTGCTACATTTGTACTTCTCATTTGACCCCTCTGTTATGTTCCACAACACCTGAGGTTGGGGGGGG
>VZTR01024232.1:370860-381246 GCA_013400775.1 Chaetops frenatus
CATGGTTCAATATATAGAGATCAATACAGATACTAACTACAGCATACTAACTCAAATACAACAAGCACAAATGGCCTGATCCTGTTCTCCTCCTGGCTGATCAAGGAAAAAACACCAGTGGAAATGACACACATATAAAAGCAGCAGTGGCCTCTGGATCCTAGGATAGCCCATGGCCAGCACATGAACACATGAATCCCTAATGTTCACAGTCACACTCCAGTTGTTGATACCCAGACATTAACAGAAAACCCTGGTCACATGGATGCAGAGATACATGACCCCTAACTTCCTCCAGTAACAAACCTTAGACAGTCTATCTAGTAGCTGGCCCATGGGTCCCCACATTTTTCCCTTTGGCTCATGCCCAAACACGCACTCTACTCTGCCTGAGTGGAGCTCACAAGTAGGTGGCTTAGATCTGTGGCCTTGCTCATAGCCCTCCCTGAGATCTCCTAATCTCAGTAGCTGGATCATACCAACTGTCTCTACAGTAATCAGTGTCAACACCTCTGAACTCTCCTGTATTTGAGTAAACCTATGGCACCCCTGATACCTGTTTCCCATCCCTTTTATTCCACCCATTATCTAGTCCTCTCAGAAGTTTTCTAGGAAGTTGCAGGCACCTACGTGCACACACTGTATAGAGTGCACATGTTCCTGTCTCTTCTGCTTATGGCACCACGGACACAAAGACCCTCTGACCACTCCAGCTGCTGCACTCAGACTTCCAGATGTGCATCTGCATGCCCAATAGAGTCTTCACTCAGGAAAGTAGATAGAAAGGAGGTTCATTTGGAATAGAGGATTGACCTCATTGACCAGGAACAGGCCATGTCTAGACAATCATAGATCCCCTTCTTACAAAAGACCAACCCATTTTATTTCCTTATCCTTCTATTTTCTTACTTTTCTAACCACCTCGATCCATCCCTTGCCCCGTCTGTGGCTCCTCCCCTAAACATTCCATTATCTTGTGCAGTCCTACAATGTTCTTTCTTGGCACAGTGAGTGCCATCTCCCCAATCAGGGGCTGCCCCCATGGACTCACAGTGCTGGGATTCACCAAGACCATAGGGCTCATGATGCTTTCCTGGGACAGCCCCAGGGGAAAAGGGAGCAGGGGCTCATGTCTCTGACTCAGGGTAAAGCTATTTCTCTGGGCGAGATTAGCATTTAATTTTGTAAGTTAACAGAATCCACTGGGGGGAATTTGTTGTGAGTCTCCTGGTTAGATCAAAAATAATATATATTAGTTTAATTGTATGATCACTTCATTTTCTCTTTGTAGAGAAATCAATTGGGAAACTGAAGGTAAAGCTCCTATCATAATGGTGACGTCTACAGACTCATTACCTTTATTAGTAGTAAAACAGATTTTTTATAAGAATGGCTACAACAGCATACACTGAGCATAGGCTGAGAAACTGAATCAAAATCACTAAGTTTCTATAGACAATTTTTGAAAATTAACCTAAGTTTTATAAAAATATTTTTGAGTACCACTTCCAAAATATCAGCTGATAAAGGATTATCAGTCTGCATTAAACAAATTACACACAAATGAAAGCAGAGTTCTATGATGTATTCAAATGTTATACTTTTATTCAGATTCTTAGTCAATGAGGATAATTGAAATTAATTGAAAGGAATTTACTTCACTGACAACTACATGTCAAACTGGACAAAAAGGAAACCACTGTGAAGTATCTTCATTTTATTGCACTTCTAATAGATAACATTCTGAAAGGTGGAGTAAAAGAAAACCTTCAAAGATATATTTTATCAAGTCAGTTCATAAAACTTACTCCAAAAGAAGTAACAGATTTCTCTCAAATTGCAAAACATAACTGGATATGGTCTCTCAGAATTATTCCATTCAGTGAAGATTTTGTGGAAAAATATTGTTAACAAATATGAAAATCAGCTTAAATTAATGTGCAAGGATTCAGAAAAATAGCTTATACTATGGTGGATAAAGGGATTAAATATGATTTAAGATTGAAGTAACTACAGAAAAAAAAAACTTTTCCTGGGATATATTAAGACAAGTGTCACATGTAATATTCTGTGAATAAATGTTCAGTGCCTTTGGCATCAATGGATTTTGCCCCTTAGTTTATGAAAAAGACAGATAATTGGGTTATAATGCCAAGTACACCTATAAGAGTGGTAAAAAGTTCTGAAAACAAGATTTCTGCAAAACCAAAATGATGAAGTTGTTTAGGCTGGAGAAGAAAATATGAGGATATATGAAGAGTGTTAGCACTCCAAATGCAAACAGCGTTTGTTTAATAGTGTCTTTTCTGTGTTTACTCAGAGGAGCACAAGAATCAAGTGGCAGAAAGGGAAATTTAAATCACATCTTAGAGAAAAAAAAACCACAAAAAGAAAAAAAAAAAAAAAAAAACAAAAAAAAAAAAAAAAAAAAAAAAAAAAAAAAAAAAAAAAAAAACAAAAAAAAAAAAAAAAACAAAAAAAAAAACAACACAGAAACCTGAAATAAGTGAGCTGTAGAATTCGTGTTACTGAAGGTTTTCTGGAAACAGTCTAACAAACACTTCATAAATAATTCAGGTGTCATCCTAGAGAAAGGTAACAGACTAGAGTCTATGGACAAGCTCTTCCAACTGCCCACGTATAAGATTTCTGATTGACAATGTCTTTCTAGTCCCACCATTTTTTCTTCCAAATGCAGTGTATTTGCAATTTGATTTAATAGACATGCACTCATTCAATAAATACATGAAACACCACAAGCAAAAATAAGTCATAACCTGATATTAAAATCATATTTAATGATAAAGCAAATTTTACACGTCTTCCTTCAACATCTGCTTCTAGTACAGGTGATTTATTTGTGAGCTGTAAAAACTCCCTCATAAGTCCCTTAAATTAAAAAATGAAAAGATTAAAATTATCTAGTTTAGGCATTGAAAGGGGTGGGACCAANNAAGGGGTGGGACCAAGTAGTGGCTTTGCTTCTTTAAGACCTCTTTTTCAAGAGTGAAATCTTTACCTGTAATATTTTCTCTGGTTTCTCTGGTCATTTATCTACTACTTTCTTGGGGCACCAGAGAAACCAAGAACAGGTGTCCAAGAGTTACACTAAGGTAAATATTATGTGTAACTTTTTAAGGGACCTGAGCAAACAAATCTCAAAATGGTATATTCCTTGATTTTCTGAGAGCAATTCACACACATTTCAGATAAATTCTTTATTAAGGGGCATTTGAGTAATTCAAGATTGGATGTCAGAATTTGTATTAGTTATTTGAAAACATTANNTTTTAAAAATACATATTATATATATATATATATATGTATATATATGCTTAGAAATTCACACAAATTTCATTAGTTTAATAAGTCTAACTGTGTAATTCCTAGCTTTCAAATGAATGACAACAAAACAAATCAGTTTGCTAAATATTAACATACTTAACCTCTGTTCTAGTTACTGGTAAGTATTTGGGGTAATGATGGTAAGAAAGAGTTTAAAAAAAAAAATTTAGTGATCATGACAGAATATAAGGTATTCAAAACTGGCACTGGAATATGCATACTTCTTGGCTAAGCATTTTTATTTCATTTTGTTTCACAGCTGATCAGTTAAACTATTATGTACCTGTGGTTTGAACTTGTTCCACATTCTTTTGTCTTTTACCAGCAGAGCAGACATGACAGTTATAGTGAGCAAAATGAAAAAAAAAAACAAAAACAACCAGCCAAACATTTTGAAGGCTGATTACTAATTTCTCTTACTCCAATATCCACTCTCACAGCAGTGTCTATGACTCCTATGGTTCTCATTCTTACTAAGGGACTTCATATGCATGGTTCTCTCTAGCACAATATTTTAGCATAGAAAGACTTCTGATACTATTGGATTCTAGCATCAGTCCTATAAACTGCAGAAGTGCTGTTGTTCTGTCCCATAGCACAGGGAGTTGAAACACAAAGAGGCTGTTTCATCTCAGATTCCAAGGACACACCAGTGTCAGGTCTGGTAGCTGGAGGTTAGGAGGAAATACTAAGAGTTCAAAGGGTTGCAAAGCTCAGGGTTGCAAAGGTATGTGGCTCAAGCTACTTGTGTTCCTCTTTTAATAGAAGAACTCAGTCATGATCCAGAATCCTTATTCTTGCATTTCTTTCCCTGGAATTAGCTCACAAATTCCAAACTGGAGTATAAATGTAAATTACTTTGCCAACAGATGGAGAATTTTTGTTGATTAAGAGCCTGAGAAATATTGGCAATGTGGAGACAGCTTGTGGTAGAGACTGTGTCTAACTAAACCTGAACAATCAGCTTGTGCCATAACCACCAAATCCATTTTATAGAATAAAATTTTTCTGAAGAAAATCTTTTCAGGCTATGATATAAAAAATCATTTATCCCTAGTAATGTATTCAAGACAAGCAGTGACATGTCTGAATTGAACTTTCCCTGAATTTGAATTTCACTCCTCAGTATGGGTGAAATTCTTGGCTACTCTTGTTAAACAGTAGTTTTATTCTTGAGGTAAATGGAGAATAAATCCTTCACTTGTCACTACAGCTTGTCTTATGTCCCTGTAAGAACAGTTCCTTCATTTGCTTGCCAATGATAGAAGTAAGGACTTGTATACACATCAGGCTTAATAAAGAAAAGGGGTTACATTATCCCATGTTTCTCCATTATTCCTATTATTGAATTAACAAAGTTTTTTTTTTTCTGAAGAATGAAAAAATATTAGCGTATATTTAGTAATATCTTGGAAGAGAGTGAATAGAAAAATGCAACTGAAATATGAGGGTGGTGACAATTTTAATGACAAACACTTCAAGTAATTTTTTCATATAATTGTGAACCTAACTTTTCCTGCAAGCTGATAAGACAATTACTCTGTATTGATACACTGACTAAAATGTATTTCTTTTTTTTTAAGTCTTAAACCATGATACGTTCAGCAAAAAAGATTTGATGTGAAGTGCTGCAAAACTTGCAGGCATATGAGTTTTATTTTTGTGATATTTGGAGAATCTATAGTTCTTCATGAACTATTAAACCTCTTAACAACTGGGAGAAAATTTCTGGGGGAAAATGTATTTCACCTTGAATATTTTGAAAGGTAAAGTAATGGCTCTTTTACAGGTTTCTTGTCATTGAAATGAGTATCATTCATGGATTAAAACCTCACTTTGAAGGCTACTGTAAAGCTTATTCTAAGGCCACCCACTGAACTGCTGATTTTAATGAGTCAAGTTTCTAAAAATTTTAGTCTTTTTCAAAGACACTTGTCATTCAAAAACCTCTTGTATTGAAATATAAGTGGAACATTCAGCATTTATTCCCAGCTTGTTTTACACTTCTTGGAGGACTCATCAGCAGGACATCATAAAACTTATAAATTTTCACCCAGAGGCCTGTTTTTAAATTGATGGAATATTTTCAGTGTAGAATATGAAACTATAAAAAATAAGGTGTGCTAACTCAAGTTTCAATTAATTCCAAATAATCTTTTCAGAGTGAGTTATAATATTGACCTGTTCTGCATCATATGACAGAAACTGAGGTGAGAGAGAGTAGCTTAGAGGATAGAAGGACAATATTTTGTTTGGTTTTTGAAGGGCTATGAGGTAGAAACATCCTGGGATTCAAGCCAAAATATAAAAAGAACTAGTTGACAAAAACTAAACCCAAATTGTCTCATGAAATTAAAAAGGTCTTGATTATATTATTGCATCTGGGTTGATTTCACTGCGAAGTCTACACGTATTTTTGTAAAGGCACTTGCCAGGGAGATAATCAAGTTAAGCTGCTCAATCATAAGAAAGCTACTATATATTCCTACTCATACTTCCTTCAAACATGATACACACATTCTTCACTGGAGTCATGCTGCTGATTATAGCCTGAAACCACTTTTAAATTAAGGTTTATGGGATCAAGGTTGTGGGCTTTCTGTTGTTGCTGTTTCTGTTTTTGGTTTATTGGGGATTTTTTTATTCAAGAGGAAGTTCACAGGACTTTGGAGGTGTGTCATTGCTTTGGGAAACAGGGTTGTTGAAAACATATCTCTTCTGGATTATTATCATACAATGGGTTTTTGCACATTTTTATGGTTTTATGGTTTTTGCTACGTTGTCAACTGGAGGCAAATTTTTTGTTGATCTGAATACTGAAATATAATATGCATAAAACCTTAAGAACCTGATATTTAAATGTATTGAGTGCCTCCAAAATATAATTTTTTGAATGGCAGGAGTAAGCAATCTTCCCAGTTTTACACAGATTAAGAGTCTACTAAACTCTAGCAATTTTAACTGGTACTCTGAATAAGTAAGGTTCTCTTGAAGTACAGATTAAAACAGAAAAATAAGAGATGTTTTTCACATTTGCTAAGCATTGCAGTTACCATGATGGTAGCTTGCATTCTAGTAAAAGTAAAAAAGAATTTATATGACATATTAAATCCAGAGATTATGAGACTAAAAATATTTGTTGGGGGAAATAAAAGAAAACAAAGCATTGTCATATAATTTCAAATTTAGGATTGACTTGCTGCAAACAAACCAAACTGAGCATTTGATTTAAATGGAGAAGTCAGATGTCTCAAATATAAAATCAACCTTGTAATTTACCATGAAATACACTTTACAGAACCAACTGAGCTCCTTTATACTTATCTATGATTAAAATACCCAGAATGGGATACTCAGAATGCAAAACTGGTGAGGGTATCTATAGGTATGGGAGGATAAATATTTCCCAAGTATCTCAGATTTTCTTATCTCTGAAAATTCTCTAGCTCTGTTTTTTAGTATTTATACTTCAGTCAGAATCTTATTTATAGTCCTAAAAAGAATGTCTACATTTGATAGTTTATGACTTTTTTTTTGTCATAAACATGGGTTTAGAAGCAGAAGTTCTTGCATAAACAGTCTATCACAGAAGTAAAAGTGTTGGTTAGGCACAGGAAAGATACCCTTTGAAAATAAGCAGAAGAGAGATTTGAAGTGGGAAAACTCCTTCCTTTTTATGTCTAATGGAAAAATGCACTTAAATTTTGCATTGATTTATTTTATAACTGTTATACCAGTAATTTTAGCACCTACTATGAGTCTGCGAATAAACCTTTAAAAACATTTTTCTTTCTTTTAAATTCATTAAATTCCCAAACGTTCACAGAACTTTATTTAAATTTACAGCTTATACTGAACTGAGTGCTACACACCACCCCTCTGGAAAACTCATAGAATATCCTGAGTTTGAAGGGACCCATGAGGATCATAAATGTCCAGCTCCTGGTCCTGCACAGGACACCTCAAGAGTCATACCATGTACCAGGCAACATTGTCCAAACACTTCTGGAATCTTGTCAGGCTTGGTGCTGTGACCACTTCCCTGAGGAACCTATTTCAGTGCCCAGCCGCCCTCTGGGTGAAGAACCTTTTTCTAATATCCAACTTATCCTCTCCTGACACAACTTCAGGCCATTCCCTTGGGTCCTGCCACTGAAGGGAACAGACAGAGTCTGCCCCTCTGTTTGTCTTCAAGAGAAACCTCTAGACTGCGATGAGGTCTCCCCTCAGTCCCTCTTCTCTAGGGTGAACAAGCCAAGTAACCTCAGTTAATTCCCCTCTAGACCCTTCACTATCTTTGTTGCCCTCCTTTGGAGTGTCCTGAAAAACCTTTGTAACCTTCTTATGTTGCTGTGCCCAAAACTGCACTAAGGACTCGAGTTGAGGTCCAGGATATGACTGGCCCTCGTGGCTGCCAAGGTACACAGTTAAAGCCAGTGCTCCAACCGGATTAAAGTGCCCTGGCATCTAGTGAATTTCCTATTCCACTACAATCATCTATGGATATTGATACCACATATTGCGTTAGGTACCTCTAAGAAGACATGGATCTGTTGAGTATCAAAAAAGTGAATAAAATATTATAAAATATTAAACACTAAATAATAAATATTATAAAACATAAATATAGTTGAATATAGAAGTAAATTATTGTAATTGATTCTATTAAATGAATCTAATTAATATTATTATTATTAAATATATAATTATAAAAATATCTGAAGGAAACCCAAACCAAAAATTAACAGTAGCCTAAAAAATTAATTGCTTTTTAGACTACCATAAAAAATTGATGGGACATCCAAGAAGGTTGAGGTACCCGTCAGCTTTTCTGTCTTTGCCTTCACCACCAAATTCTGTAGCCGCACTTCCTCAGTCACAGAGTGCAAGGCAATGAAGGGGAGAAAAAAAGACTCCTGCTATAGAAGACACTCAGGTTCAAGGCCACCTAAGGAACCTGAAGGTGCACAAGTCCGTGGGACTAATAAGATGCATCCATGGGTCCTGAGGGACCTGGTGTAGAAAATTGCTGCACCACAATCAATCATATTTTAGAAATCATGGCAGTTCACTGAAGTTCCCACTGATTGGAAAAGGGGAAGCATAACACAGGAAAGACATCAGTCTTTTGGAGTGAGTCCAGAGGAAGGACATGAAGATGATCAGAGGGCTGGAGCACCTCTCCTATGAGGACAAGCTGAGAGTTGGGTTGTTCAGCCTGGAGAAAGGGAGGCTCTGGGGACACCTTATTATAGCACATTCCAGTTCCTAAAGGGGAACTGCAGGAGAGCTGGAGAATGACTTTTGACAAGGACATGGAGTGATGGGACAGAGGGGAATGGCTCCAAACTGAGAGCGGATATGTTTAGATTAGATGTTAGGAAGAACAACTTTACTGTGGTGAGTCACAGGAACAGGTGGCTCAAAAAGGTTGTGTTTGCTCCATCCCTCTAATGTTCACAGCCAGATTAGAGGGGGCTCTGAGCAACATGATTTATTGGTGGTATCCTTGCCCATGGCAGACAAGCTGGAACTAGATGATCTTTAAAGTCCCTTCCAACACAAACCATTCTATGATTCCGTACAAGGATGCAAGGTATGTTTCTTTCTCTTTAAAAAGTAAACTGACTAATATAATTTTTAAGGTTAAAAGTTGTGTCCACAATTCTTTTCTTAAATATTTTGGACAGGAAATATGGATTTGGTTTTTTAGTATTTTTCTACAGAATGGCTTTTAAAATTACCAAATTTTCTAGGGCTGCAAAGATGAAGGCCTATGGAGTTCATCATAGTCACAGAAGCAATTCAGAAACTATGCCATGATGTGAAGGTAAAGGAATATGGTTTTTTATTGTTTGGTCTTAGAGTTTATACTAAATGGTCAAATACATGAGAAAAAATGGATAGTATTTTTTTATAAAATAAGCACCTTAAGAAAAATTGTTTTCTTTTGAGTAGAATCAGCAAGATAGAAAGAAAGAAAAATGGAGCATGGGGATAAAGGAATTTCACTAAAATTTGCACATGTGTATCTGTGGGAAAATATATCAAAAGTTAGGAAGATAAAAGACAGTGGTTCTTTGAGTAATTTTCTGTGCCAGAAATGTCCTGTTTTTTCCTCTGTCACCGTTGTTGACATTTGCTTTTGAATAAAAATGTTCTTTCTCTTTCTAGTTTAACTTTATTCTTCACTCTTCAGCAAAATCAAAACACTATGTTTATGACATAGTAGTCTACTGCTTGGAAATAAGTGAACTGTCAAAATGTCAACATGATGAATTCATTGCAGGATCACAGAGAAAGATCATGTGGGTGTGCGAGGAAGAACAAAAGCCTGATAATTAACAGAGAGGGTAGAGAAAACATTAAAACTTTTGAAAAGTTAATGGCTCTAATTTCAAGGAATGTAAATGTAAAGCATTCCCCACAGCATGAAGGCAAGTCTGCTTTGAACAACATTTCTGATGCTCCACACAGCAAGGCACTTGGAGTTCATCCAGAAGCAGAATCACTGCTCTGGGCTGTTGTACTGCTGCTTTTACTTTTGTTCATTGGCACTTGACACTTGCCACTCTGAGTCTTTAGCCTACGTTGCCAGAAGAAATGCTTTCCAACTGCTCTGTGACTGAATATGCTCTGGAGGACTGGAAGTTTGTTATGGAGTTAAGTATAGCCTGTATTTCCAATTTTCATAGGGCTAAAACAAACTTTAGAGTTGCAAAATCAAGATATCTTAATAGACTTGGAGCAGAGTGACTGGAAAGCTGCTCAGCAGAAAAGGACCTGGGGACGCTGATCAACCACTGGCTGAACAGGAGCCAGATGTGCTCAGGTGGCCAAGAAAGCCAATGCCTGGTTTATGAGAAGTGGCTGAGGGAGCTGAGGTTGTGCAGCCTGGAGGAAAGGCAGCTGAGGTGAGACCTTTCCGCTCTCTACAACTTACTGGAAGGAGGTTGCAGTCAGGTGGGGGTCACTCTCTCCTCCCAAGTAACAAGAGGAAATGGTCTGTGGGGAGGATTAGATTGGATAGTAGGAAAAAAT
>VZTR01024234.1:0-49022 GCA_013400775.1 Chaetops frenatus
GGACACCCCTCAGCACCCCAGGACAGCCCAGGCAGGAGGGAGCCCTGCTTCCAGGACGTGCTCCAAAGGGCTGGGGAAGGGAAAGGCTCCCGTTGGCTTCCCCGAGGTTTGGCCGGGGCCCACCTCAAACATTGCACAACGGCCCCAGGCAGCTGGCGAGGCCCCGCCGATGATTCATAAACCCGGAGCCGCGGAGAGATTTCACTCAATCATCTCATCGGGCCTGGAGCCCAGCCCCGGCGCCGCCATCCCCGGCTCTGGCCCGGGCAGGGGGGAGCTCAGCAGAGCCAGGACAGGGTGTCCTGCCCCCGGAGGTGCCAGGGCAGGGGCAGTGCCCGCGGCCGTGCCCAGCCCCGCGCTGTCGCTGGCACACGGAAATCCCATTTTCCTGCTCCCCTCCCAGCGGGGTTGTAGCGTCACAGCTGTCCTGGCCACGAGTGGCCCCAGAGGCTCATTTCAGAGCCTGATTGATTGCACCTTGCTTAGGCCTTGTCTTGAGGAGGTTCTGCCATTTCCTCGCTCCTTTCGGTGTTTCCAGAGCGGCTCGAGGGGAGCCGGGGGCAGGACAGGGCCCAGCCCAGCCCTGAGCCCTGCCAGGCTCTGCAGGCACCGATCTCCAGCCTGCCCCTTAGCAGGGAGGTTGATAAACAGGCTGAGAACATCCCCCAGCCCACGGAGATGATTTCCTGAGGCAGGAGCAGCCAGGTCAGGAGTGGAGAAGCTCTGCCTGCGGTGCCCGTGGTCGCCTTCCCGAGCCCGTGCCCCTCACTGCTGCCTCAGTGGGTTTAAGCTCTGTCTCTTCTTGGCCCAAAGCAGCTCAGACAGGCTGTGGGGGCTTTCCAGCCCCTCTGCTGGTGTCCCCCAGTCCTCCCTGATCCCCTGTGGGCATCACTGACACCCCATCCCTGGGCTTGGGGACAGACCCCAGCCCATCCAAGGGGCGGTGTGGGAACATCAGCCCCGGGAACTTGGGGCTGCCAGCTCCCGGTGCCAGCCCCACTGGCTGGTGGCGAGGGAGGTGCTCAGATCTGCAGGGAGATTTGGGGTGTCCCGTGGTGCTGGATCTCCCATCAGAGCCCTGTTGCTCCACGGGGTTGTTGTTAAACTCCCAGAGCTGCAGCAGTGTGGGATTTCTTGGCAGCGGGGTGGTTTTCCTGATGGCAGCAGCCGCCACTGCAGGGTGGTGAGGGTGACTCCAGGTGGCACCCAGGGCTCTGTGTGGATGGAAGGGTGACTCCAGGTGGCACCCAGGGCTCTGTGGGCATTGAGGGTGACTCCAGGTGGCACCCAGAGCCCTGTGGGGACAGAAGGGTTACCCTAAGTGGCACCCAGAGTTCTGTGGGAATGGAAGAGTCACCCCAGGTGGCACCCAGAGTTCTGTGGGCATGGAGGGTGATTCCAGGTGGCACCCAGGGCTCTGTGTGCATTGAGGGTGACCCTAGGTGACACCCAGGGCTCTGTGTGGATGGNCCAGGTGGCACCCAGGGCTCTGTGGGCATTGAGGGTGACTCCAGGTGGCACCCAGGGCTCTGTGGGCATTGAGTGTGACTCCAGGTGGCACCCAGGGCTCTGTGGGCATTGAGGGTGACTCCAGTTGACACCCAGGGCTTTGTGTGGATGGAAGGGTGACTCCAGGTGACACCCAGGCCCCTGTGGGGACAGGTACCAGGCACATTCAGAGCCCTCACTTGCTTGGGTGCCTGGGACCTGCTGGCCCATCCTCCCTCCCAGTGCCAAGCTGTGATTCCAGCTGTTTCCCAATTCCTCTGCCCTCAGGTGAGAGGAGTGAGAGCAGGGTGGGAGAGGGCAGAGGCTCTCCCAGCTCCATCCCTCGCTGTTTCCCATCACGATTTTGGGGGAGCCCTTGGCTGGAGCTGCCCGGGCCGTGCCCAGCCTGGCGCCGGGGCTGTGGGCGCTCCCTCGCCATTCCCAGACTTTCTGTGGGAGCAAGTTCCTGCCTCATTCCACGTGTGTCAACATCCCATCACTGCTCCCACTGCCAGGGCCAGCACATGGAAAATGTCTGTGGTTTTGGAGAGGGGCTGCTGAGCCATTCACTGCTGGGGACCCATCCTGCTGCAGCAGGCCCAGGCCTGCTCCCTCTCAGGGCACAGCAACGCTGGCACGGTGCCTTCAGCTCCTTGGTTTTGGTGCTGCCAAGAGCTCCCTGTCCCCACAGCCCCTGGTTTGGGTGTTTTGTCCCCATCCCCAGCCTGAGCTCAGCATCCTTGGTTGGTGTTGCCCCAAAACCTGCTGTCCTGGGGGTGTTTTAGTGCTGATTTGTCCCTGCCCTACTTTTTAAAGTCCTCAATTTAAAGCCTTCATGGACTTCCTAGGGCTGGTCAGGGCCACACCTTGGCCCTGGGCTGAGCTCTCGGGTGCTTCATGTTGTGGCCCTGAGGGGACAGAGGGATGCTGACCCTGATCCCAGCCCATCCTGTCCTTCCCAAAGCCAAGGGCGTGGGTGACCCTGCTGGGATTGGCTCCTGGGGAGGGAGGAGGGTGCTGCCACACTCAGGATTTCTCCCTTTCGGAGCAGCACGCGGCCCAGATGGAGCAGAAGCAGAACGAGACGGAGAACAAGAAGGTGCACGGGGACGTGGTGAAGTACGGGAGCGTCATCCAGGTACGGGGCAGGGGGAACACACACAGATCCAGCACGGATCCAGCACATCTGGGAAGGGGCTGGTGGAGTCTGGGGACCCTCGGGGAAGAGGGGAGCTGCACTTCTCAGCTCTCCCACCCTCGTCTCCTCCAGCTGCTGCACATGAAGAGCAACAAGTACCTGACAGTGAACAAGCGGCTGCCGGCGCTGCTGGAGAAGAATGCCATGCGCGTCACCCTGGACGCCACCGGCAACGAGGGCTCCTGGCTCTTCATCCAGCCCTTCTGGAAGCTCAGGAGCAACGGGGATAACGTGAGCACAGGGCCCAGCAGTCCCAGTGACCGGTGGAGTCCCTCAGGGATCTGTGCCGGGGCCAGTTCTGTTCAGTCAGTATTTTTATTGATGACATGGTACGAGGGTGTTGAGTCCTTCATTAGTAAATTTGCAGGTGACACCAAACTGGGAGCACGTGTTGATTTTTTTTGAAAGGTAGGAAGGCTCTGCAAAGAGGCCTGGAGCGGTTGGATGGATGGGTGGAATCCAGTAAGATGAAGTTTAACAAGTCCAAGTGCCGAGTCCTGCAGTTTGGCCACAAAAATCTCCTACAACATTATAGGCTGGGGAAGGTGTGGCTGGACAGTGCCCAGGCAGAAAGGGACCTGGAGCTACTGGTCAATAACCAATAATTAACCAACAACTGGTCAATAACCAATAATTAACAAATAACTGGTCAATAACCGACTGACCATGAGCCAGCAGTGTGCNGAACCACTGAGGGAGCTGGGGGTGCTCAGCCTGGAGAAAAGGAGACTCAGAGGGGACCTTGTCACTCTCTCCAGCTCCCTGAAAGGTGGCTGCAGGCAGCTGGGCTTGGGCTCTTTCTCCAGGCAGCACTGACAGAAGCAGAGGACCCAGCCTTGAGCTGCACCAGGGGAAATCCAGGCTGGATATTGGGGAAAAGTTTCTCCCAGAAAGCGGGATAAAGTATTGGAATGTTCTGCCTGGGGAGGGGGTGGATTCCTCATCTCTGGGTGTGTTGGAGACAAGACTGGATGTGGCACTCAGGGCCAGGGTTGGGTTGAGGTGTCGGGGTTGGGTTGGACTCGATGAGCTTGGAGGTCTCTCCCAACCCAGTGATTCTGGGATTCTGGGATTCTGTGGAGGGATGTGCAAAGAGCTCCATGCCAGGGCTTGGTTCCACACCGGGCACCCGGTCTCATCCTCGCTGCCCTTTCCCCATTTTGCTCCCCAGGTAGTCGTGGGAGACAAAGTCATCCTGAACCCCGTGAATGCCGGGCAGCCGCTGCACGCCAGCAACTACGAGCTGGCTGACAACGCTGGCTGCAAGGAGGTACAGGAGGGTGTGGGGGGTTTTTTTTCCTTCTTTTTTCCTTTTTTTCCCCTTTGTTCCAGGGTGGTGACCTTGCTCTCTTGCTCCGCAGGTGAACTCGGTCAATTGTAACACCAGCTGGAAAATCAACCTGTTCATGCAGTTCTGCGACCACATGGAGGAAGTGCTGAAAGGGGTGAGGAAGGAGGCTTGGCTGCACGGAGCCGGCAGACTCCGAGGGGACAGGACGTGTGAGCAGCCACTTGGCTCTGTGACAAGGGCAGAAAAGAGGTCCTGCCTTGAAGGCTGTAATTCCTGGGAGAATTCATCACCTGGAGAACAGCACCGAGAGGAGGAGTGGGATATTTCAGGATCTGCTGGCAGCAGGGAGCTGAGGGCACAAATCACCCTCTGCCTCGGGGTGTTAAATTGGGGACAACCCCAGGCCTACGTGGTGCCAGCAGTGGCTTCTTGTGCAGGGACAGTTCCAGCTGCTCAGCCCTGCAGCAGGGTGGCCGCTGCCTGGGAAAGGAACTTTCCCTGCCGAGCTATTGTTCGGGGCCGAGGTGCTCCAGGAAGCAGCTGGATGGATATGGATTGTTGGGATCTTACAGACCTTCGTCCCCAGTGCTTATCCCAGCTTCCCACATCCTCCTTCCCGGGGTGTTACAGCCTTAAACACGTCAGGGAGCGGAGCCTCTGCCTGCTCCAGGGGTGGGAAGTGATGGATTCACATCCATTTATCCCTGGGGGTGGAAGGAGAGGAGTCACTGCATGGATAACGGCAGTGATGGCAGTGCAGGGTGCCCTGTGCCCTGTCCCCTGGGATCAGAGGAGCTTGTGTGCTGCCTGGGGCAGGTTTCAGCAGAGCTCAGGGAGGTTGGATGGGAAGAGGTGACAATGCCCTGTGATCCCCAGGGTCCCTCAGCCCTGCCATGCAGCTGGGGGCTGTGTCCAGGAGGAATCTCATTCCTTTTGCAGCATGAGGGGGGTCACAAGAGGAGATGCATTGCCTTGCAGGAGAGCCATGGAGAAATTTCTCCACTGACTGAGTGGTTAAACATGGGAACAGGCTCCCCAGGACAGTCACCATCCCTGGAGGTGGTCAAAAATGAGTAGCCAGACACTTTAGTATATGATTTAGTGGGCATGGTGGCGAAAGGTTGGGCTTAATGATCTTGGAGGTCTTTTCCAACCTGAAAGACTCCAGGATCCTTTGACCCTGACCCTCACTGCTGGTTTCCTGGTGCAGGGGGACGTGGTGAGGCTGTTCCACGCCGAGCAGGAGAAGTTCCTCACCTGTGACGAGTACAAGGGCAAGCTGCACGTTTTCCTCCGCACCACCCTGCGCCAGTCGGCCACCTCGGCCACCAGCTCCAACGCCCTGTGGGAGGTGGAGGTGAGCAGGGAGGGCATGGAGGGGGTGTTTGGAGACGCCCCAGTCCCTCCTGTGCCCTGGCTGAGGTTCGCTGTGCCTCTCCCAGGTGGTTCACCACGACCCTTGCCGAGGGGGAGCCGGGCACTGGAATGGCTTGTACCGCTTCAAGCACCTCGCCACGGGCAACTACCTGGCAGCAGAGGTAAGGGGGTGACAGAGGGGTGCAGGAAGGTGCCCGGGGGCTGTGGCACCCCTCGCAAAGGCAGTGCCCACCTCGGGCAGGGAGTGATGCCCAGCAGTGCCTCTGGTCCCCTCCAGTTTGCTCTGGGAGCCCCTGCGACTCCTCCCTGCTGGCAGGAGATGCTGACGCTCGACCATTGTCATCACTTACCTGGTTTAGGGCCAAACTTCCCCCCCTGAAATCCCCCAATGAAGGGGTTCACTTGCCCAGATGGCTGGGTTTGGCTCCTTTTCGGGCCCAGGGGGGCAGGAGGGAGTGGCTGGGGTGTTTCTGTGCTCACCCCATGCCAAGGGACCGACTGGCACAGCCCGGTGCGTTGGAAGTGGGACGTGACTCATCCTGCTGTCCTCGTCTGGCAGAGGGTGGGGGCAAAATCTGGGTCTGGAAGCACCATCTGCCAGGTTTTTCTGCTCCCGTTTAAGGCCAGCTCAAGGCCTCCTGGTAGAGGCACGAAGGAGTTGCTGCACTTGGGTAATGGGGTGTGCCTGGCACTGCCAGCACCAAGGGCTGTGCTCTGCTGCCAGGGCAGCAGAGACGTCCTGGGGATGCTCCCCAGCTGGAGGAGACACCCAAGGGCAGCCCCCAGGGCCCTTCCATCACTGTGGGATGGAAAACAGCAAACGCTGGGGCTCTGAAATGGGTGCTTTAAACCCGAAAACACTCTGTTGACACCTGAAGAGGAAAGAAGATCTTGGACTGAGCCCATCCTGGGCTGGTGCTGCTCAGTGGGAGCTCAGCCTGGAGCCTCCAGGGGGTTGTTGCTGCCACACAGAGCCCAGGTCTGCTCTCCTGGGCTCCCCATCCCACTCTCAGGGCTGGGGCACTGTGCACTGGGTGCAGGTCACATCCTTCAGCCCCCCCCGGGCAGGTTTCCTCTCTGTGCTGTGTTCAGGGAAGGCAGAAATAGGGATCACACACCATCCCCAGGGGTCTGGAGGGACCGAGTGGGAGGACTGACAGCTGCCTTTCATCTCCCTCTTTAACTTTTCAGGAAAACCCAAGTTATAAAGGAGACGTGGCTGAGCCCAAAGCAGCGCCCACGGTGAGCAGAACCGCTGCTGCCGCTGCCCCAACCACGCCAGCTCTCAGCCAGGGCCTGAAAGCAGGGAAATGCCCCAAAACAGAGCCCTCTGAGGGGACTAGAGCCGAGTTTGTCCCACTGGGCCAGCCCAGCATCTCCCACCTCACACTTAGAGCAGTGTCCCTGTGTGCCACCCGTGAGAGGACCCTGCCAAAAACCTCTCTGAGGGGTCCCAGTGCATGTTGTCTCCCCAGGCCACGGGGAATGCTCGGTAGATGAAGGAGTTGGATGTTCAGGGGGGTTTCTTTCTGCTGTTGGTGAGGTTTGGAGCAGGGGAGGGGGCCTGGTAGCTCAGGTGCATCCACGCCGCTTGTGCTCTGCTCGTGCCAGGCCCAGCCCTGGCAAAGCTTCTGCTGCGTCCCCCCCGATGCCGTGGGCGCAGGAACCCCCCGAGCCGGGCTCAGAGACCCCCTCCCCACCGTGCAGGGGGGCAGCAGCCGCGCCAGCCGCAGGAACACCGGGGAGAAGATCAAGTACCGGCTGGTGGCCGTGCCCCACGGCAATGACATCGCCTCCCTCTTCGAGCTGGACCCCACCACGCTGCAGAAGACGGATTCCTTCGTCCCGCGGTACGGCAGCGGGGTCGGGATGAGGGGAGGAGGCTGAGTGCTGGGGGAAGGGCAGTGCTGGCGTGTCCCCGTTGGGCCTCACCCGCCAGGACGTTGTGCTGTTTGGCAGGAACTCCTACGTGAGGCTGCGCCACCTCTGCACCAACACCTGGATCCAGAGCACCAACGTGCCCATCGACATCGATGAGGAGAGGCCCATCCGCCTCATGGTAGGGCCCTGCTCCCTCCCCCCTGCCTGGGCTCATTCCCTGCTCCCCAAGAGCTCTTAGGGTGCTCCTTCCCTCCCAGCACCCAGGGACTGAAACACCCTGGATGATCCAAAGGAGTGGGTGGACACCAGCCTGGAGCCCACCCCAGTCACCCAGAGCCCACCCCAGCCCCTCTGACGGGGACAAACTGGGTCACTGATGTCAGCGGGGTTGGTGGCAGATGGCAGGGACGCACCTGGCACGGCCCTGTCTGTGTGATGCTGCTCCCCTGTTGCTTCCCAGCTGGGCACGTGCCCCACCAAAGAGGACAAAGAAGCTTTTGCCATCGTCTCCGTGCCCGTGTCCGAGATCCGGGACCTGGACTTTGCCAACGACGCCAGCTCCATGCTGGCCAACGTGGTGGAGAAGATGAACGAGGGTTTCCTCAGCCAGAATGACCGGAGGTAAAAGGCCCCTGGGAGACGAAGCCTTGCTGGGCTCCTCCAAGGGCTCCCCAGCAGGACAAGGCCGCTGCCTGGTGCTGGTGCCAGCACTGCCCTTGCTTCCCTGCCCACAACCCCAATCCACGCCTGCTTCTCCCAGGAGCCTGGCGAGGAAACCAGATAACAGCACAGGCCCGCTCCAGCCCCTCCTAGAAAAATATCCTAGAAAAATATCCTAGAAAAATATCCGAGGGGCTGGGAGATGGCCCCACGATAGGGGCGGCCGCCTTAGTCACTGTATTATTTTTAGGTGGGTGGGTTCTTGGTGCTTCCTGAGCAAACACAGATCCCTGTGGGACAGAGCGAGCCGTTTCCGCCCTGCCAGCCTGGCCCACGCGGGTCCCACAGGGGTGACCATGGGGGCAGAGGTGTTAAATGCAGAATCCCTGGTGTGAGCCACGAGCAAAGCCCCCCATCCCCCCCCACCCCAGACATTCACCCTGGCACGTATAGGTACCACAGGGGCTGCAGATCCAGCCACAGGGGCTCCAGATCCATCAGGGAGTGGAGTTCCTGAGGTTCTTGGCGAGTTTCTGAGGCTCTTTGGTCCCCAGATCTCGCCAGCATCACTGCAGGGACCTGAGTCTGGGCAGGTGAACAGCCCCCAGCCCACTCACCCCGTGTCCCTTCACAGGTTCGTGATCCAGCTGCTGGAGGACTTGGTGTTTTTTGTCAGCGATGTCCCCAACAATGGCCAGAACGTGCTGGACATCGTGGTGACCAAGCCCAACCGGGAGCGGCAGAAGCTGATGCGGGAGCAGAACATCCTGAAGCAGGTGGGTGGCCCTGGAGCCCTGCTCCCTGTGGAGATCTCCTGTCCTGCTCAGGGCCACTCTGGGGGCCAGAGGGATGGAGAACCCGATGGAGGAGGGTCTGGCCTCCAGCTCCTGCCATGGTGTCCAGCCATGCACGAGGGACTGGTGTGGAGCAGGACACAGCCCTGACCTCTGCTTTTGGGCAGATCTTTGGCATCCTGAAGGCCCCTTTCAAGGACAAGGGCGGGGAAGGGCCCCTGGTGAGGCTGGAAGAGCTGTCGGACCAGAAGAACGCTCCCTACCAGTACATGTTCCGCCTGTGCTACCGCGTGCTCCGGCATTCCCAGGAGGATTACCGCAAGAACCAGGTGCCAGGGGGTGACTCCCCATCCCCGTGGAGCCCCGGGGGGGGCAGGGGGACGTCTCTCACGTGCCGCTCTGCGCCCGCTGCAGGAGCACATCGCCAAGCAGTTCGGGATGATGCAGTCCCAGATCGGCTACGACATCCTGGCCGAGGACACCATCACGGCCCTGCTGCACAACAACCGCAAGCTGCTGGAGAAGCACATCACCAAGACCGAGGTGGAGACCTTCGTCAGCCTGGTGCGCAAGAACCGCGAGCCACGGTGCGTGCGGGGGCTCTGCGGGCTCTGAGGGGAAGGGGGCGGCCCTGGGTGATGCCTTAACTTGTGCTCTTAGGATAAAAGTTAGACACGGTTAGAGAGGAACGAGGGGTTTACTTTGGCGTTTATTAAGGATCTTTGGATGCACTCTAGGAGAGCGCACCGGCAAAACGCCCCGTGTATGCAATTATAGAACTTTGCGCATTAGCATATTAGCACACCTATCACGGATTCCCCAATGGGAGGCTCGAGAGAAGCCCCCTATTGAGGAATGTCCCCACCACTGCATGAGTCTATCTCAGTTTACAGAATGTATTCTGGAGGGGACCCTGGTGTCTGGGGCGTTTTGACTTTTAATTCCGCTGTTTAGTCTTTTGGCTTACACAGGACTTTGGGTCTAAGCTAGTTACCAGGTTTAGGGGATTACAAGTATGTGGGTTAAAAGCACTAGGGACACATAAAAGCTGCATAAAAGTGGATAGCAAGAGGAATATGAGAGGGATATATGAAAAAGCAAAAATCGTAATGGCACCATGGGGACCCCCCCTCTCACAGCACAGCTGCCTCTCTCTCCCCGGCAGGTTTCTGGATTATCTCTCGGATCTCTGCGTGTCCAACCACATCGCCATCCCCGTCACCCAGGAGCTGATCTGCAAGTGCGTGCTGGACTCGAAGAACAGCGACATCCTCATCAAAACCGAGTGAGTGGCTGAGGGAGAGGTTTTCCACATCGGAGGTTTGTCGAGGGTGGGATGTCAGGCACCCACCAAAGCCTCTCACTCACTCCCATCTCACTCCATTTCTCTCAGCTGGAGAGAGAAAATATAACACAGGGTTCATGGGTTGGGATAAGAACCAGAAGAAATCACTCATCAAATACCATGACAGTGAAACAGGCTCTAGTTAGGGATATGAATTAAATTTATTCCTCACTAAATCAGAACAGGATAGTGAGAAGTAAAATAAAAGCCTTAAAAACACCTCCTTCCCACCCTACAACAAACCCATTACAGGGTGGGCCTGGTCCCACTGCAGCCCTGTCACCCCTTGAGGTGCAGCCCCTCCATCCATGGGAACATCTCCAGATTTCCCCCTTTCCTGTCCCAGGCTGAGGCCGGTGAAGGAGATGTCCCAGACCCACGAGTACCTGAGCATCGAGTACTCAGAGGAGGAGGTCTGGCTCACCTGGACGGACAAGAACAACGATCACCACGAGAAAAGCATCCGGCAGCTGGCACAGGAGGCCCGGGCTGGCAATGCCCATGACGAGAACGTCCTCAGCTACTACAGGTGACGCTCCTGTGGCACCTCCTCTCCAGGTGAGGCTGTGGGGGTTGCACGGCCTGACTCCCTCTCCCCCTCACCCCTGGGCAGGTACCAGCTGAAGCTCTTTGCCCGCATGTGCCTGGACCGCCAGTACCTGGCCATCAAGGAGATCTCCCAGCAGCTGGGGGTGGACCTGATCTTCCTGTGCATGGCAGATGAGATGCTGCCCTTCGACCTGCGCGCCTCCTTCTGCCACCTCATGCTGCACGTGCACGTGGACAGGGACCCCCAGGAGCTGGTGATGCCCGTCAAGTTTGCACGGCTCTGGACCGAGATCCCCACGGCCATCACCATCAAAGAGTGAGACACGCCAGGGCTCGGGGCGGCTTTGAGGGACAGGGCAGGACAGGGGGTGGCAGATGCTGTGGCAGGGGAGTGTCTGTGATACGGTCTGAGCCCTCAGAAGGACCTGGGCTCCGTCTGTCACAGCATCACTGCTGGTGGCCATGGCTCAGGAGCTTGCCTGGACAGTGCTCCTGCCAGCTGGGTGTGAGGACACTCGCTGTCCCCAGCTCACCCCGACGTGTCCCCCCACAGCTACGACTCCAACCTCAACGTCTCACGCGACGACAAGAAGAACAAGTTTGCCAGCACCATGGAGTTCGTGGAGGATTATCTCAACAACGTGGTGAGCGAGGCCGTGCCCTTCGCCAACGAGGAGAAGAACAAGCTCACCTTCGAGGTGCGGGTGCTGCCGGCGTCACCGGCACCTTGCAGGCTGTGCCACGGTCTGGCTGCCGCTGCCCCTGCAGTGTCCCTGTCCCCCACCGTGGATTCTCCTGCTCAGCTCCGAGCAGGGCGAGGTCTGGAGCTGCCTTGTCCTTCCCCAGGTCGTCAGCCTTGCCCACAACCTCATCTACTTCGGCTTCTACAGCTTCAGCGAGCTGCTGCGCCTGACACGGACCCTGCTGGGCATCATCGACTGCGTCCAGAACCCCCAGCTGATGATGCAGGCGGTCTACAACGATGAGGTGACAGGTGAGTCCCTGTTCATGGCCAGGGAAGGGTTTTCCATGGTCTGCCCAGTGTTTTCCATGGTCTGCCCAGTGCTTTCCAGTTTTGGTGGCAGTAAAACCAGACACTGGTTTGCTGACGTGGCTGGATGTGCAGTAGGACACGAGGTGGTGAGCCCTCGTCCGTGCCAAAAGAAATGTTTGGTGCCTTCTGCTCATTCTCAGATTAAATCTACAGCATTTTCCAGTCTGAGTGGGTCCTTCCTTGATCCTCTGCCACCTCCCTGTCCACCCACACTAACTGTGGCTGCCTCTACAGGGAAGAACGTGCGGAGGTCGATCCAGGGCGTGGGGCAGATGATGTCCACCATGGTGCTGAGCAGGAAACAATCCATCTTCAGCTCCCCCAGCCTCAGCTCTGGCTCTGCCCCCGAGCAAGTGGACAGAGGGAGGAGCATTGAGAACGAGAACATTGTGGTGATGGAGACCAAGCTGAAGATCCTGGAGATCTTGCAGGTTGGAGCTGATGGAGTGGTGGGACCTGTGGGATGGGGGTGTGTAATGTGATTTTCTCAAGCAGGGGCACATGAAGAAGGCACTCAGTCACTTCTGGTTTCTCCTTCCCTGCTGCTTCCAGTTCATCCTGAACGTGCGGCTGGACTACAGGATCTCCTACCTGCTCTCTGTCTTCAAGAAGGAGTTTGTGGAGGTTTACCCCATGCAGGACAGCGCAGCTGACGGGACAGCTCCAGCCTTTGACTCCACAAGTAACTCTCCCACTTTGCTCCTGGTGCACCCCCAGCTCAGCAAACCCCCGGGGCTGGGAGGACACGGGTGGCAGAGGTGACATCTTCAGCAGAGGTGACATCTCCAGCAGCTGCTGCTGGCAGGGTGCAGGGAGGGATGGAGTTGGTGTTTTGGTGGGAACAGGATCAGGGAGCTGGGTTGGTTCCTGTGGGTTCCTGCCAAGACACAGGGCTGGTGTTGTCCACCCTTTCCACTCCCTTCCTCTCCCCGCAGCTGCAGCCATGAACCTGGACCGGATCGGGGAGCACGCTGAGGCCATGTTCGGTGTGGGGTGAGTCCCTGACCCCCGTAGCTCCCCTGGCCATAGGGCCCTTCCCCTCCTGTCCATCCTGCCCAGGCTGGGGCTGCAGGTGATGAGGAGGATGAAGCTCTAAAGGCCACCACAGCCATCCCCATCAGCCCCTGAGCTCTGTGTTAACACCCCAGGAAGTCGAGCAGCATGTTGGAGGTGGATGACGAGGGAGGGAGGATGTTCCTGCGGGTGCTGATCCACCTGACCATGCACGACTACCCCCCGCTCATCTCCGGCTCCCTGCAGCTCCTCTTCAAGCACTTCAGCCAGAGGCAGGAGGTCCTGCACACCTTCAAACAGGTGACACCGAGGGGACCTGGAGTGCCCCACGCCTGGCAGTGGGTGGGGGATGTGGGGTGGATCCTGGCCCTTTCCTTGGGAGGGAGATGTGGGAGTGGGATTTGTGCCCCGAACTGGAAACCCCTGGGAATGTCGCTGCAGGTCCAGCTCCTGATCTCAGCCCAGGACGTGGAGAACTACAAGGTGATCAAATCAGAGCTGGACAAACTCCGCACGATGGTGGAAAAATCAGAGCTCTGGGTGGACAAGAAGGGCAGCACCAAAGGGGACAGCACAGGGGAGGGGAACAAGAAGGAGAAGAAGGAGGTGAGAGCCCTGAGCAAGACCCTGGGATCCAGGGTGGGAAAGGAGTGGGAGGCAGGGGGGCAGCTCACCTTAATCCAACACCTGATGCCTCTCAATGGGCTCGATGGGGAGGCTCCAGGAGGGTCCTGTGGGGTGTAGCTGGAGGGGCACGGTGTGACCCCAGTGCTGTTGTGTCCCCTGCAGCACGGTGCTGACGAGGAGGTCATTGCTCCAGGAGAGAAGAGCAGCGAGAACTACCAGATAGTGAAAGGGGTGAGTGAGACCAAGCCCCGGTGCACCGGCAGGAAGGGAAGGGGTAAAATCCTGTGGGGGATTTCCAAGTTCTCCTGTGCTTCAGTAGAAACGAGTCCAAGCCTGGCTTGCCCCTGCCAGCTCAGCACAGGGAAAAGTGTCACATCTTTGCACTGGAGGGGACTGACAGGACTGGGTGGGTGACAGCTACGAGGACTCTGCAGGGCACTGCAGGGAGGATCCCTGGGGGGGTGCCAAGATTTGTGAGCAAAGCAGGGAACAGCCGGGATCATGGAGGGAACGTCTGGAATGCAAACCAGCCCCAGTGCTGGTGGCCATCCCAGGGGGCTCCAGGCTCAGCCCCTGCCCACAGTGGTCCCGCTGTCCCCAGATCCTGGAGCGGCTGAACAAGATGTGCGGGGTGGGGGAGCAGGTGCGCAAGAAGCAGCAGCGCCTGCTGAAGAACATGGACGCCCACAAAGTGATGCTGGACCTGCTGCAGATCCCCTATGAGAAGGTGGGTGGGCGAGAGCTGGCTGGTCCTGAGCACCCACGGCAAAGGAGGACACGTGGTGGCCCCCTCTGAGTGGCCTCCTGCCACTCCCATCCCTCCCAGCTCCGCGTGTTTCCCCTCTGTCCCTTCCTCAGGGCGATGCCAAGATGATGGAGATCCTCAAGTTCACCCACCAGTTCCTGCAGAAGTTTTGTGCTGGCAACCAGGAGAACCAGGCCCTGCTGCACAAACACCTCAACCTGTTCCTGACCCCGGGGGTAAGGAGAGGGCAGCGAGGGGCAGCAGCACAGGGAGGGAATTCAGCACTGCTCCCGAGAGCAAGGGATGGAAAAGCCAGGAGGGTGCACCAGGCAGGGCAGGAGCTGGGGACACTTCCTGCAGCCCTCTGACCTCACTCTGTCCCTTGTCCCCAGCTGCTGGAGGCAGAGACGATGCAGCACATCTTCCTCAACAACTACCAGCTGTGCTCAGAGATCAACGAGACGGTGCCTCAGCACTTCATCCACTGCGTGGCCACCCACGGCCGCCACGTCCAGTACCTCGACTTCCTGCACACCATCATCAAGGCTGAGGGCAAGTACGTCAAGAAGTGCCAGGACATGATCATGACCGAGGTGAGGAGCTCTCCTGTGGGGCAGGGGCTGGGGGGAAGCAGGACATGGCTCTTGGAATCTGCACCGATGGCTTCTTCCTTGAGAAGAGCCTTCCAGCTACGCTGGATCCTCCCAGGAACCAGCAGCCCCAGTGCTGGTGGCCACCTTGAGTGGCCATCAGCCATCTCCAGGGGCTCAAGACAAGGTCCATGAGCCGGTTTGGGAGTCCCACAACATTTGATGGCACTGCAAATGCCTGTTTTTCCCTGTAAACACAAATCCCTGTCCCCCTTCCCGGCCGCTGCTGCTCATCCCCCACTGCAGAGGGGACACCATTGGCCTTGGAGGTTCCTGACCCTCCTTTTTCAGGGCGGTGACCGCTGAGCACTGAGCACTGACCCTTCCCTGCAGCTCACCAACGCCGGGGACGACGTGGTGGTTTTCTACAACGACAAGGCTTCGCTGGCCACCCTGCTGGAGATGATGACGGCGGCCAGGGACGGGGTGGAGGAGAACAGCCCCCTGATGTACCACATCTCCCTGGTGGACCTGCTGGCTGCCTGCGCCGAGGGCAAGAACGTCTACACCGAGATCAAGTGCACGTCCCTGCTGCCCCTGGAGGACGTGGTGCGGGTGGTGACACACGAGGACTGCATCACGGAGGTGCGGGGTGGCAGCCAGGAGGGCACTGGGGCTCTGCACCGACCGGCCCCTGACGCTGTCCCTGCTCCTCTCCCCCCCTCCTCCCTGGCAGGTGAAGATGGCCTACGTGAACTTTGTCAACCACTGCTACGTGGACACGGAGGTGGAGATGAAGGAGATCTACACCAGCAACCACATCTGGACCCTCTTTGAGAACTTCACCCTGGACATGGCCCAGGTGCGTGGGGAGGGTTGGGTGGGAGGGACACAGCAGCGGTGGCTTGGATGGGGACAGGGTGGTGTCACTGAGCCCCCTGTGGGGCTTGAGCACTGGTGGGGGATCTCTTGTAGCTGTCACATGTGGGGCTGGGGAGCGGTCAGGGCTCTCTGGGGTGACCACAGGAGCTGTGTCATCAGCCATGTCCCTCAGCTGGACACGGTCCCAGCAGCCTCCTCCCAGCAGACAGCAGCTGGCCCCGGTGCCATCAGCGTCCTCCCTGTCCTCACAGATGTGCAAGAAGCGGGAGAAGCGCCTGCCAGACGCCACCCTGGAGAAATACGTGCTGACCGTGGTGCTGGACACCATCAACGCCTTCTTCAGCTCGCCCTTCTCGGAGAACAGCACCTCGCTGCAGGTGACAAGGGGGGTGGGCGGGGTGGCAGGGGGAGGACACCGGCTCAGCCAGCCCCCCAAAACTTGGTTTGTTCACATGTCTCTGACACTCCTGTCTCCTCCAGACCCACCAGACCATCGTGGTGCAGCTTCTCCAGTCCACCATGAGGCTGCTGGAGTGTCCGTGGCTGCAGCAGCAGCACAAGAGCTCGGTGGAGTCCTGCATCCGCACGCTGGCCATGGTCGGTAAGGAGCCATCGCTGGGGACAGGGGACAGGGGACAGATCCTGCCTGGGCTGTCCCTGCCCAGCAGCGAGCAGGACACTCTGTCCCTCCTGTGGGGGTGGCAGGACACCACGGTGAGGAGATGCCAGCTGGGTTTGGGGACATTCAGCTCCCGGATGAGCTTTTGTTTGAGCTTCCCAGCACACCCGAGATAAAGTGGGGATAACCAGAGCCTGGGCTTGGCTGGGAGCTCCCTGGTGTGTCCCTGCCCGGACACAAAGCCAACACTGACAGTGGTTTTCCCTGGCCAGGACTTTGCCCTCGGCGTGCAGCTGCCTGAGTCAGGCTGAGGGCTGTTAGCACTGAGTCACCATGGAAAGGATTGCTGGTGGTTGGGCTCTGGGTGGGGATTTCCCTTTGGAATTCCAGGCAGGGTGCTTGCAGCCTGCCCACGCTGGGCTTTCCCAACCAAAAACTGGAGCTGGCACCTGTTTCCACCCTGTGTGGGGCTGTGGGTGTTGGGATGTGTGGGAGCACTCCAGCCCACACTGGGCCTGGAGGAGTTAACCCGTGCATTTACCCCAAATCTCTGCTGCAAACGAGGTGAAGGCTGGCGGCGGGGAGCCCGGACAGGGTGGTGAGACCCAGCTGGGTCCCGGCTGTGCCAACCCCGTCCCGTGTCCCGCAGCCAAGAGCCGCTCCATCGCGCTGCCCATGGACCTGGACGCCCACGTGAGCTCCCTGCTCAACAGCAGCTCCACCAGCACGGTGCAGAGGAACACCTCGAGCTACAAGGCAGCCACACGCAGCTTCCCCCGCGTGTCCACCACCCCCAACCAGTGGGACTACAAGAACATCATCGAGAAGCTGCAGGTGCGGGGCGGGGTGGGGCTCAGGTGGCTGGAAGGTGCTGGCGTTGCAGTGTCCCCCTCCCAGGCCTGCGTCCCCTGGCTCTGAAGGGGGGTGCTGGGGCTTGCAGGACATCATCAACGCCCTGGAGGATCGCCTGAAGCCGCTGGTGGAGGCTGAGCTGTCCGTGCTGGTGGACGTCCTGCACCGGCCGGAGCTGCTCTTCATGGAGGGGACGGAGGCGTTCCAGCGATGCGAGAGCGGGGGGTTCCTGTCCAAGTGAGGCTGGTTTGGGACCGCCCTGGGGGTGCTGGGAAGGGTTTGGGACCCTCATCCTGGGTGGGCTGTGCATCCCTGTGTGCCTGCAGCACCCAAGGGGTGCTGGGGATGGTCCCTCCCAGTTGTGTGACAATGGCTTTGCTGTGCCAGGCTGGTGCAGCACACCAAGGACCTCATGGAGACGGAGGAGAAGCTCTGCATCAAGGTGCTGAGGACGCTGCAGCAGATGCTGGTGAAGAGGAACAAGTATGGAGAGAGGGTGAGCACTGTGATCCGTGTCCCAGGGAGGCCCCACTCCCAGGCTGGCAGAGCCCTTGCCGGGCACCCAGGGGTGCTCAGCCAGTTCTGCCCTGGCCCCAGCCTTGGCACGGGGGCACTGGTGACGTTTGTTTGCCTTGGCAGGGCAACCTGCTGCGGAAAATGCTCATGAACAATTACCTGCAGAACAAGAGGTCCAGCTCCAAGGGGGAGATGGGGGACGCTGCTGGGGGAGGTGAGTGCCCCTCTCCTGCCCCTTCCCCTCCCTTCCTGCTCCCACACAACTCAAATTCCCAGCTCCCAAGCTGTGATGGGACCAAGTGGTTCCATGGCTGGTTCCATGTCCCCACCTCCAGTGGGATGAGGTCTGTGGCTGGTTGCCATGTCCCCACCTCCACGGGAGCAGAGGATTTGGGGAGGTGAAGGGATGGCACTGAGATGTCCCGGCAGTGGTGGAGCTGTGCTGGCTCTGTGCTACCACAGCACCACCTCCCTCCCTCGTGTCCTCTCACGCAGGCCAGGACCAGGACTGGTCAGCCATCGCCGCTGTCCAGTGCCGGCTGGACCGCGAAGGGGCCACCAAGTTGGTGGCTGACCTCATCATGAACACCAAGAACGAGAAGATCTTCCAGGAGAGCATCCTGCTGGCCATCCGCCTGCTGGATGGTGGCAACACCGAGATCCAGGTGCTGAGAGGGGCTGGGCAGCCAGGGGTTGATGTGGGCAGTGTGGGGGTCCCAGCCCCGGGCAGGGGGTTAGGCCAAAATACCTCTTGTTTGCGCCGAAATTTGACGATTTGAGTTTCCCAGCTCCACGGCTGGATGAAGGGCTGGAGGCTGCGGGAGGGGCAGCTGGTTCCAGGTTGTTTCTGGAGCTCTGCTGATGCCCTCTGCCGGGAATTCCTAAAATGGCTCAGGGCTACAGCTCTTGTGGGGGACCGCCAGGTTTATCCCAAACCCTTTGTCACAGGGAAGCTGAAAAACTGCGTGCGCAAAACCCAGCGGGGCTCCAGGCAAAAACCAGGTTATCCTGGACTGGTCTGGGGTGCTGAGGCTGCTGCTCAGAGAGACAGGCAGGGACACTTTGGAGCCCGTGGTGGGGACCCGAACGAGTGTCCTTTTTACCCAGAAATCCTTTTACAACCTCATGACGAGCGACAAGAAGTCCGAGAAGTTCTTCAAGGTCCTGCACGACCGGATGAAGAAGGCGCAGCAGGAGACCAAGTCCACGGTGTCGGTGAACATGAGCGACATCGGGAACAAGCCCCGCGAGGACAAGGACGAGCCAGACCCTGGCACCAAAGGTACGGGGCCCTGTCCCCTTGTCCCCTCGGCAGGGCCAGCACCGGCTGGGTGACAGCCCGAGCTGATGAGGGGACAATCCCCTCCAGGACGAGGAGACACCTTCCTGCTGCCCGGCACCCCGACGCGGTACCCGATGGCCGTGGGCTTCCGGAAGGGCCACGAGCCCGGCGAGCAGGGCCAGAACAACGAGATGGGGGTGACGGTGCTGATCATGGAGCCCATCCTGCGCTTCCTGCAGCTGCTCTGCGAGAACCACAACCGAGACCTGCAGGTTCCTGCTGGGGCTCCGGGGGTCGGCTGGGGGCAGGCTGGGATCTGCCCCAGTTTGGCCCCAAAACGCTGTGGCACCAGCGGCTCTGTGCCTCGGTTTCCCTGCGTGCAGTGCGCCATCCCTTATGGGTAACTCGGGGCTGTGGGAGGAGCTCGTGGCAGGAGTGGCTGTGGGACTGAGGTCTGTGGGTTACAGGGGCGCTCCCAGGCCAAATGTCCCCCAAACTGCAGCTGGAGGGGTGTGGGGAGAGTTGGGATCAGGACCCCATTCCTGGGCTCTGCTCCACAGAACTTCCTGCGGTGCCAGAACAACAAAACCAACTACAACCTGGTGTGTGAGACGCTGCAGTTCCTGGACATCATGTGTGGCTCCACCACGGGCGGGCTGGGGCTGCTCGGCCTCTACATCAACGAGTACAACGTGGCTCTCATCACCCAGACCCTGGAGACCCTCACCGAGTATTGCCAGGGGCCCTGCCATGAGAACCAGGTCGGGAGGGGGGCTCCCTGGGGGTCATTCCCCAAATTTTGTCGCTGATCAGGGGGGGTTTTATCAGGGATGTGGGAAAGCAGCAGAGGCAGGGACAAGGGGACAGGGTTTGGGTTCAAAACAGGAGCAGAAGGTGGGCAGCAGAGGTCACAGGGCTCCTGCACAGGTCACCAGCTGCTGCTTGGCTGCAAAATGTGATGATGCAGATGGGGGGTAAATAATTCAGTGGTGTGAACGGGCCCTTTGCCCGGTGAGGAGAGGTTTGGGGCTCCAGGGCTGGAGGCAGGGCAGTGTTTGGGAGCAGGGCTGTGCTGGAGGCTGGAGCTGGGAGGACTGGCAGGAGCTGTGGGGTAACACATTGCCCGACTCCCCTAGAGCTGCATCGTGACCCACGAGTCCAACGGGATCGACATCATCACAGCCCTGATCCTAAACGACATCAGCCCCCTGTGCAAGTACCGGATGGACCTGGTCCTGCAGCTGAAGGTGCACAGGGACCTGGGCTGGGGTGCTGGGGACGTGTCCCTGTGTCACTGCCTGTGTCACTGCAGGGGCTCACTGGCAGGGTCACAGGCTGTGCTGTGGGGTCAGGTGGTCACTGTAGAGGGCACCTTGCCCGTGTTTCACCCTCAGGTGTGGGAGCACATGGGCTGGGTGGGGCAGGGCTGGAGCATCTCCACCACACTCAGATGCCTCTGGCACAGGCACAGGATAATTCTGCCCAGCCCAAAGCCCTGGGCAGTGGCAGGGCACAGCCCCCCTCACCAAGGGCTTCTCCTCCCCAGGACAATGCCTCCAAGCTCCTCCTGGCCCTCATGGAGAGCAGGCACGACAGCGAAAACGCCGAGCGGATCCTCATCAGCCTCCGCCCCCAGGAGCTGGTGAGGGAACTGGGAATGTCCCAGCCAGCCCCCAGCCCATGGCTGAACACCCTCTGCCCTGGGCCCTGCCTGCTTTGCACCCAAAAACCACCTCCCCTGCCCCGCTGCTGCTCCCCCTGCCCAAATCCTGGCTGCAGGAGGGAGCAGGGCGTGGGGAGGAGCTCAGGGCCCCGTGCTGCCTTGCAGGTGGATGTGATTAAGAAGGCCTATCTGCAGGAGGAGGAGTGTGAGAACGCCGAGGTTTCCCCCCGGGAAGTCGGGCACAACATTTATATCCTGGCACTGCAGGTAGGGAGCTGTAAAAGCATCCTGCCAGGCTGTGCTCGCAGGCTGCACTTTTTTCCTCCGTATTTATGCACATTTTCCTCCGTAATTACGCGCATTTCCTCCAGCCAGATTGGCCTCCCTGAGGAGCCAAATGTGCCTTTGGCCGTGGGGAGGAGCCATGGCTTGCTGGCCCCCCCTGTGCCCTGTGTCCCCCTCCCGTGTCTGCTGCCATCCTGTGCTCACTGTCACCATCCCTGTCCCCCTCCCAGCTCTCCCGACACAACAAGTCTCTGCAGCAGCTCCTGAAGCCCGTGAAGCGAATCCAGGAGGAGGAGGAGGAGGGAATCTCATCCATGGTATGGAGAGACCTTGGGGATGAAGGCAAAGCCCCCCTGAGCCGCCCTGACCCGAGGCTGCACAGAGCCTCAGCCTTGCTGAGCCCACCTGGGCTTCGTCGTTCAGGATTTGATGGATATTGGTGTTCCCCAGGGGATTAAAGAGGGAAAGACACCTAAATGCCCTTTTGGCCAGAGGTAGAAGCCCATAGGTGTGTGTGGCCCGTTGTGGGGTGACACAGGCCCTGGGGGGGGTCCTGCCCCCACCCACTCCTCCCTTCCCCTCAGAAAGGAAGGGCCGAGTCCTTCGCTGCCATTCCTTGCCCGGGTACCTCAGATCCCGACAAGATTCAGCAGGAATGTGATTTCCCCGGGGTTTTGTGAGCGCTGGTTTGTAATTTGTGGATTAGCAGCACTTGGATGTAATTATTGCAGGGAATCGATTGTCTGTCACTGCGGGGAGCACTCGCACCCCTTATGGAAGCCTTAATTCATTTGCTTTTCCCTGAAAACCTCATCAGCTGCAGGAGAGGCTGAGGCACGTTGTGGGAACAGTTGGATCCAGCTTCTGGCTGGATCCTCATCCTCTCCCTTTCGCTCTCCCCATCCAGCTCAGCCTCAACAACAAGCAGCTGTCGCAGATGCTGAAGTCGACGGCCCCGGTGCCAGAGGAAGAGGAGGATCCTCTGGCTTATTACGAGAAACACACGTCCCAAATCGAGGCAAGACCTCCTGGCTGTTGGCTCTCCAGCCTGCCCATGGTCCATAAATCCCACCTGGCTCCAGATGCCTCATATCCAATTATTCTGCACCAGGAGCCGTCCCCTCTTCCCATCCCCATGCTGGCAGCATCAGCTCCAGGGACTGAGGGATGAGCAGCCCCCTGGACCTTCCCTTCTCTCCCAGCAGCAGTGGGATGCAGCTGATCCAGCAGCCTCATCCTTGGCAAGGATCCCCCATTCCCACACTCCCACTTCAGCCGGGGCTGCCTCTGCTCGGGGCAGTTTGGAAGCTTTGAAATTGAAGTGGCTGGCAATATTTGGATCCTGTGGAGTGGGAGGGAGGAGGGGAAGGCACAGCTGGATCTGGGAAGGAGGAAAAAAATCCCCAGCAGGGCAGGATCTGAGGGCTCTGCTTCCCGCAGATCGTGCGGCTGGACCGGAGCATGGAGCAGATCATCTTCCCCGTGCCCGGGATCTGCGAGTTCCTCACCAAGGAGACCAAGTACAGGCTCTTCACCACCACGGAGCAGGACGAGCAGGGCAGCAAAGTCAGCGACTTCTTCGACCAGTCCTCCTTCCTGCACAACGAGATGGAGTGGCAGAAGAAGCTGCGCAGTAAGGGCAAGGCAGAGCCTCCCCTGGGCTTGCCCCGGTGGGAAACTGGGGGGATGTTCCTGCTGGGAAAGGGCTGCACACCTGGGAACAGCAGCACTGAGCTGCCCGCGCTCTGCAGAGCTCCTCACACCTGGCAGAGTGCAGGGAGTGAGGGCTGAAATCCCAGGGATTGCTCTGTGCTGTCAGGGCGGTTCCTCCACAGCCTGAAATGCACCTTGCTCACATTCCCTGGGATTCCAGGTGTTCTCCCTGGAAAGCCCTTTCGGTTGCCTTCTCCTAAGCTAGGACCTGGTAGCTGCACATGGGAAATAAAATCTCTTTCTCTGCCCCCTGCAGACCTGCTCGGGGGCTTCCAGGGTGGAAATCCTGGCTGTAAATCCCAGGAGCTGAGTAGGAAGTCACACTGAGGATACGGGGATGCAGCTGAGGAGTAGGGTAGGAGCTGTGAGGGAGGACAGACCCAACCTGATTCCAGGGTGTCAGAGCAGGTTTCCAGAGGCCTGGGAAACCAAGGAATGTGGGCAGAGCCACTTGGAAGGTGCACTCATCTTCCAGCAGATGAGCAGGAATGTTTTCCAAACACTTTACGAATGTTTTGAAGGAGTTGGTCAGGGGCCAGCAGCTGCAGAGCCCACGGGGGTCTGGGAAGGCCCAGAGGGTCTGGGATGACACAGGGGCTCCAGGGGGACACAGGGGGTCTTGTTTAACACCCGTGGCACGAGGCTGGCTGAGGTTTGTGTGTTGCCTCCTCTCCCCCCAGGCATGCCGCTGATGTACTGGTTCTCCCGCAGAATGACACTCTGGGGAAGCATTTCCTTCAACCTGGCCGTCTTCATCAACATCATCATCGCTTTCTTCTACCCCTATGTGGAAGCCACTTCCATGGGTAAGTGCCCCAGCACCTGCGGCTCCCCAGGGTGGAAGGGGAAGGGAACTTCACATGCAGGAAAACTGGCACTCCCCTCGTCCTTGGGCTCCTTTGGGCTCCTAAAACCCCAGGTCCTTTCTGCTGGATAAAGGATTGAATCAGGATTTCAGTTTGTGGCCTTCCCAGCCCTTCCTTCTGAGGGAAACTTCTCTTCTCCTGGGCTGCAGTGTGGGAAGCAGTGATGGGACCCATTCCTGTTGTCAGGCAAAGCCCCCATCACCTACAGTGGTTCTGAGCTCTCGGATGAAAGATGCCAGGGAATGTACCAGTACAAACCACCTGAACCAACACAAATCTTCACAGCGCAGCACCATCATCTATCTCTGCTAGAGAGCCCATCAGTGTGGCTGGACAGCCTGGCAGCAGCAGTTCCTTGTTTAACACCCGTGTGTTCCCTTTCCCAGGAGTGCTGGATTCCCCTCTGATCTCCCTGCTCTTCTGGATCCTGATCTGCTTCTCCATCATGGCCCTGTTCACCAAGCGCTACGGGGTGAGGCCGCTGCTGGTGGCCCTGATCCTGCGCTCCATCTACTACCTGGGCATCGGGCTCACCCTCAACATCCTGGGAGCTCTCAATGTGAGTTTTCCACCTGCTTGGGGGATCAGGGAGCTGTCCCGCATTCCCAGAGCGCAGCAGACCCCACTCCCTGCCCTTTCTGGCCGTCCCCAGCTGACCAACAAGATCGTGTTCGTGGTGAGCTTCGTGGGCAACCGAGGCACCTTCATCCGTGGCTACAAGGCCATGATCATGGATGTGGAATTCCTGTACCACGTCGGCTACATCGTGACCAGCGTCCTGGGGCTCTTCGTGCACGAGCTCTTCTACAGCATCCTGGTACGATAAATGCAGGTGGCTGAGGGGGGCACAGGCAGCCTGGCTGCTGCCCTGGGAGCTGGAAGGTTCCTGTGACACCTTCCAGGGGTTGATTGATAGCGGAGAGAACAATTCCCTGTGCTCTAATCTTTGCGTGGGCCGAGCTTTCTGCCTCCCGACAGTATCTATTGCTGTCTCTCTCCTGGAACTGGGCTGTATCTCTCCTCCTAATCTGCTCTGTGCTTTATCTGGGTCAGCTGGGAGGCAACGTGAGCTGGCGAGGGCAGAGCCAGGCTACATGTGTCCTATTCTTGGCTCTCCTGCTGTGCATAAGTCACTCCATTCTTCTCTGCTTCCCTTCAGTAAGCTGGGGAACTTAAAGGCTTTGTGAGAAAAGTTAGTCAAGGTCTGCTGAGCGAGCCAAGATCTCCGGATAAAAGGGGATATAGATAGGCCAGGCATTATCAAGGGAAGCACCCCGCAGCATTTCTTTGCTCCTGGGTCCTTTCAGCTGTTTGACTTGATCTACCGTGAGGAGACCTTGTTTAATGTCATCAAAAGCGTGACGCGGAACGGGCGCTCCATCCTGCTGACGGCCCTGCTGGCCCTCATCCTCGTCTACCTCTTCTCCATCGTGGGCTTCCTCTTCCTGAAGGATGACTTCATCCTCGAGGTGGACCGGCTGCCGGACAGCAAAGCCAAAGGTTGGGCAGTGCTCGGGCTCGTGGGACGCTGTGGGACCCTCCACACGCATCTCTGGGTGTGCTGCTCTGTGGGATTTTAAACTGGAAAGCCCTTTCGGTTGCCTTCTCCTAAGCTAGGACCTGGTAGCTGCACATGGGAAATAAAATCTCTTTCTCTGCCCCCTGCAGACCTGCTCGGGGGCTTCCAGGGTGGAAATCCTGGCTGTGTTTTGGGGTCCCAGAGAGGACAACGCAGAGCAGGGTTTTGGGGTTAATGGTGGCAGAGAAGGGGGCACAGAGCTACAGATGGAGGGTCAGCACTGCAGGGTTCTCAAACCTGAGAAAAAGCTTCAGGGCCTAGAAAAAACAGGAGGGTATGAGGCAATTTATTCCCAAGAAGGTTGGCACCTTCCTGGGAGCCTGTGGCAGTGGTGAGGAGCTTTGCTGCTCTCACAGGGCCGGGGTCTCCTCCTTGCAGATGATCCCTTGGGGATGCAAAGGAACGTGGAGACCTTCATGGAATCGTGCAGCAGTGACAAAATCAGCTGCACTGCTGCACCCACTGCCTTGGAAGGTAAGAGAGCTCCGTGGAAATGCCAGCTCTGTGTGGCAGCATGGATCTGGCAGCTAGCTCAGGAAAATCCCAGCTTTTCCCAGGTGGAAACTCAATTTGCTTCCTGAGACATATCGGGCAAGAGGCCTGTGAATTTTGCACTGGCCCTGGCATAAAAAATGTTGGGGTGGATTAATTTGATCAGAAAGGAGGCGGGAGCTCCAGGAGCGTTTGGCCGCTGGAGGAGCTGCCGGGATGTTGCTGGCTGGGACATCCACAACAGGAGCTGCTCCTGTGTCACTGTCACTGCAGCTGGAACCACCCCAACTGCCAGGGGCTGGTGCTCTGTCTGTGCTCTGAGTCCTTGCCCCGCTCTCCTCCCCAGAAGCCGACCCGGAGCAGTGGGAGCGTGCCTGTGACACGCTGCTCATGTGCATTGTCACCGTCCTCAACCACGGCCTGCGCAACGGCGGCGGCGTGGGGGACATCCTGAGGAAACCCTCCAAGGATGTGAGTGGGGACAGCACCTGGGACCTCCTTCTCCTGCTAAACCCTGCTGCATTCACTGCTGTCCCTTCCCTCCCTGGGATCTGGGACGCATCAGCTCCATCCCTCACGTTCTCCTCCTGCCCTGGTGCCTCAGCCATGGCCGTGTCACGGGGTTGGGGTGGCTGAGCTGTGCCAGACACCCAATTCTCCCTCTCATCCATTACAGGAGTCCCTGTTCCCTGCTCGAGTTGTCTATGACCTCCTCTTCTTCTTCATTGTCATTATCATCGTCCTTAACCTCATCTTTGGGGTCATTATTGACACCTTTGCTGATCTGAGGAGCGAGAAACAGAAGAAGGAAGAGATCCTGAAGACCACCTGTTTTATCTGTGGTGAGCTCTGGGAAGACAGGAATTGCCCCAAAGCTCTTCCTCCCCTCCCAGGTCGGGGGAAGGAAAATAATTTCAGCTGGATTCTGGTTTTTATTTATCACTGCAAAGTTTGGATCTGTTCAGCGAGGGGTCAGTGCACTGGGAGGGCTTTAAACAAGGACACAACCGGAGGAAAATTCTCGCTGTTGTTCTCACCCTGCTAATGAGGTGTTAAACTGAAACCACATTGTGGGGTTCTTGTCGCTGTGCATCTCACCTTCCCTTGGCCGGGGGGACAAAAAGCAGCATATCACTGAAGAAATATAATAGAGAAAATGGTCTGGAATTCTTTCAGTCAGCAGAAGGCATTTAAAAAAAACCCCAGTACATCTCTCACTGCTTTTTCCTTTAAAGATCCTCTGGGTTTACTTTACTGGGCAGAGGTAGAGCCAGCAGGGTTTGGGAAAAAATTCTTCCCTGGGAGGGTGGTGAGGCCCTGGCACAGGGAATTGTGGCTGCCCCTGGATCCCTGGCAGTGTCCAAGGCCAGGTTGGACGGGGCTTGGAGCAACCTGGGACAGTGGAAAGTTCCCAGGGGTGGAAGTGGAGGGGCTTTAATGTCCTTCCAACCCAAACCATTCCATGATTCTCTTATTCTGTAATTTTAACTGGAAGTCTCCTGAACCCCCAGCTGGGTCGTTGCCCCCTGGTTTGGATGTTTATGTGCTAAATGCCAACTAATTATTAAAAGCACTTGAATGTCACCTTTGGCAGGGGATGCACTGGGCTGAATTTCCTTCCACGTGTTTGCTGCTCACTCACCTCCTCCCCTCCCCATCTCCTCCCTGTCCTTCCCCACCCTTCCCTGCCTTTCCCAGGGCTGGAAAGGGACAAGTTTGACAACAAGACCGTGTCCTTTGAGGAGCACATCAAATACGAGCACAACATGTGGAACTACCTGTACTTCATCGTGCTGGTGCGGGTGAAGAACAAGACCGACTACACCGGCCCCGAGAGCTACGTGGCACAGATGATAAAGGTACAGGTGCCCTCGGGGCAGCTCCGTGGCTATCCCAACCTGCCTGCCCCGGGGATACTGGGGAAAAGGGGCTGGCCAAGGAAAAACAGCTCTGGGAAGTCCTTTTGGAAAATACTGGCTAATGGTGCAGTGCCTGAGTTCGTTCTAAGTTGTTTTTTTCCACCTGGTCTGTCCCGTGAGTTGAAGGGTTGAACCAAGCAGGGAGTGGGGCTTCAAGGGTGTTTTGAGGCAAGGGAGGGAATAAAAGGCAAGGGAAGAAAAATCTTCTGCACTTGAGCTCGTGAACCAACCCAGAAATGGACCATTTGTGAAAAAACTACAGATTTTTGCAAAGATAATTTCTTCATCTCGAAGCACAGGGAAGACTGCCTGTTAAACCCTTCATCCCTCCTCTTCTCTGATCCCACACCCCAACTGCCCTTGTCCATGGTCACCTTCCCAGAACAAGAACCTGGACTGGTTCCCCCGGATGCGAGCCATGTCTCTGGTCAGCAATGAAGGGGAAGGGGAGCAGAACGAGATCCGCAATCTGCAGGACAAGCTCAACACCACCATGAAGCTCGTGTCCCACCTCACCTCCCAGCTGAATGAGCTGAAGGAACAGGTATGGGCAATGGGAAATTCCCTCTAGGAATCCTCTGTCCTTCCCAAAACAGACACTGAGGGCAGGGAGTGGGAGGCAGGACCTGCCCAAGGCAGCACAATGACAATACCAGCACAGGGCTCCCGCAGCTCTTTTTTGGGGGAATTGGGACACGCGGGTTTGGGTAGTGCCACACCAGCTCAGAGTTTGCTGGCAGAGGCTCAAAGCAGTGCAGTCAGACACTTGGGGAGCACAGCCAAGAGCAGGAGGGCCTGGAATTGCCTCAGCATGTCCCTGTTGGAATCGCAGATGACGGAGCAGCGGAAGCGCAGGCAGAGGATGGGGTTTGTGGATGTCCAGAACACCATGAACCACTGAGACACAGCTCCAGCCACCGAGGGACTGCACCTGTGTCAGCTGAGGCTGCTCCTCCCTGGCCTCCAGGCGTGGATTGTCACTGTCTGGGGACAATGGACCACACGGGAAGGGCAGCATCTCCCTTAGAGAGCTTGTAAGCAATCCCAGCAGCAGGGACTGGCCGGAGCCCTCCCCACACCTGTGCCCAGGTGTTGTTCTAACACCCTCGTAGGAAGACAAAACCATACAGGACTTTCATTCCTCATTGCAATAACTCTTTATTTTGCAACTGTGGAGGGTTGTATCTTTATCTCCATGTGCTCCAGCCCCTCAGCTGTGGGGTAAGTAGCTGTAGGGCCACACTATTTAACTTACTCCGAGTGCCACTTGTCCCTGTGGACCCTTGCCAAGCAGCCCTCGTTATCTGCTGTGCCTGCTCCACGCTGACCCCTCTCCATTTACAGAATTCTCTTCATCCCGTGGTGCAGTAAAGAGCAGCTGAACTCAAGGAGGTGGATTTAATTTAATTAACTCACCAGATGAGGAGCTGAGCTTGTCCTAGTGGGAACTAAAAGTCTTTTGCCTTCTGTGGACCAAGGATCTCTGGGC
Source organism: Chaetops frenatus (assembly GCA_013400775.1). Classification (NCBI taxonomy): domain Eukaryota; kingdom Metazoa; phylum Chordata; class Aves; order Passeriformes; family Picathartidae; genus Chaetops; species Chaetops frenatus. The sequence goes on from VZTR01024234.1 coordinate 28,771, forward strand.
AGCAGTAGTAGGAGGAGCCTGCAGGTTTACAGGAGTTCACTGTGAAGGGGTGTCCTGTGTTTTAGTTTAATCTCTGGTGTCATGTTTTACCTTTTTTTTTTTCTTTTTTTAAGTTGTTACTGTTGTTACTTAAGAACTGAAGTGTAAATTGCCTTAACTAAATTAAATACAGGATCATGTTATAATAAAAACTTCAACGTGGTAAAGAAAGTCCCCTTCCTGTGCCCTCTGGTGTGTGATGGGGCTCTCAAACAGCAGCACAGAACAAGCCCAGGAGCAGAACCCAAAGCAGGGCTGGCACCCAAGGTGCTCCCCAGCCTGCTGCTCCCAGCTCCAGGTGTTGCACATCCCCTGCCAAACACTGCCATGAAGAGCCACCACCAGCACCAGCCTTGGTTCCTGGAGCTTTGGACCAGAGCCTGCCACAGTCTCAAATTCTTTCAGTGCCTGCCAGGAAATCACTGCTGAAACCCATAAAAAGGAGCAGCTGTTGGTGCTGTGGAGCCCTGGCACAGCTCTGCTCCAGACACTCATCCTTCCCAAGCCAGCCCCAGCTCCAAGCCCAAGAACAGACACTGATGAAAGCAGTAAAGCTCTAAAAAGGAATAAAAAAGCCCATAACAGTGAAGTTGCAGAGCACTTGAAATGTGTTTATGGCCCCATCTAGCAGCATGTCATTTAATCCTGCCTTCACCCTCAGCTCTGCACTAACCCACACACATCCCTCTCCTCAGGCTGGGGGGAATCTGCACAGAGCTGGCTCCACCAGCAGCAGCTCTGCAGCAGCTGATTGAAATCTCAATTAAATCCGTGCAGTGCTCTGCTGTCACCATGGCAAAGTCACCCTCCATCCTCTCTGTCTTCTCCCAAGGAAAATAAATGTGATGATTAAAGTTCTCCCTCCCTCCACTGCCCTGGTCCCTGGGCTAACACACAAACACAAGCACAGAGAGGTTTTCACATCCTCTCTGTTCTCTTCACAAGAACATTGAAAGCTGCACCTCCTCCCTCTGGGCAGCTCCTGCTTGTTCCATTTTTTGAGATACAAAGGGCCAAGTTTGACACCACAAAGTTCCCTTCCCTACATTGCTCCAGCATGGATGTGTTAAGCTCTGCCCCAGATTCTCCGCAGAAAATAAAGGAGGCACTAAATATGAAGACTGTGCAGGGTAGGTCTGAACAAAGATGCTGTTGCTAAGAGGAATGAGTGGTTTTATTCATCATGGCAACACACAGAGCTTCAGGGATATGTACAGTGGAGAAGCTGAGAGCTGGGCCCTCACGTCGAGTCTTCCTCGGGTTTCTTGGCAGAGAAGTTTTCCCGCAGTCTTTTCCACGTCCCTTTTTTCACGTTTTCCATCTGTTTCAGAATGTCTGCAAAAGGAGAAGGGAGACAGAGATGGGCAAGGGGAAGATAAGCAGGAAAGAGGAATGAAACCCTCTTAAAACAGCTCTGCTTTCCATCTAATTTCCTTTCCTGACTTTTCATCTTAATGAATTTTCATTCCGGGCCTGAGGCAAGGTTGGTTTCCCTTCCAATCAATGCAGGGAGTCTCTTATCACCAACAACTGATACTCAGTTTCCACGCACTGCAATCAAAGTTAGGAACTGGAGCAGAACAAAACTGCTCTGGCTCCCAGCTCTGCCCTTCATAAAGGATGTGCTGAGAGCATTTCTGCATGGGGCACCCAGCTCCTTCCCCAGGTGTGACACACAAGGAATATCAAGGGAATTGGAAGGTGATGAAAGAGAAGCTGAGCTCAGTTTTAGGGTGATGTAGCAAACGTGTTCCTTCCACACAGATCCTGCTGTCTGACCCCAAAGAGCCTTTGCACACCCTCTGCTGTTCCTGCCCATGCAAAATCCAATCTACTCCAACACAGAGTTACTCCTCAAATGAATTATTCCTGAACTTACTCCTCATCCAACACCTTCACTGAACTGCAGGCAGCCCCGTGGTGCCCTCCAGTCACGGGGCTGAGGAGGGATGCAGGGAGCACCCCAAACACCAGAATGTCCCTTTTCCCCTGCCCTGCCCTCTCAGACCAAGCCCAGCAGCAGTACCTGTGGCCAGGATCGTCCTGCAATCCTCCATTGTCACCCCGGTGAAGGTGGTGTCTTTCAGGCGTGGGTACTTCCCAGGAGAGCAGGAAAAGGAGGGAAAGAGACAAAGAAGTCACTTGCAGTGCATGAAAAGGGCACAAAAGGCACCAGCTGGCACAGTCTCAGCTCGTTTTCAGCTGGGATTCTGCTCATCCACACCAAGAAGCAGGCCTGCCCTGTTCACCCAGCAGCTGCCCTGGGTGACCACAGGCACTGCTGCATCCACCCCTCAGCTGTCCCTCAGGCATTCCCAGGAATGCTGCCATTCCCAGGAATCCTGCAATTCCCAGAAATCCTGCAGCAGGTGGTGGCTCCCCCCTCCCCCCCAAAAAGAGGGACAGTGGCCAGTGCCACAGCTCTCACCTTGTTTTTGTAGAAGTTGGTGTGGATCCTGAGCAAGCTCTCGTACATTTGGTCACAGGCCTCGGGGTCTGAGATCTGCAGGGGACACAAGTGTCACACAGGTCTGGTTTCACACCTCCACAGCAAAACCCCCCTCATTCCATGGCCACGAAGGAGCAGCTCAGAATTCCCAGTGCACTGCTGGATGCTGTCCACCTGCTGTCCTGCTCCAGCTCTCTCCCCTCCACCTCCCACCAGCCTGGCCTGCAGGAGTAACAACATTTGGGATTTCCAGAATGGATCTTAAACTCTGCATTCACAAGATCTGACAGTGAATACCCAGGGACAGAGAACATTATTGGCTGCTGCTGAGAAATCTGAGGGCCTTCGTGCTCCGAGGCCACTTCTGTCTCCTGCCTCATTGTAGGGAACCACACAGGACAAGGTGCCAGGCTTTTAGTCCCTGCAGGGGACTAAAAATAGCCTGTAATTGATTAGGGAAATCAGCACAAATGACAGGGAGCAGCTTGAAGGGTAACTGGATTTCTATTTCAGTTGGAAGATCGGGCTCAGACCCAACCTGTGGCAGGTGTCTCTGCCTGGCACAGCCCCTGCTCAGCTGCTTTTCCAGTCTACAATGTTTTTCCTGTTTTTTTTTTTTTTTTTTCTGTGGTACAATGAGCCCAGCTCACCCAGAACTCAATGTTGCTGCTCCATGAATGGTCAAAACAGTTCAAGAGTAAGAATAATATCAACAGAAAGGTGTCTGGATGAAGTAGGAAGAGTAAGGAAAAGCTCTCCTTGCTGAGCAGGGCTGCAGGGGAGAGGACACAGGGACAGCCAGGTGTGCACACATCCCCTGCAGGTGAGCCCCACCTGTGTCCTGCAGCCCCATCCCAAACACCCCCAGCCAAGGCTCCAGCAGATCCAGCCATTGAAAGGGTGGCACAAACAGCATCCCAGCCCTGGAAATCCAGCAAATCTCAGTCCATTAGCTTGCTAAAAAGGCCTTGTGGCTCTAGCTCCCCTCTCAGAATCTCCTCCTGCCAGCACATTCAGCCTCTCTACACACAAATTGCCACCACTGCTGCAGGCATCACTTCAGATTTCCAGGATCAGTGGCAGCTTTGGGATCTTGGAGCCAACTGGTGCAACACATTAAGCTGCCCTGAGCATATGGAAAAGCAATAAAACCCTTCCCAAAATGCCTGCTGCAGACTATTCTGGTCACCACTACAGGATTAGGAGCCTATAATGGCCCCTTGAGGTTGAAAACACATCTCTGGAACAATGTTTTTATGCTAAGAAAGGGCACATTTGCATTCTGCAGCAACACCTCCGTGCCTGGGAAGGTCTGCAGCCAAGTCAGGCATCAGATTCCCTAATTTATTTCAGCAGCAAAGCTTAAACTCCAACAGAATTACAGCTGGAGGCGGAATTCAATTGTACAACCGCTGCATTCCATCAGTGTCAGGCAGTGCTGCAGCATCTCATCATCCCATCCTCGGGGCAAGGAGACCACAGGAATTAACTGGATTCCAGCACGGCTGACAAGTTCCCAAAGCTCCGTACCCCACTCCCATAACTGCAGGAATGGGGCCCTCCAGAGCACGTGGTGTGAAGGGTGCAAGAGCTGGCTACAAACCAGAGGATAGAACAGCTGCCCTGGGTACAAACCAGGTGTGCTGAGCAGAAACCATGTGTCCCAGGCACCAACCAGGTGTCCTGGGTACAAACTGTCCTGGGCATCAACCAGGTGTCCTGGGCACAAACTGTCCTGGGCATCAACCAGGTGTCCTGGGCACAAAACCCACTGTCCTGGATACAAAACCCACTGTCCTGGGCACAAAACCCACTGTCCTGGATACAAAACCCACTGTCCTGGGCACAAAATGTCCTGGGCACCAACCAGGTGTCCTGGGCACAAACTGTCCTGGGCATCAACCAGATGTCCTGGGCACAAAACCCACTATCCTGGGCACCAACTGTCCTGGGCACAAAACCCAGTGTCCTGGGTACAAACCCCACTGTCCTGGGTACAAACCATTTATCCTGGACATAAACACCGTGGCAAGGGTACAAACCAGGTGGTCCTGGCTACAAACCCGGTGTCCTGGGTACCAACCATTTCGTCCCGGGTACAAGCCAGGTGTCCCAGGCACAAACCACTGAGCCGGGCACAACCTGCAGCTCGCCCCGCGAAGGCACAAGCCCGCGGCCGCTATTCCAAAGGATTCCCGGGATGGGTGTTGCAAAGAGTGCCGCCCTGCCCGGGAGGAGCAGCACTCCATTCTCCCCTGGGGCTGCAGCTCCCTCCCAGCTCGGGATGCCCTCACACTCCATGAGCCCCGGGAAGCCCCGAGCACAACCTCCCGCCGCCGTGCAGCCCCGGCGAGCCCCCCGAGCTCCGCGCTCCGTCCCCCGAGCCCTCAGGGCCCCCTCACTCAGAGCCCCCTCACTCAGAGCCCCGGCCGGGCCGCTCCCCCGCGCTCTCCCAGGCCGGCGNGGGGGTGCCGCCCTCCCAGCCGCCCCTCACCACGGTGTTCTCGCCCTCGCGGAAGGCCTGTGCCACCCGCTGCCGCAGGAACAAGCCCAGGTCCCGCTGCGGCCTGGTCTCCTCCACCGGCCACTCCTCGCAGAGCCGCAGGAAGCGCCGGTACCGGCTGGCGGCCATGGCGCCGGGTCACGTGGCGGCCGGGTCACGTGGCGGCCGCCGCCGCCGCCGCCGGGTCACGTGCGGGGCGCGGCAGGGCGGGAACGCCTGAGGGGCTCGGGGTGGGGGAGGGGAAAAATCCCGCCCGGAGCAGCGGGGCCCAAACTGTGCCCGATGCCCGCCTTGTCGCCAGCCCAGGGCGCTGAGTGCCGCACCTCCGGGGATGGGCTCTCCGACACCGCCCTGGGCAGCCCCTTCCAAAGCCTGACCGCCCTTCCCGTGTGGAAATTCCAACCTGAACCTCCCCTGGCTCAGCGTGAGGCCGTTTCCCCTTGTTCAGTCCCTTGGGAGCACAGCCCGACCCCGCCCTGGCTGCCCTCTACTGTCAGGGCATTGTGCAGAGCCACAAGGTCACTCCTGAGCCTCCTTTTCTCCAGTCTGAGCCCCTTTCCCAGCTCCCTCAGCCACTTCTGGGGCTCCAGACCCTTTTCCAGCTCCCTCAGCCACTCCTGGTGTTCCAGATCCTTTCCCAGCTCCCTCAGCCACTCCTGACAGGATTTACAATGTTTTGAGTAGAAGGGACCTTAAATCCCATCCCCTCCCATCCCATCCCACCCCCTGCCATGGGCAGGGACACCTCCCACTATCCCGGGTTGCTCCAAGCCCCTTCCAACCTGCCCTTGGACACTTCCAGGGATGGGGCAGCCACGCCGTGCAGGTGTATGAGGGGTAAAAAGGGAAGGCACATTGAGCTTTCTCTAATTATTCAGCCAAGAAGTTGTTGTTTTCTGTGCAGCAATGAAGAGTGAGGGGCTCTGGCTGTGGTGTCACACCCAGACCCTTCTCATCCATCCCTTGTCCCCGCCGTGTCCTGCCGTGCACCCAGCGAGAGGCTCCGCAGGATGCTCAGGTGGCTCTGTACAAACTCATCCACAAAGCCACAAAGTCTTATCACAGACTTCTCATGTGAACCAGGACAACCCGTGGTTCAATCCCTACTGAAATTGGGTGTTTGTGGCTTTTTTTTTTTTCTTTTTCTTTTTTTTTTTTACAGTTTGTGGTCAAGCAATAACCCAACTCTGTGAACAAGAGTCTTCCCAGGTGGAATCCAGGCCAACCAAAATACACAACAGGGCCAGATGTCTTAAATTTTCCAGCTATAAATTGCAGCAGCTCCCCAGCTTTCTGCTGTAAATCCAAGTGAAGCGTCTCCCTTGGGATCTGGTGTTTAAACCTGTGGAAATAACGGCTCTCTTAAAAAATTATGGGCTTAAACAAAGGATAATGTACCTCAAAGGATGCTGCAGGAGGGAAAAAGAGATGGACAGCAGTGAGAGTTACTTCCACAATTTTATTTATATCCCCACTCCCCGGTAGTGGAGTTCTGGAGCTCTATTCCTTGTGCAAGGACTTCTCCTTCAGGTTTCCCACACCATGCAGGAAGGAATTGTATTTGTTCCATCATCATGATAGTAATAAAATCTGTCCACAAAAGCTGTAAACATTATTTTTAGAGTCTTTTGTTACTTTCAAACACACACACGCAGTATTTTTATCAAAGAATTTCTGGGTGACCTTTGATGTCCAGTCCCTGACTCAATCTCACACTTTTTTTTTTCTTTTTTCTTCTTTTTTTAAGGAAAAATCCCTTGATGTGAATGTTTTTTGTGGCTGATACCTGACAGAGTCATCGCATTCCCATACTTCCAGCCCCAGTGGAGCCTCTTTCCTGGAAAACTTGTGGGAAATTCCTTGTTATAACCCCACAGGGATGTTAAAGCTTGGCGAGGTGCAGCTCTTGGTCTGAACATGTGCACAGAGAATCCCAACCAGGGGCACTGGGAATCTTGGAGGGTGAGTGTTTCCCTCCCACCTGAGCAGGAGCAGAAAGGGAAGCTCCATCTGTTCATTCCTGCCCCAAACCCCCTCCTCCTGCTGGGCTTTGGGGCGAGCAGCTCCTGGTTTATCATTAAGACTCTTCCCAAGCAATGCTTTCTTTGGCTCACAAATAAATCAAGGACGGCAGTAAAACCAGAAAGGAAAATAAATCTTCTGATGGATGGCAGAGAGAGCAGATCCTTCCAGCTCTCTGCTTTCCATGCTTCAGTGACTGCACAGGGAGAGCTCTCAGCACATCCCGAGTTATCCACGCTCGCTCCGTGCCACGTCCAGCGGCCAGAGGGTCCCACACGGCCCCCCCCAGGCAGCATTTTCAGGGCTATCGGTCACTAGGAAATCCAGGCCGTTTCACAGAAATTCTCACTTCCCTTCCAACAGGCTCTGCAGGATTTTGATGAGGTTCTCCAGGCCAAAGATGTAGCCGTGGTCCGGCCCGTCGTGCGGGGTGGGGTTGGGATTGCTCTTGGAGCCTTTGAAGGTGGTGTGGGCAAAGTCAATCATCCTCACATCCACCCTGGAGGGGTTCGCGCCGTGAGTTTTTGGTGGGGGGAGGTGATGATCTGAGCTCTCCTTGTGCTCCTGGCCGTCGTAAATGATGAGGAGGGAGCTGGAGTAAAACCTGTAGGAGCTTTGCCTCCTGATGACCGAGAGCAGGGCCTTGAGGCGCAGGATGATGGGCTCCAGCAGGTCCGCTCGCAGCTGGTTCCCGTTGCACAGGAACTGCCGCAGGGTCTGCCGGAACCCCTCCGGAGAGAGCTTCCTCCCAAAGTATTTGTCTTTGCACAGGAAGTGGCCGGTGTCTGCTTGGTAAACCTGGAGGGGAGAGAGGAATGGTCCATAAAACCACAGAATATCCTGAGTTGCAAGGGATTGATTGGCGAAGGGTGCCTTAAGATTTTAGCGTTCGTATTTTCCAAATCCTGTGCTGCTTTAGTGCATGACTCTGAAATTCAAATAGAGTTTTAACTACTGTCTGTCTTCACACTTTGGTCAGACAAAACAATTCTTCCGGGCCTGGAACCCAAGGACAACCTACAGCCTCTGGCCCCAAAAAATATTAACAAAAGTGAACTGGAGTGAAAGCGAACTGGAGGAATATGACTTCATTACCTGAAGCTGTAATGTAAATAGACCAATAGACCTGATATGTAAATAGACCAAACTTATAATTGTATGAAAAACTCATGACCGTCACCCATCTTCAGTGCAGCCTCTGCGAGGCTTTGGCTGCCCAGGGTGTATCTGTTGAAGGCCTTTAATAAATACCCACTTTATTCTTTTAACTTTGTCTAGCCTCTGTTCTAGGTAGCCACTCCAAGGCATCACTATGACCACTGAAGTCCAGCTCTGCTCATAGGAAGATGCCAGAGATCAGAAAAGGACATAGGTTTTGACTTTACGTATTTTGTTTTATATGTGCCTATTCTCATTAGTTATAATTATCCTTCAGGCAGGGTTCTGAAACCTGTTTAAGAATACTGAGTGAGGGAAATGCATGGTTTGGGTTTCCAGCAGGAGAATTTACCCCAAAATGAACCCCTGGCTCTCACAGCTCCAAGATGAGGCGGCTCAGTGAAAGCGAAAGTAGGGCAGTGTGGTGCTTTTTGGGGTCTCCTTGTGCAGCAGCCGAGAGCTGAGCAGGAACCTGTGCATAAAAGCAGCTTCTCAAATGGGGTAAATGGTCCAGCTGCTCACACTGGTGGCAGTGGCACAGAGAAAGGGTCACCCCAAATGTGCCATATTTGATACCCTCCCTGAGAGGATCCAGAGCTGAGTGGCCACTCCTTGTGTTTTGGGAGGGGGGGCGAAAGAGAATAAAACTGCTCCAATTCACACCAGCCAAGAACCCCTGGAGATTCCAGCTCGGTTCCCAGCCGCGTGTGGGACGCACACCGAGGGCTGGAGGCCTTACCTGCATCCCACAGACGCGCACGCCCAGCGACGCCGAGGTGCTCTGCTCACACTTCTTGATGTGCCGGGCTTTCTTCTCCTCCGAGGCGTCATCCCCGTGCTGCCGAGTGCCCATCTTCAGGTCCAGGATGCAGGGATAGCTGTACTTGGACACCACGTTTTCCAGCAGGAGAAACTCTTGAGCCTGACTTAAGGGAAACCCAACACTTTGAAATTCTAATTGGAAGAGGCCTTAAATCAAAGCAACTGCTGACGCTCTCCGTAACAGCTCACAACTGTAATGAGACTTTCTGAGCCAATTCCTCCAACGTGTCATTGCTATGGGCCTCTCGCTGCCAATTCCAGTTAATTTACTGTACTACAGCCCTACCAATTAAAGCCCCAACAGCTCCATTCTCCAGTGACACTGTAGCCCTGGGCTGTCACTTCGACACCTTCCCTCGGTGCTGAGCTCGCTCCGGTGGGTGGGGGAAGTTGTTAAACTCTATTACTCACATGACTGGTGGGTAATGAAGTGTAATAGGAAAATAAAAGGCGAGGCAGCTGCTAATTCCTGTATAGTTGTGTTTTTAAATGTATGCCAAGGGGATCTTTGACTTCTGCTGAGAACTCTTTATGGGAAATGGTTTTGTTTTGTTTTGTTTTGTTTTTTCTTATTCTTATTTTTTTTTTAACAGTCGCAAAAGATAACAGAATATTCCTTATTTTCCCAGAGTCTGTGCAGAGGACGGGATGCATCCCCCTGCAATAAACCCTACATTGATTTCCAGCTGTTTTTTGTAGCCAGGACTGTGCTGGAGGGGAGGGAGGAGAAAGGATACGATGAGGTTTGTTCTCGTTGTGCTTGGAGGACATGCGGTTCAGGTGCTGCCGGTGACAGTGCAGTCCCCAGGGGTTGTAGTTCTTCCTTTCTGGCTGCCTCCCATTTGCCTCTTCCAAAAGGGAATCTGTGTGGTACTGAAGCTCTGTCCTCAAAAGCATCTTCCCAGGGCAGCTAGACAAAGCACACAAAGGGACACGTTGGGTTTATAAGCTCCAGAGGAGAATATTCCCTTCCCTCGTTTCTTTTCTGTAGAGCCTCGAACTTGATAAGGTGGATTTTCAGGAACTCTCAAAGGAACCATATTGATCATGTCCAGCCTGCAGAGATCCTTTGTTACTCCATAACAGTAATTTTCAGAAAGCCAGCTATTGCTGCCTGCCAATAGTTTTTTTCATTACAATTTAAAGTGTGCTGGCTCCTTTGAAAAGCCATTCACAGCACCAGCTGCCAGAGATCTCTATTTATCCACCTAATGGGCACAGCACAGGGAAATGATCCAACAATGGGAATGATTCCCAATTTGGAGGGGCTGGCTCCGAGGAGGGGAGGGAAGGAAAGAGTGATGAGGAGATCTGTTCTCCTTGGGGGGTCATTTCTTGGGCTCGCTCATCCAAATTCCACCCCTCCCATTGCTCCAAAGGCCGTGCTTCCACAGCAGGGATGTCCCACCTTCAGTCCCAGGTGGCTCAGGGCTGCTCTGAACCAGTTTGGGATGAAGGATGTCTTGCAGAAAACCTCTGTGAGCCAGAGGCTGTGGTGTGCTGGGAGTGCAGGGTGCCTTCCTGGGAGAGCTCTCCCCTGGGATGGGATGGGATGGGATGGGATGGGATGGGATGGGAGGGGATGGGATGGGATGGGATGGGATGGGATGGCTCTGAAGCCCCTCTGTTGCCAGCAGAGGGACATTCCATGCTCAGTGACTGTTCTGCTGGGGCCTCTCCCCTCCTGGAGCATGCTGTGCTCCAAGGAATGGGGTTTAGAGCAGAATTTGAGGCAGATATTTGAGCAACAACATCCCAGAATCACCCACTCCACCCCCACACTAGGGAACAGCAGAACCACACACACAGGGCTTGGCTCTGCTGTTCTCCACCTCAGCTGGGCCCTGCTTTTGCCCTAAACCCAGAGTTGGGCCACCAAACCCATCCCAAACCCATCCCAAACCCCACCCCACCCCAGTGGCAGATGCCAGCCAGGAGATTTGCAGGGAGTGACAGACTCTCACCTGTCCTTGAAGGTCTTGGTGACCTGGGTGTGGCTCCACCTGCATTTGTGCCACAAGGTGACCGCGGGGTCACTGCCGGCGCTGTCCAGGCGGCCGCAGGCGTCCGGCTGGGCCAGGCCAGGGCTGGCAATCAGGGTCAGGTTGCCCAGGCTGTCCTTCTTGAGGTGCACAGACACAGTGCCTGGACAGAGGGGAAAACAAAGGAGACAGAGATGAGCCCGTGGGGTATCACAGAGGCCTGGCCACCACCTCGCCACCACCTCGTGTTTTGGTGGCCTTTTACTGATGCTGCTCTGATTTCATGCCAAATAAACATCATTAGGCTGAGACTCTGGAAGATACTTCTCAGGATTTTCAAGTGTTCTCCCTCTCAAGGCTCAGTTTGAAAGCTGCCCCCCTGAACCCCACATTCCTTTGTCCCCCACCCCTCTGGGCTCTGCTGTCCCCCAGGTGACCCAGAAAAGTCCTCTGCTCCAGATCAGGAGCTCCCAGCTTATTTATCACAAGGGATTTAAATGCTTTTTAAAGGCAGCACAAGGCTGGAAACACTTTTCATTGGCAGGAAGCAAAGGGGGTTTGGGGACAAGGCATTTTCCAAGGACACCCAGCGTGCCAACTGCTTCCTTTAATTGGAGAGCCCTGGGAGCAGGGCAGGGAGGTGGCCGTGGGCTGCCAGTGCTGCCCACTCATTGTCATGGCCGTGTCCTTCCCCCAGCACCAAGGACCAGCACCCAGGCAGAAAACAAGATTCACATTCTTGTTTCATGTTGGTATGGCTTCATGTATCTTAGTTTCTCTAAAGGTCCCAAATCAGCTCTTGCATTCCTCTGTACTCCCAAGCCTGCGTGCACAGGATACAGAGGAATTTCCACTCCATCTCCAACATCTCTCCCTCCTCTTTGAACTACACAGATATTCTTCATGGCTTTGTTGATTGTTTGTCCTACGCACTGGAGCAGACGAGGCACCATTGTTGGCACAACTATCATGATGGCCAGTATGTAAAACCTTGTTTTTAAAAGCTCTTTCACCCATGATGTTAAGTTCCACTCATCAAACAGATTACCTAACTAAGTTCCAACATTAATTTTGATTTTTTTCCTCCACTCTCTTTAAGCTGTTGTATGCTCCAGCCCACGGAGGGGGTTGGAGCGTCACACGTCCTCTGTTTGCCCCCGACAGGGACCAGCACCGTGACCGGAGGTTGTTTTATTCCACCCCGAGTGCTTAAAACACCATTCTGCATTTGAACATTGCAATTTTCCCTGACTCTGACAGGAATCACAGGGCTCAAATGCCAGCCAGTCCACCACGGATTTAGCCCAACGTGAGCCCATGCCTGGCCCAGGGCCGGCTGCCTGCGCCTGTCTCAGGTGACAGCGCAGGAATGGCCACGCTCGCGCTGCCGCCGGCCCTGACCTTTCTGGGAAAGGCTGATAACGCCATCCCCAGCTCCAGCACGGCCCCCCGAGCCTCCCCACGCTCCGGGGGCCTTCTTAGAGCACAGCCTTAAGCTGCACCAGGGGAAGTTTAGGTTGGACAGCAGGAAAAAAATTCTTCGCCGAGTGACTCCTTCACTGAGTCTCTTTCACCAGGCAGCAGCTGACGGAACGAGAGGGGACAGTCTGAAGCTGCTGTCGCCCTGTTTTTGAAAGCCTTCTGAAAAGTTTATGTTCTCGAGTCAGATTTTCTCACACATTGTACTAAAACCACTGGCTTTGTTTCCATTCCTTCTTGGAGAAGGAAAACTGATGGACTGGTCACTTCACCAGTCTGGCTGAGAGGTGGGATTTCATCTTCCAATCCTCTCACACTTTGCAAACCCTATAAATGGTGTATCCATAATAAACGGGCTCTCCTTTGGGGGGCTTCTGCTGTTCTCTCGATTGTGGTGAAACCGTGTCCTTCGTTCTGTGTCCTGTTGCCACAAGCTGCGTCAAGGGAAATTTAAGTTGGATATTAGGAAGAAGTTTTTTACAGAAAGGGTGATAAAATACTGGAATGGTCTGCCTGGGGAGGAGGTGGAGTCACCATCCCTGGATGTGTTTAAAAAAAGACTGGATGTGGCACTGGGTGCCATGATCTGGTTGAGGTGTCAGGGCATGGGTTGGACTCGATGATCTTGAAGGTCTCTTCCAACCCAGACATTCTGTGAATTCTGTGAATTCTGTGAATTCTGTGAATTCTGTGACTGGGCACTGGAATGGTCTGCCCAGGGAGGTGGTGGAGTCACAGTCCCTGGAGGTGTTTATAGAAAGCCTGGACGAGGCACTCGGTGCCATGGTGGAGTTGATGAGGAGGTGTTAGGATGGGCTTGGTGATCTCAAAGGTGTTTCCCAACCCCGTTCATTCTGTGATTCTGTGATTTAGGGCTCGGGGGCTGCAGCTCCCAAAAAGAGGACAGGGACCAGGGACAGGGCAGTGGGACCAGCAGAAAAGCACTGGAAAGAGCCCAGGTGGGGACACAGGGAGCTGGGCTGGATCCAGCTGTGCCCAAGGCATCCTCCCTGGGTCTGCTGGGCATGTGGGGAGATGATCTCAGCAGCTTAACAAACAGTTCTGCTCTCCCAAGCAAAGGTGCCAAAGCAAATAAACGTGCAAAGCCCCTTCTCTCCATTTCAAGTGCAATTGCAGTGAGCAAAAAGAAGGATTGGCCTCCTGTGCCTGCCAGGTTCTTCTGCCTCAGGGGGGTTTCCCCACCTGAAATTGTCTCTGCAGCCACCCCTGCTGGACTGGGGTGTCCATCCCTCCCCAGGACCTGCACCCCAAAACCCTGGATTTGGATCCTTTCACCACAACCATTCCTGGTCCCTTCTGCTGTAAAATCAGCATTATTGTGAACAGGCTGGGTTAAACGGGCTGACTTTCCACAGAAATGGGGGAAAATCTACCAAAGCTGCTCTGCCAAGGGAGCTGAGGGGCTGCAAACCTTCATTAGTGGGGAAAGGAATATTTTTAGCCCTCCCAGCCCTGTGTGGTGAGCTCAGGGAGTTCCATCTTCCTCAGGCTCCAGCATTACCTTTTCCCTGAGTTCCCATTCTTTAAAAATCCATATTTCTGAGAACAAACAAATCTCCTCTCAGCCTGGATGTCTGCTTCACATTTTCAGGGGATGTAGGCAGGGAAAAAGAGAAAAAAGCCAGCATGCCTTTTGCCTTTTCATTTGAAAAAGTCACTGGGAGGCGACTGGAGCCCTCGATTGCAAACACCATAACCTTAAAAACTGTCCCAGTTCCTGCCTGCAGTCAGCAGGGCTGTGCTCATTTGCATAGTGCTGACGGGCTGGCCCCAAAAACACTCAAATATAGCGTGAAAAGTAAGAGTTGTTAAATATCAGCCATTAATATGAAAATTAATGGGGAGATTTTTCAAAGGCGAGAGCCGAGCGTTAAATTGGAAGGGAATGTGATCCACTCCCTCCTCCCAGCTGGAAATTCAGCCTTCAAAAAACCTACAGCTCAGCCTGAAAAGCACTTTTTGTTTCCTGGGGGGGGATTCCACGGGGGTTTGCACGTGTCCTGCCGTGACCTGTGCGTGGCAGACAACCCCCAGAGCTCCTCCTTTGCTGCACTGGGCAAACATCTCTGCAAAGCCCTTGGGTGCCTGTCTGTGCTGGCCTTGGGTGTCACTGACACCCCAATCGCCCTCAGCCAGGCGCCAGAGGGTATTTCTGGCTGATGTCACCACGCTGGTGGCATCCCAGAGGCTCTCAGGAGGTTTCACTCTGCAACTCTGCCCTTGTGGGTTTATTTTTGTGTTTACAAGCACATTCATCCAGTGCCGAGGGCACTGGGAAGCCGAGCACAACTGGGCTGGAGAACAAGCCCAGCATCCCCCCCCCTGCGAGCTCAGCTGGGGCAGGCAGGGCCTTCAAAGGGGATAAAAGTCGGTCCCAAAGTCACCAAACTGCCTGATATGGGTGAGGGGAGCAGGAAAAGCCACGGGGTGAGGCTTGAATGATATTTGATCCCCATTGTAGAGAATGTCACCGTTATTGCACAGAATGTCCCCATTGCACAGAATGGCACCAGTACATAATGGTCCCAGGGCTGTTCCCACAGCCCAGGAATAGAGATGAGGTACATGGATACGTGTGAACGGGGGATGGAGCCACCAGGATCATCCCCCTGGACCCTCATCCCCCCTCATCATCCTCATGGGAAAGTGTTCCACCTTTTCGATTGCCTGGCAGCAGGGCAGGGACAGCCAGGAGAGGAATAAAACCCCTGAGCCCAATGCCAGATTGGAGGAGAATTGCTTTCTAATCACCCCTCATCATAAAACTCTCTGGGATTTGAAAAAAGGAGAGAAAAGGACAAAAAGGGTTTGAATAACCAGGGCACCCCTGGACTGGTTAAACTGGGACTGTTTAACAGCTTTATCAGCGAGGGCCCAGCAGCACCAAACCCCAGCTCCTGCCAGAGGAAACCGCTCAGAGGAAACTTTTCTCCCTTAACCATCTTTTTAATATTGTCCCATAAATCTACAGAGGCCCCTGACTTTCTGGGAGAGGGAGAGACTGGGCTGGAAGCACACTGGAGCTGACTGAGCTCTTTGCTGTAACGCCGAAGGACCAAGAGATATTTTAAGTTTTTACGTGACAACCCGAGCTTCTTGCCTCCCCCAAAAGCCAGGGTCAGGAGCTTTATGAGCAGCACAAGTCTGGCAGTAAAAGCAGAAAATACTGAGGGAATAAGAAAGAGAAGGGAGGGAGGATGTCTTAAAAAAATACTGGTGCTGCTCTCCCAGTGCTGCGCTGAGAAATTCAGCTGGGAATGGGGGTGGGGATGGGGCAACAAGCGGAGGGACGGGCAGGAGAATCCTCTGTGCCTGGAAAGGCCTCACCTGCAGCAGCTGGGGATGCTTTTTAGGAAGGTGAGTGCTCTGCAGCTCCCCTTACCTTTGTACTGAGGCGTGAACTGCCTCATGGCCAGGGGCAGGGACTCGTAGAAGCTCAGCTCCTGTGACACCAGGGGCTTGCAGATGGTGTGCTCGTCGTAGGTCAGCATGCTGGTGTGGCCGCCCACCTGGTGCACAAAGGGCTGCAGGAGCACGGCAGCCCTGCCCTCGCCAGGGCCCAGGGGGCTCTGACCCACCATGGTGCCAGGCACAGCCCGAGCCCCTTCAGCAGCAGCAGCAGCAGCAGCAGCACACGGGGCTGGGAGACACAGGCTGGGCTGGGCAGTGCTGGGCCAGTTCTCACCCACTCTGGGCAAGTTTTCACCCACTCTGGGCAAGTTTTCACCCACTCTGGTATTTCCCCCACGCTGGTTTTTCCTCCACGCTGGGCTTTCACCGATGAAATCTGCAAAACAGAGGGAATTCAGGAATTAGAGGAGAAGGGTCGCCCAGCAGCTGGGTGGGATGAGATCTGTCAGTGCCCAGGGGCTGGCAGGGAGCCCCAGGATGACACACAGAGAGTCCAGGAAAGCCCCAATTCCAATGTGTTGGGGACAAGAGACAGAGATGAAGAAAAGCTGTGATTTAAAGCAGTGACATCAAGGCAGCAGGATCAGGGATTCCTTGGACAGGTTATTAACACAGAGCACTGATGCTGTGGAACAGCCCCAGTTTGTCCCCAGGCTGTGTTAGGGTGGTCCCAGTCCTTCCCTGGGACATTCCCTGCACAGCAGCGTTGTTACAAACCCCCTGCAAGCCCCCAGGCACTCCCCTGCCCTACAACACTGCAGGTGGAGTGAGAAACAATTCCTGCAGCTTCCAAAGAAAGCCCAGTTTGGGACATTCCCTGTCACTGAACACGGGAGCAGCAGCGGGAGCGTTTCCTTCCCAGGCCGACAGACACACACAGGGGGACGTGGATGTGTCACAGTGTCGCCCTGTTTTTGAAAGCCTCCTGAAAAGTTTCTATTCTCGAGTCAGATTTTCTCACACATTGTACTAAAAACACCAGCTTTGTTTACATTCCTTCTTGGAGAAGGGAATCTGATGGACTGGTCACTTCACCAGTCCAGTTGAGAGGTGGGATTTCATCTTCCAATCCTCTCTCACTTTGCAAACCCTATAAAATTGTGTATCCCTAATAAACAGCTCTCTCTTTTTTGGGGGCCTCTGCTGTTCTCTTAATTGTGGTGAAACCGTGTCCTTCTTTTCATGCTACAAAAGTACTACATCACAGCAGCACCCACAGGGTGCACACCCAGCTTTCCTGCACCCAGCAATGGATCCATGCCTGGTTCCAGAAACTCCTCCTTCATCCTGACAGCAACAGGCCTCGGGTCGAAAGCAGCGATGTAGGAAAATCCCAGAGCACATCCGTGGTGCATCCCCAGCAGCAGCACCCACCAACACCCCCTCCTCGCCTCATTCCTCACAGGAAACCCGTGCAGGGCTCTTGGACATCAGGAATTGAATCCCACAGGCACCAAGGATGACAAAAAAGAGCTGATGTTGGTGCTGGAGCAGCCCGGCTTCACCCCAGAGATGGACGCTCCACATCCCAAACTCACAGGGATGGGAAAAAAGGATTCAAATCATCATTTGAGGATGGGTCTGTGGCAGAACTGGTCCTTTCTCCTGATTGCTCCTGGGGAGCTTTGCACCCTGTTTTTGCCAGCAGAGCCCCCGTGGAGGGGATAATGATGCCCTTGGAAGATCCAGGTCTGCCAGGAAAGCCTCCAGGATGTGCTGCCAGGTGAGCAACTCCACCCCTGGCAGCCCCACGGGACAGATGTGACCAGGCCAGCACTGTCACCCCTCCTTGTGCAGGAGCCAGGGAATGGGAGAGGGGTGGTGGTGATGCCTTGGATTTTAACTTTCATATTTTTAAACCCTGCAGTGCTCAGTGTGGGACTCTGCAGTGTCCTGGAACCTGGGAGCTGCTGCTCTCTCGTGTTAACCTGGACATAACAAAGCCTCTCCAAGGACACCCAGACTGTCCTGGGACCAAAATGTGGAACCCAACATCTTGAGAAGGGGGGGGGAAGCTGGGGAAATTACATCAAGTTTTAATTGGGGAATTGATGCTGATCTGCAAATGGACCAAAACCTATAAAGGTGTGAAGAACTCGTGACTCGGGGTCCATCTTGGGCTCCATTGTGAGAGCAGGGGGTGCCTTTGAAGGCCTTTCCAATAAATATCCACCTTTATTCCCTCACTCCTGGCTGGTCTCTGTTTCCAGGGAGCCCCTCCAGGTATCAGTGGCACCTCCTGGAGGCACCTGGAGCTTCCCAGGGTGGGCAGGGGCTCTGTGGGAAGGGCAGTTCAGGCTTCCCCTGGAGCCAGCGCTGACCGGGAGCTGGATGTGCTGGCACAGAGCCTATTCCCCATCCTGCAGGAAGGATCCAGAGCTCAGGAGCTGCACTGGATGATCCTTCTGGGCCTCTTCCAACTCGGGATTTTCTGTGATGCTCAAATCTCCCCTTCCCCTCCCGCTGGGATTAACCCCCGAGGAAGAAGCACCTGGCGCAGGTGTGTGTTTTGTTTCCCACCTGGAGCAGTGGGATGGAGTGGGCTGAAGGCAGGGAAAAAAACACTCCCACCTCCAAACCCACCAGCAGCTCCTTTATCCCCCCCGGGGTGGGGGTTTTTCCCCTCCCATTATTCCTCTTTGGAGAGGAATTCCTGCTCTACAATTACCCTTCCCGCAGGAACAAAGCCAGGCCCCCCGAGCCGAGCTCCTTCCAGCCGGGAAGAATGCGGCTCCTCGGAGCCTTCCCCCGAGTTAATAAAAGCATTCGGCGTTCTGTTAAGTTGTGGCAATTTCTAAAGAGGATTTTCTGCCTCGGGAGCCGCAGGTTTGTTGTGGTTTGTTCTGTGTGGCTTCTCCTCCCATCCTTACAAAGAAGGAGAAAAGCCAAAAGCAAGCGGATTTGTCACAACACCTCTTTGGAGCAGGGAACAACACGACTTAAATCCTTTCTTGCTTCCGAGACAGTCCAAGGCTGAGACTCAGCTGACACAACCCCCTGACAGCTCTGGCATCCCTGGCATTGCGGAGGGGAGCTGGGGGGGAAAAAAAAAAATCATCCACGATTTGATAAAAGCTCCGAATGTTTTCTCCCAAGCAAAACTCGGAGCAGGATTTGCAGCAGGAGAAGGAGGTTCTTTTCTGGGAGTTTCTGCTGGGAAGCAGCTCATCCATTCGGAGCAGATAAATGTTCCTGCAAACACTGAGCTCCCCTGAAACAAGACACTCGAAATAAATCACTTCCACTGGCTCAAGGTATCGCTAATGCCAGGAGATATTTACGTCACTAAAAATACACCGAATTACAGATAAATCCAGACCCTCCAAGCAAAACCAGAACCCGTCAGTGGTTTTTTTTTCCCCCAGCTGAAGGAAAAGCAGCTCAGGTGGTGCAGGTGGAGGGGAGCCAGGAAATATTGGGGAAGGAGAATATGGAGAATTTCTCTGGATAGAAGGGAAATATTCCATTCTCCAGGAAAGGGATTGGAGAAACCATGGAAGGTGTTCCTGCTCCTGGCAGGGCTGGAGCTGGATGAATTCTGCCCCAGTGTTGGGGACAGTGCTGCTCCCCTGGCACTGTCACCTCCCACCCTGCTCCCAGGCAGGGCCAAACGTCAAAGGAGTCTCAGCTAAAACAGGTTGTTTATTCCCAGCTCCACTGAGCCAAAAGGAACCGGGCAGAATAAATTCTCTACTCTTTAATTAGGACCTACTCCATCCCATCGCATCCCATCCCATCCCATCCCAAACAGGACTCGTGTGGCTCCAAGGGAAATGCTCAGCCAGGCTGAGCTGGGTCCTTGTGGCAGAAACACCCGGGAATGTTAAAATGCAAAATCCCTCTGCAAACAGGAGCTCTGTGCACAGGCCCTGCTCTCAGTGTCACCCTCAGCCACCTCCCTGCTCCGGAGCCTCCCAGAGCTCCCCAGTCGGGCTCCAAGCACTGCAGGGGCTGCAGATTCTTTGCTTCATTAAAAGGCAAGGGAAGAAGGTGGCTGAGAGCTGTGAGTGCAGAGCTCCCAGTGCTGGAGCTCACCTGGAGCCCCAGCCAGCCCTGCACAGAGCCCCAGAGCTGGGACATGGTGCCACCACAGACCTGGTGCCACCACGGATCCAGTGCCACCATGGACCTGGTGCCACCATGGACCCAATGTCACCATGGACCTTGTGCCACCACACACCTGGTGCCATACAGACCCAGTGCCACCACAAACCCAGTGCCACCGTGGACCTGGTGCCACCACAAACCCAATGTCACCACACACCTGGTGCCACACAGACCTGGTTCCACCACAGACCCAGTGCCAACATGAACCCAGTGTCACCACGGACCCCATGCCACCACAAACCCAGTGCCACCATGGACC
>VZTR01024234.1:49070-66128 GCA_013400775.1 Chaetops frenatus
CCATGGACCCCGTGCCACCACAGACCCAGTGCCACCACAGACCCTGTGGCACCATGGACCCAGTGCCACCACAGACCCAGTGCCACCACAGACCCGGTGCCACCGCACTCTGCAGAAAAGGGCCCAGGTTCCCTCACCCCCCTGCCCACTTTCTGCCTTCCACAGCACTTTCTCCCTCCCCTCCACTTCCCAACGCTCTGCAGCCGTTCCAGGAACACGACGGAGAACCCAGAGAGAACCTCAGGATCACCCCAGAGATCCCCACCAGCCCCAAAGCGCCGGCTGTGCCTGCTGCTCCCACCCCTTCCCACCAGCCAGAGCCTGAAAGACAACATCCCACCCACCTCCAAAGCCGTGTCCATCCCGCCCCGTCCCTCCTGCCCCGGCTTCTGCCCCGGGCCTCACCTGTGGCTGCAGGTGTCGGCCGGGGGCTGTGCCGGAGCCTCGGGGGCGCTGCCCGGGCCGGGTTTCTCGCTGCTGCTCGCCGCGGCTCCAGAGGGAGGAATGAGGGAAGGTTTGGGCACGGCCCGAGTGCGTCGGCTCTGGCAGGAGCCCGGAATGTCCAGCTGACATTTCCAGCGGGGCTGTGCCAGGGAGAAACACCCCGGGTGGGACGGGGGAGCGGCCGCCTGCGAGTGTCGCCCTGGTTTTGAAAGCCTTCTGAAAAGTTCACGTTCTCGAGTCAGATTTTTCTCATGCACTGTACTAAAAACAATGGTTTTGTTTCCATTCCTTCCTGGAGAAGGAAAACTGACGGACTGAGCACTTCACCAGTCTGGTTGAGAGGTGGGATTTCATCTTCCAATCCTCTCACACTTGGCAAACCCTATAAAATTGTGCATCAAAAATAAACGGGCTCTCCTTTTGGGGGCCTCGGCTGTTCTCCTGATTGTGGGGGATCTGTGTCCTTCTTCCATGCCCGGGTGCTGCAGGTACAACATGCGAGGGCTCGGACCAGAGCGAGGGGAGCGAGGGCAGCTCCGGCTCTCTTGGGCAACCGGCTCTCCAGGAAAACAACTGGGGATTTGTCCATCTGTTTTCCACTGAACTCCCCCTCAGCTCGGCCCCCGCCGCCTTTGTCGCCTCCGTGCAGAGCGGGCTGACAGCGGGAGAGGGATGGAGCTTCCCGGAGCTCCCAAACCACCGGGAAAAGCAGCACCAGGAGATGCGGGACGAGAGGCACCGGGGAGGAGGAGGGAGCTGGGGGGGGTGACAGGGGCTGGGGGACACCAGATCCCCCTTTGTGGCAAAGAAAAGGTGTGGGCAAAGCGGGGCAAGGCTGGGGTTTGCCCAAAGGAGGTGAGTGGATGCAGAGCTCCAGCCTTGCCAAGGGCCTCGTGCTGGGAAAGAGACACCTCAGAGCTCGGGGAGGGGAATGGAAAAGTCCCAGGGAGCTTCCTGCCAGGGCCACGCTGTCCCCTGCAGCCACTCAAGGACAGCCTGTGCCCCCCGGGCACAACTGTCCTGTCCAGCGTGTGCCAAGGGCTCGTGCCGGCCCCTGCACCCCCCAAAAAAATGGGATCCACGTGGTTTTTAAGGAACCACAAGGAACACCCAGCCCGGGCAGCACCCAGGAGGAGGGGATGGTGCCCACTCTCACTCCCAGGAATGTGAGGACTTCAGCAAAGCCCTTGCCCAGGCCTGGGCCCGTTCCATGGGGGAAGTGCCAGGGAAGAAATCCTCACAGTTGGGATAAGGATTGGTGGATGTGGAAATTCCCACTGACTGGAGGGGAGAAAACAGGCTCAGGACGAGCAGAGGGATCAAACTGATGGTGGGGGCAGAGGCTGAGATTAAAGACAAGGATGAAAGGAAGACCCAGATTCCCAAGGCCTGGCTTCACTCTGCTTCGTGCTGGAATCTGAGCTCAGGAAGATGCTTTTTTATTTGTTTTTGGGTTGTTTTTTTTTTTTAATAAGGTTGGTTTCTACAGGAGAAAAAGCTGAAAGCTGATCTGAGCAATACTTTCAGCCAGACGTGGGGCTTCTGCTTCCCTCTTCTGTTCCCTGAGTCCAGCTGAGTTTCCTCCTCCTTTTCCAGGCCAGGGCAGGGCTCCAGCCCAGCTGCTCTCCCTGTGCCCACCAGGTCCTGACACCCCTGCACTTGTTCTGCCCCTCACCTGCTGCAGCCCCCAGCTCCAGAAGCCCCCAGAGAGCAGCCAGGCCAGGCTGCAAACCCCAGCCAGGCCAGGCTTTAAATCCAACCATCCCAGAGCTGGCAGGAAGGGGCCAGGCCCATGCCAGGGGTCCCTGGGGCTCAGTGAAAGGCAGCACTGAGTGCCCAGGTGGGCACTGGGGAGCCCAGGGGGCTCCCTGGCAGTGCCCACCTTCCCCATGGCAGAACATCCCTGGCAGTGCCCACCTTCCCCATGGCAGAGCCCAATTTCCGTTCTGACAGTACCCACCTTTCATCCTGGCAGTGCCCACCTGGAAGTGCCCACCTTTCCCCATGGCAGAAACCCCCTGGTAGTGCCCACCTTCTCCCATGGCAGAGCCCAATTTCCATTCCAGCAGTGCCCACCTTCCCCCATGGCAGTGCCCACCTTTCCATCCTGGCAGAGCCCACCTGCCACTGCCCACCTTTCCCCGTGGCAGAACCCACCTTCCATCCTGGCAAAACTCACCTTCAATCCTGGCAAAGCTCACCTTCCATCCTGGCAAAGATCACCTTTAATCCTGGCAGTGCCACCGGGCAGAGCCCCCGTTCCCCCTGGCACAGCCCAATTTCCATTCTGGCAGAGCCCACCGGGCAGAGCCCCCGTTCCCCCTGGCACAGCCCAATTTCCATTCTGGCAGAGCCCACCGGGCAGAGCCCCCGTTCCCCCTGGCACAGCCCAATTTCCATTCTGGCAGAGCCCCCCTTCCCCCTGGCAGAGCCCACCGGGCAGAGCCCCCGTTCCCCCTGGCACAGCCCGTCCCGCTGGGTGTCCCGGTGCCGGGAGTGCCGGGCTGGAGCCGTGTCCGGCGGTCGGGAGCACCGGGAGCACCGGGAGCATTCCCGGCTGGAGCGGGAGCACCGCGGGGTCCCGGGGCAGCCGCTCAGGTAATTCCTGAGCCTCTGCTAACGACGGGAGAGAACAGTGCCTCGGGTTAAAGCTGTGCTAATTAGGAGCTAATTACAGGCACAGCGATGTTCCCACCTTGGCCACCCCCGCTCCAAACCTGTCCCAGTCCGGCTCGGGCTGGGGACACTGGCGGTGCTGGGAGCCCTGGGGGAACCTCAGGACTCGTCCCGATATTCCCTGTGCAGGGCCCCGGGCGTTCCCTCCGTCACAGGGGACAGCACTGGAGGCTCCGGTGTCCTCCTGCCAGCCGGGAGGAGATTCCTGCTGTGCCAGGAGCCGGGATGGGGAATGTGGGGCTGACAGAGCCCACGCCCTGCCCTGGGCCAGGCCAGCTCCAAGCCAAAGGGAGCTTTCCATGACCCGCTGGGGTCTCCTTGCTTTGGAGAGCCTGCTCAGACCCCCGTGGGCTTTGCACCAGATCCCACAGAAACCTGTGGATGTTACGTGAAGAATCAGAACAGAGAAATTCTCAAGTTGCAGCCATGAAGCTGTGTCTGTGAGAAACAAAACATTCTCACACATTGAGTCAAAACAATCCATGTTCTCAGGCCAGCTTAACATCAACATAAAGCAAGAACGTTAAACAATAAGATAAGTAACTGCACCTGTGCATGATTGCTTCTTATTGGTTTAGAGTAATTGTTTATACTTTTTAGCCTTTGGCATTATGGAGTCAGAATGGTAACCAATGGGAATTTGTTTTCTACAACATACCCCAAATACTGACTTCAGTTTCTCAATAAGGAATTTTTGCCTTTCCACACGAAGAACTGAAGTCCCTCGTGTCGTTTTGTGATGCAACGGTGACAGAAACTTCCCTACAAGAGCAGGTGCTGCTGGACAGGCCTGGCCCCGTGTGGGAGCCTGGGAGGTGGGGACAGGCAGCACCTTGGGGGTGGTGACACAGCGAGGGTCATTCCCTGACACCCAGAAACCCCTCCTGCAGCACCTCCCCTTCCTCAAGCAGGGGTGGGACCACGGGTAAATCCCAGCCATGGGGATGGGTGGGTGGATGTGCTGGAGGGGGGAGGCAGCTCCTGGGCAGGACTCGCTCCTGGCTGTGCTGTCCCTCCCCAGCTCCCCTGGACCTTTCCAGCAGAGCTGGCCCCGTGCCCTGACTCCGTGCCCATCAATAAGGTGCAGCATCAGCTGTCGTGTCAGCAGCAGGAAAAACATCCCGTGGGAAGGGCTTTAAATGGAAGCAGGGAAGGAAAAGAGAAAGAGCTGGCTTCGTTCTAGAGCCCTCCTCGGGCCACGTTTGCCTCCCTGACAGGGAGGGGATGCAAGGGCTCCATCGGAGAAGTTATTTATAGAAATGTGGTTAATTATAGAAATTTACTTTGCAACGAAGTGGGAAAGGGCCCTCAGCAGCTCTGGTTGGCAGTAGGGGCTGGGAGGGGAGCAGGGCAGGGAGGGAAGAACCTGCATTTCCCAGGAAAATTGCTGGCACCACCAACCAGAATCCCAGCCCAGTCTGGGATGGAACGGGGCTGCTCTGCCCTGGAGAGAGGAGATGGAACAGGGGACTCGGTGGGGGTGACAATCACAGCCACCATCAGGCAGCAAACAGCCCCTGGCACACGGAATGACTCCAAACAGCACCATTTCCTAACCTGGAACAGATTCCAGCTGTAACTTAGCAACCTCACCTGGGTAAAACATCCCACCAGGAATGCGGGGCCTGTGCAGCCTTGCACTGATTCCCTTTTGTTCCCAAACCTCAGCAACGGCTGCAGCCAGAGAGGAGGGAGGCAGCTCCTGCTGGCCATGGAGCCACCCCCTTCCTGTGCCACTGGAAATCCCCTCTGTCACCCAGAGCCACGGGATGAGAGGAATTAAACCAAACTTGAGTCACCCCTTTCCCCAGAAGTCCCTCAGTGCCGACTCAGGAACCACTCCTGCCACACCCCAGCGCTTGGGAGAAACTGGAACTCGACCTGATCCAAGCAAAAGCACTTGGGACAGTTTGTGATTTCTCAGCACAAATAATAGTAAGTTATTGGTAATAAATTTATTTTTTATATTGATTTTTACAGAGCTAAATGGAACATGGAAACAGCACCAAGCCATTGAAGATTGTTCTACAAAACCAGATTTAATACAAAAGGATGACAGCAATGCCTGACTCTGCGCTTCTGGACAGTTAAAAAAGCTCACCCAAACCCCACCAAGAGTTTAAAAAGGTTTAAGAACAGAGGCACCGGTGTTTGAGAGAATTTCTCTGGCAGCAGTGATGATCTTGATGCATTTTGGAAGAATCAAAGTTGCCATTATTCCCTATTTACTACAGTGCAAGGGGCTGATCCTTGCCTCAAAGAGCTGTTAAGCCTCCTGCCCAAATACCCACACCCAAAAATTTGGGGTCAGAGCCACCTCCACACAGGATATTCCTCATTTAATGGGAAAGATCTCCTGGTTTTGCTCCTGGAGAGCTCTGCTCCATCCATCCAGAGTCTCCGTGGTCCCCAGCAGCCTGAGGGGTGCCAGGGGAGCTCCCCACGTGGGGAGAGGTGCAGGCTCTGCCAGGTGAGCAGGGACTGGCACAAGGAACACACCTGGAGTGGCACCACCTGCCCAGGGCCAGCCCAGAGCCTGGGACAGGAGCAATCCAAGCACCCAGCCCCAGGATGTCCTCAAGGGGAGCAACATCCAGGGGCTGCAGGGCTCAAACCACTGCTGGCTGCACTCTGCAGGGTCTCCTGCCCGAGGCCAGCCAAGGATTTGGGCCCTGCAGCCTCAGGAGCTGCTGCAGAGCCCTGGGAGAGCAGAGCAGCAGCTCCTCTGAGAGCCTGAACTGCCACACACTGCTGCCATTTCCCGGGAAACAAACGTTCCTCTGCTGGACAGAAAGAGAAGCTGAAGGAACCAAGTGATTGCAGACACCAGATAACGACACAGCAGGGCTGGGATGGACCCAGGCTGCTCCTGGGACCCGTGGGGAGCTGCAGCAACAGCGACAGTCCCAGTGCTGGCACATCCCTGCTCTGACACAAACACAGACACTGCAGCTGCCCAGCTCAAACATCAACACTGAGCCCTCAGAGCCCTCCCAAAGCTGCTCTGTAACAGCCATGGGGCAGTCCTGGGCTGCAGCCACAGGAAAGCGCCTTTAGAAGCTTCCTAAATCCTTTATTTTCCACCCAAATCCCTTCTCTCCACCCCCCTGCCCCCGCCCCAAGCCTCCCTAAAATAATAAAGCACACAGACTGCAGACTTAGAAATGTAACAGGGTCACAAACTCTCCTCCACCACCCCCAGCCCAGCCCAAAACACCAAGGCACGTCAGGCTCCCCCCACTCTCTCCAGGCCCACCTTCACCCAATTCCCCTTCTCCCCAATTTTTGGATGGATGAAGCCAACACGAAACATTTTCCTCACTGGGAAGCAGCAAGTGCTTCCTCACTGTCTTTGCACTGATGAAAACAAACGCTGACAAAGACACGCCTGCACTGCCACCCTAATGTTTCCATGGGAAATGTTATCTTTCAGCACATTCCCTGATGGACTCTGCCACCAGTTGGCCTTTGCAGAACTGAGGTCAAATTTTGCACCTCCAGGCTTTGGCAGAGCCCTCCCCATACCTCGAGAGGAGTGTGCAGTTTAAACTTGTGAGTTGTTGTTTGCTTGCCACGGGAGCCAGGTCTCTGTGGAAGGCTCACTTTGGTGCAATTCCAGCTTCCCACCAGCTCAAGCCCATCTTCTTCCCAAGCCAGTATTGCCCTGAACGTGTGTGTGTCTGGAGAGTTTCAGCAGCGAGAGCAGAGAGAGCCGTGCAACCCCCAAGCCTGGGGCCGGGCCCTGCTCCTCCCAGCAGCAGCGAGGGGGAGCCCTGAGCCCTGCACAGGGTCCGTGTCCCCAGGCAGCTCCACGGCTGCTCCACCCTGCTGCCCTCAGTGCTCCGAGTCTGACAGGTAGGAGGGCTGAGTCCATCTCCACACCAGCATGTCCTCCCCTGCCACCCTGTGCGATTCCGTCTGGATCCGGGACTCGTTGGAGGCCAGGAAATCCACGGCTCTCTTCCACACCCGCCTCATCTTCTTTCTGCAAGGGACAGCAAGAAAATAAATTGGAATCCCAAGCTGGTTGTGCTTCCCTGCCTACAGCAGCCATGCCTGTGGATCTGGCTGCCTCCTGCTCCCTGTTGCAGGCAGAAAAAGGCATCAAACAAACCCTGGTTTAGAGGTTTCAGAGCAGGGCATGGCCACACAAATCCTGCCTGGGGCGGGGAGGGGGGGAAGATGAGAGGCTCTGTCAGTGCCCTGAATTTCTGCCTCAATTTGTGCTGCAAAGGGGCTCGACGAGCAAATCGCCCTCCCCAGTCCTGCACAGAGAGATCTCAGCCAGGGGAACACCCTGATGTTCACCCCAGCTTTGGAACCAGCACTTCTGAGCATCTCACACCCAGGGATGGCTCAAACAGCTGCAGCCATCCCTTGCAGGGAAAGGAGTCCTGTGTCTGATACACTGAGGACGTTTAACACTTCACAGGAGAACAAAGCAGCTCCACTTAACCAAAACACAAGAAATAACCCTGCAGAGGTGGAGCAAAACACCAGGATCCAGCCCTGCAGCCCCACCACCCACAGAGCAACGACCTCCACCACGATTCCTGTCTGAGAAAGCACCAAACCCAACCACCTCACTCCAGCTCCCTTCCCAGCTGCACAATTCAAACTGGCCCCTTTCCAGGCACACAATCATTGCAGAAGAGCCCCAATATCCTGTTCAGCTCATGGGAATTTTTCTGGAGAGCCAGGTAGGATGGCTGGGGAAGGGGACAGCACCAGACACCCAGAAGATGAAGCAGAGGACACCTAATGCTCCATGTCCAAGCAAACCAAACCCAGGTACTGCTGGACAGAACAAGGACAACACATCTGTGGCACTGCACAAGTGACAACACACCCGTGGCACTGCACCAAGTGCCAGCCCCAGGCTGTCACATTGATCTGCACCAGGTGCAGGCACAGCCTGAGCTGTGTCCAAGCCTCTCCCAACCCAGAGGCTCCAGCCTCCTCCTGCAGAGCAGCTCCAGGGATGCATTTGGGAGCTGTGCTGGATCCCACCCTGCTGCTTCCAGCCCTCCTGAGTGCCCAGAGCCAGCTCCAGCTCACCTGCTCTGAGGAGGGATCAGGCTGTCCCGCACGTGGACGATGCCAACGTAGGGGTAACGCTCCAAATTCCGTTCCCATTCCTTGTAGTGGTCCTGGACAACAGCTGGGGGACAGGGGGACACATCAGTGAGGGCTCAGCCCTGCAGGGAGCAGAGCAGGGCTCCCTGTGCTCCCACAGCTCCTACCTATGATCTTCTTCACCATTTCATACATGGCTTGTTCCTCCTCCTCCATCTTCCGCCAGCGATACCGGAGGTAGATCAGGATGCCCCAAAGGGTTATCAGACCTAGGAGAATAAAAAACAAAGGGAATTCAGGAACTGACAGCTGGGCACTTGCTGGATGCAGGTTTAGTTCTGACACTGTGACCCAGGCCTGCTTGGAACTGAATCCCAGGGACACCTTTTGTTCCCCTGTGCAGCTGCACCCCAAAACCCCTTGGGTGCTGCCCCACCTGCAGCACAGGAGCACCTGTGGATGTGGGATGAGGTGGTGGGAAAGCCTCAGCCTGGAGCTGCCCTCACAAAAGCAACCTCAGCACAACCACAAGGCCTCAGTCCTGCAAGTCCCAGAGGAGGCTTTGCCAGAGGCCTCCCCTGCAAGGATCACTCTGGAAGACTGTCAGGTTTCACTGCTCCATGGAGAGCGTCTGGATAGCAAAATAAACCTGGGGCTCCAGTGGCAGCCCAAAATGCAGGAGATGTGTATGGAAGGTTTAGCACTGACAATGCCCCCAGCAGGGCTTCAGTGTCTGCAATAAACAGAACTGTCCCCTGTCACCCCCTCCCTGTCAGGCTGGATTAGAAACTCCTGCAGTCACACAGCTCTCGTTATCACCTCGCTGGGTAAAACCCCTGTCTCAGCTGAGGCGTGACAGACTATTCCAATAAAACCTCCAACCCTGAAATGCTACAAGTCATTATTAAAGCGGCTGGAGGACTTGGGAGCTTAGAGCCAGGAAAAAAAAAAAAGAAAAACTGACTCCTTTAGGTAAGTTAACACACTTATTTTGCAGCCCATAATAATGGGCACTTGAGGAACACCCAGAGAGCTCATCAGCTGCCTGATTTAAAGCAACTTTTAAGCACTCACAGCACAAGAGGAGGGCTGTGGGTCTCCTGTGCTTCCAGAACAAAGGTTAATGAGACATTAACTCATCAGTAGATTTATTTCACCTGTGTTAGGCATTCCCTATGGCTGAGGAATGTGTGATCACAGGGCTTCATCCCTGCAGCTGAGCCCCAAGGGCCACTTACTCCAGAAGAACAGGAACAGGTTCATGATGGCCGTGACCACGGCCCGGCGGAAGCGGCAGCCGAGCCCCATCTGGGGGTGGGCAGATTCCAGGCAGAAAACTTCCTCCACACTGGAGACCGGCTCCGACAGGTCCCTGCCTTTCAACCTGATGGGAAGAGGCAGAAAATCTCCCTGAAGAGAGCAGGCTGCAACTGCAGTCTTTAATCAAGGCCAGGAGAACAACCAGGCTGTGGATGCAGCAGCTCACAGGAAATGCCCCCACACCCAGGCAGAGCCTCCTGCCAGAATATTTTGGGGACTGGCTGCTTAGCCAGGGATGGATGTGGCTTCAGAAGGCAGCGGGGCTGCAGCTCCCACTGGCACTCTGAGTGTCCCTGCACTGCCTCTCTGACAGCCCCTCTCAGCGTGCACAAGATTAAACTCGGAATTGGATTCCCACCTCCCAGCACGGAGATGGAAATGTTCCCTGAGCCAGAGCCACTGCTCAGCCCCGGCAGGGAGAGCTGGGGCACCAGGCTGGGAGCAGGAGCAGCTGCAAGAGTGACAGAGCATCAGCACAGAGCCCTGCAGACCCCTCAGTACCCCCACCTGCAGCACTGCTGCTCCCAAGCCCAGGCTCGCTCCACACTGAGCCACTCCCAGAGCTCACAGGCATCAAGGGATCCAAGGGACAGCCAGCAGACCCAGGGCACCTGGACCAAAGGGGATTGCAGTTTTTAAGCTCCTAATTATGAACAGCCCATTAGACAAAGAGGTTTGTTCAATTTATGGGTGCTAAGCTCACAAACTGCTGAGAGCTCGACCCTGGCTCTGGGTTCTGCAAGAGCTGTACACACACACGGAGTTGTTTCCCACCCCCTTGTCTTATTTACAGCCCAAATTCCACGGAAATATTTAAAACATGCAGCAGAATCACCCAGTGCAAAGCTCATTTTCAGTCCTGCCTCTCAGACTAGCAACTGAAAAATAATCTCACGTAGCCAAAAATGCCAGGGGCAGGGTTTTGGGGATGCTGCCACACGAGCTCCGAGGAAGCGGAGCTGTTTGGGGACCAGCCAGCAGAGCTACTAATTAACAAAACAAAAAGTGGGAGGATATTGTATCCCACGGCTTCTGGCTGGAAATGTGCTGGAGTATAAAATACAAAATTTGAAAACTCTGCATCCCAGCCCACCTACAAATCCAGCCCTGCCCCTAAGGAAGCTGTGGCCTGTCCTGGGAATTTGCACACCCCAGGAATCAAAGCAGCAGATGCCGTCTGATCCGTGGATCACAGCAGCAGCTGCAGGAATATTTAAGAGCAAATGGAGCAGTGGGAATTCCTACAAGCCTTGCCCACCAACCCCAGCACCACGACTGCTGCAATTCACTTAATCAGAGACACATTTAGCAACGTGAAAATGCAAACAACTGTTAAGGCTCTGGAGTTAGAGCAGACTGGAGGCAGCCCACGCTTCCCAGAGGAAGGTGATGATGGCTGCTGACTCTGGATAACACTCTTTCCTTAGGTTCTGGACTGGATGTTGTTGTTTTTCCCTGAAAACTCAGTATTGCTGTTCTTTCTCATGGATGGAGCCTGTTGGCTGAGAAATGCCTCCTCAGTGACCCACCAGCACCCACA
Source organism: Chaetops frenatus (assembly GCA_013400775.1). Classification (NCBI taxonomy): domain Eukaryota; kingdom Metazoa; phylum Chordata; class Aves; order Passeriformes; family Picathartidae; genus Chaetops; species Chaetops frenatus. The sequence continues at coordinate 60,127 of VZTR01024234.1, forward strand.
GTCAGTCGGACCATCCATTCAGGAGGAATTTCTCCATGGAAAGCGGGGTCAGGCACTGGAAGGGGCTGCCCAGGGAGGTGGTGGAGATCCCATCCCTGGAAGTGACCACTTGGATGTGGCACTCAGAGCTCTGGGCTGGCTGTCCAGATGGGGATCAGTCACAGGTTGCATTTGGTGATCCCAGAGGGATTTTCCAGCCTCAGTAATTCTGGGATTTAGTGTGCACTGGGTGCTCTGCCAGAGACACAACTGACACTAAAGGTGTCATTCAACATCCCTTTCCTCCTCCTTGGGACTTGCTCCAGAGGGTCCCAAAGCGTGGGTGACACCACCCACTGCACAGAGGGCTGTGCTGGCCAATGAACCCTCTGGTCCAAGGATGCAGCTCCACAAATGTACTGGAGAGAAGTTATCCCAGGAGAAGTGACCACATGGAAAAGTTAAGGCAGAGCTGTAGGCACAGGACCCTGGGCAGGACACCAGGAGCACCTCACAGGAGGCACAACAGAACCACTGATGGCCACAAGCAGCCCTGGCCTCCCACCTCCACCCCACCTGCACCACATCCCTGGACACAGCATCCCACAGCCAGGGCTGGGAAGCAGAGTCCTGCAGGGAGCTCAGCTCCCATCTTGCTGCAGGGCTGTACTTTTCCTTTGGAAGTCTGCCCAGCAAGCTCTGCCACAGCCAATCCCAGCCAGTCTGCTGAAGCCTAACGAGCTTGGGGAGCTAAAGGGCAACACTGACCCTGTCAAATTCCACCCCAGACAACACTCAGATCCCCAACTTTGACACAGTGGGCTCCTGCCCACCCAATTCCCAAATCCCTGTGGCTGCTCAGTATCAGGAGATCCCCAACTTTGACACAGAGGGTTTCTGCTCACCCAGTTCCCAAATACCTGTGGCTCCTGAATATCAGCAGATCCCCAACTTTGACACAGTGGGCTCCTGCCCACCCAATTCCCAAATCCCTATGGCTGCTCAGTATCAGCAGATCCCCAACTTTGACAGAGGGTTTCTGCTTACCGAATTCCCAAATCCTTGTTGCTGTTCAGTATCCAGTTCAGGGCAGCTTCAAACTTCTGTGAGGAACTGCCAGTTACATTCTGTGCAAAGGAAGCCATAAGAAGATTAGCCCCCCCATTCATTTGAAATACTGACCAACATGATTTCATTACAGCAGTGGGAGCATTCAGTCTGTCCAGAGGTTAATTCTTATCAGGATTCTGCAAACTGGAGGGAGGAGAACTAAGCCTGAAGGTCTGCCTGGCCTAAAGTCTTCTGACTGGGGAGATGATGCATGAAGCACTCTGTGAAATAACACCATCCCAGACTGTTAGGGCTAACCACTAAATACAACATAATCTTACTGACAGGTTACTAGGAAAGAAATGGAATGCTGGATCAGAGCAGTCTGTCTCCTGACACTCTGCAGTAGAGAAAAATCCTTCTTCTGCCCAGCCCTCAATCCAGGGAAATTTCTGGTTTCACAAGACTGATGGCTCCAGTGAAACAACAAACCATTAAGATTTACAGGGGGTGAATCAGAGACGGAGGAGAAAATGATTTTCAAAAGAACTGCTGAGAACAGGGCTGGCCAAAGGGGAAGTGAAAGATATGGGAGAGAATCAAAGCAGGATGAGGAAGTAAAATGGATGGTGAATTGTTTTAGTGTCTATTATTTATTGCTTTATAAGAGACTAAGCACTGGGTTATAACAAAGCTGCTCAGAGCCCACTCACCAGCACGTGATCCTTCGCCTCACTAACCCAAATGCATTTGCTTTTTAGGTTCTCAGGGTTTCCACATTCAAAATTACCTGGTAAGAAAAGTCAAATAGAAAAATCATGTTTGTAGAAAAGCCCTTGAACAGCTCAGAACCAGGCTCTGAATGTACACCAAGAAATGCTCTCCTTTCTAATCAGCCCCAGCCCTGAGCAAAATGATTCCAGGCTGAGATTTATATTGCAGGCAGATCAGATTATGACTATTAATAAAATGCTCAGCCACTGCATGGAGGTTGGATAAGGGCAATCAAACCTCTCACTTCAGAGCTGCTGCTGGATAAGGGCAATCAAAGCTGACACTTCAGAGCTGCTGAACACACAATGAGGGGGAAAGTATTGCTCCTGCCCCTTGCAGAGCACACAACCACAGCTGCCACCAGGCATCAGGTGTGGAGCTAATGATCAGTGTCCAAAATGCCTCCATGGAGCTGAAATCACAGCTCTGCCTCTAACCCAGGCAGAGAAATGCTACCAAGGCACTAAATCCTCTAAATCTTGCCTCAGCAAGTTGACTAAACAAATGTGCTAAGTAAATCTGGTAGAAATCCAAAGTCAGATTTGAAAAGATTTAGGAATTCTGTGCAGCTTCAGTACCCAAAGGCTTCAGCCTTGAGGTCTGAAATGCAGAAAATGGAACTGAAACCTTTTTACTGATTGCCACTGCTGTGAATCTTGCTGAACAAGTCCCTGCTCATACAATGGATTTCTAGCAGCCTCCTCCAGCCCAAAATATCAGTGATGGAGTGGATTTACTCCTGGACTAGGGACTGTGATGGGTCAGCTCCTCACCTCAGAGAGCCTGTCCCACTTTGTGGTGAGGAAAAGGAGAGGCACTCACATATCTGCTGCCACATTTCAGCAGAAATGACAATTTCTCAGGTCACTTTATGTGTAAGAACACATCAGTTTACACTCCTGGCTCTGTCTTGAAGACAATTTCAAGCTGCTGGTAGAAAAAAAAATAACAAACCCAACCAATCCTACCTCAAACTCCCAACACTTCAAGTACAAACAAGGCCCACTCACCCAGGCAGGGTGACAGGAGTGCATTAGCCAAGCACCACTCAGAATAAAAATAAACCCACCCTTCTCTGTTTTCCTATTCCCTGCCTGCATCAGAGCTCCTCAAAGGGAACTGCCTGTTCCACAAACCACTCCAGAGTGGGACAGAAGCGAGCAGGAGCTGGGAGAGGCAGCTCCTGCAGGCTCAGCAGGGGTGGGGACAGGCACTCACCTGCCTGCACTGACAGGTAATTGTAGAGCTCGTGCAGCACAGCCATGGTCACATCCTTGTGCTTGGTCTGGCAGAACTGCAGGGCACAGACAGGGACAGGGACACTCATCAGCAGTGGCAGGGGACAGTGGGATTGCAGCTCCAGACACCAGACAGAAGCACAGCACTGGAGTCTGGCTCAGTCCTGCACCACCAGCTCCAACCACATCTCCTGAGCAGAGGAACATTCCAGGCACAAGTGACCCTGAGCATCCTCTGGAAGTCCCAGCCCAGTGGAACTGGGTGAGCTTTGAGGTCCCTTCCAGCCCAAACCGGTCTGGGATTCTGGGATTCCATAAAGTGCCACTGACCCCCAGCCCAGCCTGCAGCACCAGCCTCAGACCCACCATGGATGGATCCAGAACATCCCAGCACACCACAACTCAGAATCCAACCTGAAACCTCCTTCCTAATCATGGAATGTTTGGGCTGGAAAGGATCTTAAAGATCACCCAGTTTCCCTATCCCAGGGTGCTCCAAGCCCTGTCCAACCTGGCCTTGGGCACTTCCAGGGATGGGGCAGCCCCAGCTTTTCCAAAAATCCATCCTGACAGAGAGAGCAGGGCTGTGCAGGCACTCCATGGTGGAGTTCAGGGAATTAGCTGAATTAAATCTTGTACTGTTAAAGCTGAAAACAGCTTTATTGCAAACCAATACCACTGCTGGTACAACTGTTAAAAAGAAATTGATTCACATAATTGGGAATTTAAATTTTTATCTTCCAGAGTCTCGTAGACACTCCTCACTTAATCTGGCCCATTAATTCCAACTCATCAAGTCTCAATTTTTCTGTAAAACGATAGAAATAATCACTTTACAGTGATACTGTTATGGGTGGAACAGAATACCTGGAATAATCACTGTTCTGTGAGAGCACACAAGATTGAAGATAAATAAATAAATGCTTACATCATCCGTGCTTTTGTCACAATCCACAGGCAAGAGATTAACTAGGAGAGAGAAGAGGGTGAGTTAGCTGGCTGCAAACAAGAGCTTTGATCAAGAAAATAATTATCTTTTTAAGAGGAGGCTCAACTTGAAGCCTGGTTCTGCTATTGTTAATCTCCCTCTGGCACCTTGAGATGCAAACAGCCCCTCCAGGAGCTGCTTTGGGAGCAGCCCTGAGGAAAAAACACACAAATGATGCAGGTGATGAATGTGTTCAGCTGGGGAGTGGGAACTGGGGCTGGATGTTTTAACAGCTCCTGTTTGAGAAGCTTCACACTGATCTTTACACTCTGGTGCTGCCTCTTGCTGCCCACCAGGGTCACCTGAAATATCCCAGGGAAATGAACCCTCCTGGAGGGCTGATTGCAGCTGGAGCTCTGGGCTCTGCAGGGCTGGAACAGCTCCCTGCACCTGCAGCACCTGTGGCACAGTCCACAGCTGGGCAACATTCCTGCCTCCAGAACTCCTGTCACAGCTGAAACAGGAGGATCCAGGGACACTGGGCAATTTTATCCTGAATCACCGCCTGCACCTTCCCAAACAGCCCCCAACCCTTCTTTGTTCAGCTCAAAACCTGAAATATCCTCATTTCCACCTGTTCCAGCTGGGGAACTCTGCTGTAAAAACCAGCTGCTGGGGAGACCCCTTCTCATTTCTCACAGAAGAGAGAGACACACTCTGCCACACCTGAAGGGCAGAACTGATCTGCTGCACTTCCCCTTCGGACAGAATAAAGGCTGGGAAGGGCCATGCTGGCAGAGGGAACATCAAAAACACACCCCAGCTACTACACAGACATTGTGTCACACCATAAACTCCATCCTTGGCCCAGCAGGAATGGCACTCCACATAAACCCCACGGTTCTGAGGGACTGAAGGCCAAACTCGTTTGGAAAAAGCAAACTTTTGATTTGCTTTCCATGACTAACAAGGCTTCCCATAGGAAAGGGGAGATGGGAAGGGGGACAGAAACAGAAAGGTCAGGTTATGGCAACGAGGATGATAAAAGTGATGGAGATTGAAGAAATAAAGGGAAAGCAGGAAGAAAGGTGAGGAATAAAGTTTAAATCATAATCAAACCAGTGCACGTACAGCTCTCCTCTCTTCCATCCAGCCAGCCTGACCCAACCATCTTCACCACCAGGATGCCCAGAAAAATCAGGAGCAGCACCAAGCTGGCGAGGCAGAGGAACTGGGACAGGTAATACTCCAGGCCTTTCCCCTTCCCCTCGGGCTGCTGCCTGGGCGCTGAGCGCAGCAGGGCCGTGCGCGGGGTCACTCCGTGCCCCCCATCGCTGGCTGCCCGCCACGGGAAGCGCCGGATCAGCCCCCCAGCCCGGCTGCCCGCGTCCCGCTCCGCCTCCTTCCCAGCGCTGGAAGCCAGCTCCTCCTTCCCTCTCCTGAACAGGCTGCTGAACCTGCCGGGGCTCGCCGAGGAGCCCCACTGCGTGCTGGGGGTCACCTCGCTCTCCCGTCTCCACCAGCTGTTGGAGGAGAGCCCTCTCCTCTCCCCGGCCGTGTCCCAGGCGGCCCGGGAGCTCTGCGCCCCAATTCCCCCTGCCGATGTCCCCCAGTGGCTCCTGGACGTCTCCTCGCTGGGAAGGGGTTTGGAGCCTGCCGAGGAGCCCCAGTAGGGTGTGGAGCTGAGCCCCCCAACCCCATCCAAGCCCGAGCCCACCCGGCTGCCGAGCACTCCACTCCTCTCTGCTGAGGGGCTCCAGTGGGATGCGGAGTTTGACCCCCGGAACCTGTCCAGGGTCGGTCTCAGGCCACTGCTGAGCCCCCCGCTCCTCTCTGAGGCGCCCCACTGCAGTGAGGAGCCCCGAAACCCATCGAGGGTCGCCCCCAGCCCCTGGCTGAGCCCCCGGCCGCTCTCTGCGACATCTCTGGATGTGTCCCAGTGGGAAGCAGAGCTCAGCCCCGCGGCCCTGTCCACCCCAAGCCCCCCGCTCCTCTCTATGGACGTGTCCCACTGCGACGGGGAGCTGAACCCG